>CM042092.1:19630217-19982717 GCA_023512835.1 Taxillus chinensis | reverse complement strand
TTTAATAATTTAAAAGAAAAGTAAAATATTTCTCCTAATTTTTCAAACTACACTTTACTTCAAAAATTCCATAATAACAAATTATTTTTAAAATATTTTCCCAAGTATTATACCTAATTTTCTATTGCTTCTCCATAATATTACTTCTCCAAAATATTTTCTCAAAATTACAATTAAATTCTTTGAAGACCTCATTCTTCATATGATTATTCGACAATCAAAATTACAATTAAATTCTCTAATCTCAATTGTGTCATGGAAGGCATCATGCCTCAAAGGTTACAAACCAAACTTTTATTGCGTCTAAGATCATTAACTCTCTATTAAATACAAAAGTGATGCCTTTGTAATTAATCAAGATGTTCAAATTAAACTAAATTTTGTTATTCTTTCTGATTCTCAATACATTGTACTGTTAAGAGTGTTTTTTATTCGTATGATTAACACTTACACCATTTATTATGATTATATTTCTTCAAACTTTTACTCATTCAAGCTTACATTTACCTTCCTTGAAAAACTATATATCCACACTCTAGATTTATCAATTGCAAACAATATTCTCAAATAATGAGTTAAATTCTGTCATTAAAGGAAAGTAAACTCATCTTTTCTAACCTTACCCAAACAATTTAAAATTTAAAAATTGAACAATAACTCGTCTAAAATTCAATTAAATCCAAGATTAATTCTTTTCAAAATCAAGTTGAAAATGATGTTTTTTAACCCTTCAAATGTTTTATGGGATTGTAAACAACATAGTTGATTTACCCTATAAAAAGTATTTTTGAAAAATTAATCAAATTAATCAAGAACTTGAAAGCTATTGCTAAAAAAAAATATAAGATCAAAAATCCAAAGGTTAATTCAAAAATTTAGATCCTTTTGGTCTTGTAGTGCTTTCTATGTCAATAAAAATGCTTAAATTGAGAAAGGTACATCTAGCCTTATTATTAATTATAAACTACTTAATAAAACACTTCAATAGATTCATTATCTTATTCTAAATAAAAAAAATTACAACAAATTTACTCTTCAGATGTTTATTTTCAAATTCATCATGAAAACCAGTTTTAAAATACAAGATTTACAACTATAAGAAGAAGGAGAAAAAAAACAATTAGTGACAACTTTAGAATACAAATAAAGTAATAAGTGATTTAAAAAAACACTTCTGTGTGCAAAAAAAAGAGTCTAAATACTCATTGTGAAGAAGACTTAAAGCACTCACATTGGGCTAACTATACTTTAAGAAAAATTTAATTAAATTTTTTTGATTTTATAGAATTTAGCTAGCGAATTTTAATAACTCCAAATGACAAGCTCAATAAATTATAACAATTTTAAATAAAATACTATTTTTTAAAAAAACTGATAGTTTATATTACTGAATTTATTTATGAATCAACAAACAAAACATATTTTCTTCTTATTCTTCTCGCTTTGCCTGCACCGCTAGTCGCGTAGATCGAAGATTACAGAGCACCCACTCTCAGTCTGGCACTCATTTTGCAGGTACGTAATCGCACCAGGTTGACGTGATCATGTACACGACGATGGTCACCTTTGCCTAGAACTGGTCATCTCCTCCGCCCAAGTGATCAATCGGAATTTGGAGATCATGTGAATACTATAGTAGTTTGTGATTCTAGTTCTGATATAGTGTTTGGCAACAATAGGGGAGTTGTGGCATTGGAGAGTGTATGCGTTGCATGAGGGAGATAGAAAGAAAAAAGACAAATAAAATACAAATAAATAATAAATAATATTTGGCTAGCAAAAATTCACTAGTCAAATTTGGTGAGGCATTTGGCTAAAAGTTAAATATCTTGTAGCAATAACTAGCCCATTATAGACTCATTTTATGTTTTTTAACTAAATTTAAGCTATTGTGAGTGCTATTATTTGTCTTCATTAATGTAGTGTAAAACATTGAACATTCTTAACTTATTCTTAGTTTAATCTTTGTAGCATTACATTTAATATTTATTTATTTTTCTTATTGTATTATAGACTCTTTGATTGATGCTCCTTAAAAGAGACTCAAGTTTGTCCGATCTTCTTGTCAAAGCACTAGACATTGATAGTTTGGTTTTGAGAGGAAAGAACATGCTAAGTTTTTAATCAACTTATAAAACTAAATAATTTATTATGAACTTATATCCTAGTATAATGCTTGACTATTTTGTAAAAGATAAGTGGAGTATGGGATGTTCATCTTGAATTATTATAAAGTGTTGTTGCATGCTAGTTTGTTTGTTTTATTTTTACATTTAATTTTATATAAGCTATTGAACCTCCTCCTCTCTTTCACCTAGGGATTTATAAGTGGTATCGAACCACTGACTTATAGAAAACCTTTACTAATGGAGTAAAATATCATGGCGAGCACAAAACACTACTAGCTCTAGTAACACTACTTACGGCCCAAGCACTAGACCACCAATGTGTAATAATAATGACTTTGCTAATTGGAGAATTCGTATGCAAACTTATATTGATTTTCAACATGATGATCTGCTAGAATGCTTGGGAAAAAAGCCCTTCAACCCCGTGAAGTTGATTAGAATAGAATATGGAAAGAAATTAGATAAAAAATTATCATAAACTCAAAATAGAATTGTCAATAAAAAGGCAAAACTCATGTTAGAATTAATGCTAGAAAAAGGATTGATTTATATCAATCCTCTAGACAAAGGTGTTCTTGGATATTATTCAATGCAAGATAATAAAACAAATTTGAGATACTATGTGTGATCTTTATGATCCATAACTAAAGAGAAAGGAGGAATAAGATACGGTTTTTAAAAGGCATTGTATTCACTCCAAGCATTTTACAAGTTAGAAAGAGATCCCCGGCCTCATATGTTTAATAGACCAAAACCTAGGTTATCACGTAGACCAAATCATCAAAAATCAAGACCTCCACATCAATAGGCTACATATCAACCTTATACTAGAATGTCAACTCTTAAGAATAAAATTTAGTGCTTTTAGTATCACAAGCTTAGACATTATAAATATGAATATTAGCGCAATCCATAAAAATGGAGTTCATGGCCACGAAATCTTATAATAGTGACCATTTAGGTGCCTAGAATACTATTATCGAGACTACTCAGATTCTAATAAAATAAGAAGTTATTTTTATAAGTACACTTTAAAACAAAGAAAGAGTGGTACTTAGGCAATGTGTGCTTAAGGCACATGATTGGAGAGAAGAAATTTAGTATATATTTAAGAAAAAGGAAGACTAGATGAAATTTTTTAGAGACAAAATAAAAGGGAGAATAGTTAGATTTGGAACTCTGATAAATGGTGTCATTTGTTCTTTACACAGTAGCCATTGTAAAAAGGATTGAGAGGCAAAACCTTTGCAGACTCGGTCAACTATATAAGAAGGGATATACAACGATATTAAAAAAAAACTTGTGATAAGTAATAGAAACCAAAGCATGTTTCGCTAATAAGATACAAAAAAGGGAGAAATGTCTACCAATCAACTTGGAGGAGTTAAATACAAATTCATAAGGACAACAATAATGATATACTCCCAAATGACGCGAAAGATTTAAGTTTGCATTACGGAAAAAAAATTATAAGGCATTAATTTCAACATTCTAAATTTTATTAATTACTAGGACTCTCACTTTTATTTATGTTAGATTAGACAAAAATGTGTGTTAACATTATATAACTTTTCACGCTCTATACTTTGTAAGCCTCGAACCATTTCCTTAATTGATCAATTGAATAGGATGAATTGATTTTATATAATAATTAACAATAATGTATATTATTTTAGTGCCCTAAATTAAAAATCATATTTTAAAAGTTACCAATCCAATATATCTAATTAAATATAAAATAAATAATGTAAATTAAATTATATATATATATATATATATATATATATATATATATATATATATATATATATATATGAAGGAAGGAATAAAAGTGAAAGCAATACTAACATTATTTTTTATTTTTTATTTACATATAAAAGGTTTTTCCATTTGAAAATTCATTTTGCAATTTCAACTCTAACACTAACCTTCATTTTATCTTTAATTTTATTAACATAATATTTTTTTTCATTTTATTTTATTTATTTTATTCTTTTTACCGTCACATGTAATTAATGAGAGAAAAAATGTGAGGAGAGAAAAAATATTATTATATAATATAATGAGTGAATAGTTTTATTCACAAATGAAGAATAACTATATTATTCTTCAAAATGGAGAGTGTGTTGGAAAACCCATTTATGTGTCATAAAATTGAAAATAACTTGGTAGAAATTGCAGTGAAACTATAATTCAATGTTGGGATGAAAAAGTTAATTGAAATAAAACTATAGCTAAGAGCATCCATATTAGGTTTGTCATAATTATTTTTTTATAATTTAGAAAAATATATATAAATTTACAAAAAAGTATATACATCAGATTACCTAAAATAAAATATAATGATATAGAATAAATAGTGAATCACTACATTTTGAAAATTTAATATTCATTCCCTAAATACTTTTTTTATAATTTTTAATATATATATTTATACATGTAAACTTTTGATTGGTTATAATAAACGAAAGAAAAAAAATTGAATCAAGGAATAAATGTAGATAGAAATGAAAAATGAGATGTATGATATTTTTAAAAAATAAATAAATTTTAAGAAATATATACATTATTCATCTCTAAAATAAAAATAAAAATATCAAATCATATGTGAATGCTCTAAAGGAATTTAAACTCAAGATGGTTCATTAGGAAAAAAAAATCTTACCCTTTAAACTATTATAATCTTATGAACATAACTAAAATAGTATAAGTATAAATAAAAGTTAAAAAAATAAAACAAATTCAAATTAAATTTTTATATAAATATATCAATATTAAATTAATTTATAATATATATACTAAGTTTTTAAAGTTTGAAAAATAATAAATTTCTTCACTAATACATATTTTCATTTTGTATTTTAATTTTACCATTTTTTGTTTTTTTTGAGTGTGTCAATTCTTTTAAAAAAAGTCAATCGTTTGCCGTGCATTTTAACTTGATGGATACTGATAGAATACCCATCGTGGCCTAAATCTAACAATCGATAGAGATGTTCACCCATTCCCTTGATTTAACTTGATTTATTATCATAGTTATCAAAATCGAATTAACACGATCAAGGACCAGTGAACCGGTGATTCGGATATTTAATTGGTTCAATTTTCCGATTGAATTACTTTTATAAAAAATATTAGAAAAATCCAAATAATCGACCCATTTTTTTTACTCAGCTGACTCAAACAAGTTTTACAGAACCAATTATTTTTTTTAAAATTGTAAAATATCATTTATTTTATTTTATAATACAAATTTAATTTAAAATTAATAATTAATATTGACATTTTACTTTAATATTCTTTCAAACTTTTATATCCAATTTTCCTTTTATTACAAATTTATGTGACTTAACTTTTTAATTTATTAAAAATTTATATTAAAAAAAATAATATTATATTAAAAATATAATTTTAATGTATTAATTTAAAATATTTAATTTTTATTAATATATATTTATATATATTTATTAATTATATGATTGATCTAACAGTTAAATCAATGACCCAATCACTCAATGTCCAATCCAATAACTATATTTATTAGCACTAGTAACGTCATCATCAAAATGCTAAAAGTTAACAAATATAAAAAAAGTATCATTAATCGTTAAATATAAAACTAAGTTATAAAAATTTTTAATTCTCAGATCGATGCAGGGTGAGGAGCAGAGGAAGAAATGAGTCAACGCTAATAATAAAGTAAGATTTTTTTTTGAATCCTATGTGAGCATTGATAAGAATTCTTAAAATTTATAAAAAAAAATCATTAAATTTTAATATTAGCTTGAAATCAATGCCAATGCCCTTAAAGGTAGTGGCGATTAAGAACCAAACCAAACCGACGAAATTAAGCGAATCAAACCGTTTGGAGTGAAAAAATTAATTTTTAAAATTATATTGGTTTATTTGATTTTTATTTTTAGAAAACCGATGCTATTGGTTTGGTTCACGTTTTAGGGTTTAGTTAACAGAACCGATCGAACGGACGTTATCACTTTGACACGTCGTCACTTTTTGCTTCCCAATTCCCATGCATCTCTTAGTTTTGCGCTTTCTCAAAGTAGAAAGGCCAAAGGTTGACCTTCTCACTTCTCAATTTCCACTTATCTCTGTCGAATCTACTCATAGAGTGTAAACTTAACTCGATTGGTGATAATGTTTAAGAATTAAAATAAATGTATTTTTTTATTTGACATTAAAATTCAAAAAATTGATTAAAACCGATGAACCGAACCGAATTTTTATGCACCCGAACCGAATCAAAACCGATGATTTTTAACATTTATTGGTTGGTTTTGGTTTGGATTTTTTCCAAACCCGAATGTAATTGATTTGGTTTAAAAATTATATACAAACCAACCGAACCGACCGATGCTCACCCCTACTTAAAGGTTTGTTTGATGAAAATATGTTAATCTTATATTAATATTTTGTTTGATAATAAATTATCAAATCAACCAAACAAATTTAATAAATAAAAAAACAAATTAATCAACAAACTAATACTTTTAAAATATAATTATTTTTTAAAATTATAAATTTAAATAAATTTTTATCACTTATAAATAATTTTAAATTTATTACTGTTTTTAAAAATAATCCTATTTTCAAAACTTTCCCCGGGTCAAAATACATGTTTGAAAAAAAATGTTTAAAAAGTTTTCAAAAAAACTTTAAAATAAAATAAAATAAATAATAAAATAAAAATAAAAAACTTTACAGACTATAGTTCATAAAATAAATAATACAATAATAAAAATGGTTTTTGAAAAAATAAATAAATGAAGGAAATATATAATTTGCAAAATAAAAAGTTATATATTAAATATGGAACATTATTGCCTCTGAATTGCTCAAACTTACAGCAACAAAACTAAACATTTGAATAGCTATAGTCCATGGGCGGTTGGACAACCCTTGCCAGCCCGCCCACCCCACCAGCTGCAACCACTATACCGTTGATGGTGATGGGACCCAAAGAAAGCAAGATCGGAGAAGAAGAGGAAGACTAAGAAGAAAATAAATAATACAATAATAAAAATGGTTTTTAAAAAAAATAAATAAAGGAAGGAAATATATAGTTTGCACAACAAAAGGTTATATATTAAATATGGAACATTATTGTCTCTGAATTGCTTAAACTTACAGCAACAAAACTAAACATTTGAATAGCCATAGTCCAAGGGCGGTTGGACAACCCTTGCCAACCCACCCCACCAGCTGCAACCGCTATACCGTTGATGGTGATGGGGCCCAAAGAAAGCAAGATCAGAGAAGAAGAGGAAGACTAAGAGCAAAAGAACTAATATATTTCTAGCATACAAAACCTATAACCTAATCTGAAAAATGTTAGTTTAAAAATTCCTTTAAAACGTTAGTTTAAATATTCCTGACAAATTAATGAGGCTAAAAGTAAAATAAACTTACATGTATACAATCAGGAGCGCATAACTGATTTTGTAGCCCCCCAAAAAAATCACTATTGTTGGTCTTTATTCTTAAATGGGTCAACCCAGCCCTTATCATCTTGGGCAGCTTGATCCCAGCGCCTTCTGAAGGTTTGAAGCTCCCATGTCGATTGCCTCCTTATCTGTTGCACAAAGGAATACAAACATGAAACTCCTCATTTTTAAAAGCATACCCAAAACAAAAAACATAAAAAAGAGCATCGTAAGTTCACTAGTGATGGTCCCACCTCGGATCGGGTATCAACTGCACTGCCATGTCTCTGAATATGGAAGGAGAAAAAAATTCAAAGTAAGATTTTGATTGTGGGGAAGCAATCTTTTTTGCATAAAACAATGCATTTGCTTTTCAAGTTACAGAAATGGGAAACATACTCTCGTTGGTTCAACCGAAATATGCCTCGGTGCCTATATCATAGAGTATGATCAGAACATAAACCAATCACAGGTTACAGAATAGATGACTTGGTTTAATAGAAGGTAATGGTGGAAGACCTTTTTTAAAAGAAGGCCCGCCCAAGGTTGGAATTCCCTGATGAACTATGTATTCACTGTCAATAATTCCAACCTTCTTTGTCCGGTCGCCCTGTGGTCGATAATCATATCAATCATCTTCAAATGTTTAACTTTCAGAAACAAAAACAAAAATGGTGATGATTTGGATTCACCAAAAAAAGCCTGAAGGCATCCAAAGAATCAAACAAAATAGAAGGTTTATGTCACACGTCTAAGCAGCCGTTGCCAGATCAACTAGAAACATGTACAGAGGTGAGAAGATGCTGGGTACTAAGCAAGCCTGTCCATTCAATCAAAGGTCATGGAGAGATTACAAAGAATATGATGCGCACTGTCAGCTAAACAATATCCAAACTGTCGACAAAACTAATAAACTAATTGGTGGAAAGGGAAGGAATAGGTATAGTGTTTCAATATGTAGCAGCAGTAAAACCCATCAAAGTAAAACTTATCAAAGGAATGTAACTGGTTCTCACCTGTGCACAATATCCAAGCTTCATATCCATTCCCCATCCATGAACGAGATCGTTCTAGACAATAAGGAGAAATCATTTCTTGAAACAGTAGAAGAAATGGGGGAAAGAAGAAGAAACAGAATTTCAAATTTTCCAAATGGACTACCTTTCCTATTAAGTAGTGTTACTAAGATTTAGAACAGTTTGATACTAACAAAATGAACTTAAGGACACATCAGTAGAAACCTAATTGAAGTCACTATTCACCTTTAATAAACTAGCTACAAGTGCTAATTGATATTATCCAATATATCAAGGGTGTTTTTGGGAAGTTCATTTTTGTTTGCTAGTGTAGTTAAACCACCCGAATTGTTTGGCACATGTTTATAAACAGTTGTAAGCTTATAAAAAACTTTTTATTTTCATTTATAATCCTGACTTACATATGCAAGAGAATCTAATAAAAGAATCAATTATACTTTAATTTGGCATAGGCTAAAATCATTAACATATATAGGAAGTAACAGATCATATATCATAGAAGTAACAAAGATAACTGTAAAATATTTTTAGTAATAAACGCGAATTTTATATATCATGGTTAATTTATGAGAGACAAATAGTATCCAACTCTACCTGTATAAGATGCCAAACGCAGTACCAAGCAGCTCTTGAAAAAACAGGAGCCATTCCCTCCACCCATCTACAGTAATCGACATTGTGGTTACTAGTCTTCTTAAGGAAATACTAAAAAGTTTTCTCATTGTTATACTCATAATTTATGAATTTTTTTAATGAAACAGAATTTTTTCTACTTTGTGAATTAATTGTTTGTAATGTAAGAAAAAAAAATTCTTCCTCACAAATCCAAACCTCTCTGTGATTATGATTTGTTACACTTATCTACACAAAGAAGCCAAAAACTAGAGGGTAAACCAAAAATCCATTCAGCACATTATTGAAATAATTTATATACAATCCATGAGTCTCTCAGAGAAAGGTCTGCAAAATAGATAGCTAAAATAAATTTGTGGCTGCTTCTTATGCTAAGGAACATCTAGAAAGTTGGATCCAAGGCTCAATTTAGTAACAAGGGTGTTTTGCTAAGTTCAAAAAAAATACCCAGTGCATGGTGGCCCCAGGCTGGTATCTGTGCACTTAGTATTGCCTCTACGCTCATAAATTCTTCTGCATAAAGTATTAAAGTAATATACATTACATAAGTATCAGAAGTATCCCAACTGTTTGAGACTTTGAAAGTAGCTGACATGATTTTATAAATAATTAAACCATCCATTCACCTATGAAACCTCTTTGTTCGCTTGCGGATAGTAATTCTGTGGTGTATATCTGTTGAGCTAGGATCTAAGGCAGGCTGAGATATCTCCAGTCCTTCAGATCTCATAATTTTCAAGTATCTGCTAAGTCAATAAAAATGTATATGAACTCTGCTCTACTAGTGAACATAAAATCTCTAATAATGCAAGAATAAATAAATAAATAAAAAGAGCAGGTGCTGGTCAACTGTACCTTCCTGGATCAAAATTCTCCAACCCCAAATCTTCATCCCAAAGAAATATGTAATCATAAATTCCCACAATATCTGGATGCAAAAAGCGTTTTGCAAACCACCTGATATTGAGAAGTAGATGAACACTTGAGAACAAATATGGCACTATCATAGAAATAGCAAGTTACATGAGGATAACTCTCAGAAGCAAAAAACAAATCAGCATAGCATGAGGCAACGATAAGAACTTTTCCTGTTAAGATAAATGTGTTGGGTAAAAACAAAAAAAAAACAACTGAAGAACAAAACACTGATCAAAACAGTCCAGATTCCAGTGTTAAGAACACTAATGTGACCTCCTAAATGCAAAGTATGTGCATAAAAGAAGGTATGTGTTAACATAAATTTGATGAATGCATCCATTCACAATAAATGCATATATTCAAGCATGCATATCCAAGTGGTAATACATCCTATCCCAATCCCATGGAAGGACAGTTGCGTCATTTTCACTGATAGCACAGAGCTTATGTTGTAATTTTATGTTGCTTACATAACAAGGTGTTCACACTGTAGTTCAACTATATAATAAGCGGGGGTTGTGCCACTTCCTGGATAATCACAATCTACATTTATGTGAAGATGAATTCTCCCTCAAGAAATAAAAAATCTAGTATGCAAGACTCAAATAATTTGGTTTGAGTGTTTGGCCTTACCATTTTGTTTGGTTTGGAGCAACAATATGTATGGCTTGGTGACTCCAATCCAGATCCCACCAATCATCCACCTTGCCGTCATAGTGGAACAAAATGACAGTAAAATTCGCTGGAAGAAACTGAATTCACTACAATTAGGCAAAGAAATCCTACTTTAAAGAAAGTTGAACAAGAGGGCGAAATACCTTTTGAACCATGGAATCGACATTCTGCTTCTGTTCAGAACCAACAGCCATGGCCAGAAGATTACGATTGTTGAACAGTTTGGCCTGAAAATTGAAAAACGGAAAATCATAGGCACATTAGTGTCTTACACTTATTTTAAGATTTTTGACCAACTAAAACAAATATACTCTAGCCAATGTAGCAAAAATAACCGACCATAAATTCTAGAAGTTAAATGAAAAGGAAGATAAAGAACTAGTTACTGACCTTTGATCTCGAGCTGCTTCGCAACCATAGAGGCCTTAACTCTAAATCTGATCTAGCATGGACAATGCCATGGGGCAAACTATCCAATCTCACAGAAGTTGTAACAGATTCCTAAAACAAATAACCCATATGAACAACACAGACAAGAAATATTTGAACGTGTAAGCAGGTCATATACGCAGCAATTTCACCAAAGTAAAATAGTAAAAGAATGCTTTAATGTATTACTTTTTCTCTTCCAAACGGCTGCATTTTTTGCTTCCATCTGATAACAAAATGAAATTATAATGTGTTAATTTACTTTTATGCGGGTATTGAGGGACAACAGAAGGGAAGCCTAGGTAAAGAAACAAGGAAAATAACTAAAAAAGTATGCATTAATATAGTTAGTTTACTTTTTACGTGGGTGTCAAGGGACCATGATAGGGATGCCTCAATAAAAACACATGGAGAAGTGTTGAAAAAAGTAAGCTTGGATTTAGTTTACTTTTTAAGCTTGGAGAAGTGTTAAGGAAATATGAAGGATGCCCAGATAAAGAAACATGGACAAGCGCTAAAAATAATAATAATAAGCAGGGATTGGATAGTTAAAGACATGTTTACTGTACACGCGACCCTACCAGGTAACGAATTTCCCCAATTGAAACACAATTTCAAAATGCATGACTAGATGTCCGATCCAGAGCAATGGTTTACAAATATTATAAACACCCTCAAAAGCATTGTTTCCAGTTTCCACATTCCATCAACCTAGCTTATTCCAAAAACACACACCACACATGTTCATTATCCATAACGAAGGAATGGTAGGCCATGGTACCTCTGTCTGTCGATATTGATATTTTGTCGTTCTATAAACAATAAACAACATTGCTGTACACACAACACCCATGAATGGTAGCTGATGCATCTTCAATCCGCATTTTCCCTGCAATTTGGTTCGCTCATCACAGTAAGGAATCCGAAATCCCAACAACAGGGAATCACGAGTTTAAATCATCCAACAACACCAAAAAAAGAAATTTAATTTAAAAAAAAAACTCCGGGTTATCGAGAGTAAAATTGAAGAAATCATACATACCCACTCAGAAGAAATATTTCTTTTCCATTTCCATGATTTGAGTGCTGTCATGGGCAACCATAAACTCTTTATCTTCTTCTCACAACACCTGCCGCCGACTCTGGTACTATTATCGGAGTTTAGAATCGTGTTAATTTCAATTTAAAATATATATATACCCCGTCCCAGCTCAAAGGTATAAATTCAGATAAATAAAAATATACATGTGTGTCACCTCAATTCTATATATAAATATATATATATATATATATAGAAAAACCTCCACTCCCAATTATTTAAATGAAAATGACGCCAAACCCATTAAATAAACCAAAACACAAAAAAGGGTGATTTTTAATGCCCACAAATAAATCTTAAAAAGGTTGTTTTTTTTTTTTTTTTTGGTCTCCATCTGTTTTCTATGGATCTGATGATGGCAATTATATATATTATTTCTCTGGAACAAAAATTCAAAAATCAAGACACATCAGGACGAGGGACGTAGAACAATGAATCAGAATCACAGTTCCCTACATGGATAAAGAGCAAGGGAGAGGGAAGGGGAAGGCTACTCCGCAGCTCCAGCACTCAGATTTTGAGCCAAAAACATTTTTTTTTCAAAAAAAAAAAAAAGAAGAAGAAAGAAAACGAAAGCGAATGCGAAAACATTTAAGAAAGCCACTTCATGAATCATGACCAACAACCACAAGAATCATTAAAACATGTTTCCAAACAAAAAGAAAAACGGAACCTTAAAAAAAACTCAACAAATCCCTTAGATTCGGCGGTGACCAAACGAAACCGAAGAAGATATAATAAGAAGTGCAGCAGCCTCGGACCAGTGCCGGTCGCCAGTCCGATGCAGATTTTGCGGGCTTTCGGATTCTCGTACTGATCGATAAAGCGTTTAGAAAATTTGAGTGGAAAAAAACAAAACAAAAAATTAATTACAGTAGCAAGAGACGTGGAGTGGCATACATATATAGAAATGATAGAAAACAGGGGAAGCGGCAAAGTCGATATATACGTGCCTGGGGACGAGACGCGAACGTGTGCATGAGCTCGGGTGCGGGAGGGTGCACCGTTGTGGATGGGTCTGATGTTGCCACGTAATCAGAGTAGGTCTGGTGTCGTTAAGGCAGGTCGTGAACTACTAGAATCTAGGAAGCCTGCCTTTATTTATTTTTTTTGTGGTCCAAAGTCAAAACCTTAAAAAATGTGAGAGAGCGGCGTGTTCGTCGTAGGTTGGGATGGGATGAATATTACCTGCTACCATACACAATGTACGTTGAAATTAGTTGATGATCGTAGAAGCAACAGAGCAACATACTTTTAACATTTTTTGTAGCGGCGTAGATTTAACGAAAGCCTCCACTCCAATTCACGCTTCGACCTTATCACTAGAGGAGCTGCATGTGTAGATATATTATGCACATAAATTACATAAAAACAAATTGATTTTAATTATTTTTTTATTCATATGACGTAAATGATATTCATGCATATAAATTATTGTAACTAGGAATAAATTTTTTAATTTTTATCCACGGGTGCATTCTTTTTCATATTAAATAAAGATGAATTCACTTATTTTTAACGAAAGTTATGGCTAGCCTTCTTGTTCAAGGCTAACCTGCTTGAAAGAAAAGAAAAAAAAAAACAAATGTGAAATGAATGCATAGACAATGGCTTCAAACAAAACAGTTACCTTCACATGCACATGATAGCTAGTTTCTCGTCTCTTCGCAATGCCTTCAACTTATAGATAGGTACTCCTTTTGTATTGTAAAATCATCCCAACAAGTCTCAATACGGGAGAAGGAAGAGAGAAATAGAAAGTGAGAAAATTTATCAAATTGGTAAATTCTCTGGTGTATTTGAGTATTAGGATCAAGTGTTTGCAAATACAGTGTTTTTTTTCTCATATAGTGAAAATATTGCAATAGCTCCGTGGACGTAGGAAATTTTCCGAACCACATAAAATTTTTGGTGTGCCAATTTTTTATTTTATCATATTTTTATATTTTTTCCCAACAACTGATATCAGAGTTTCGGGTTCGAATTTTCTTGAAAAATCTAAGTGTGCTCTGTGGTTGCAGCTGTATCTGATCTGTCACATCAGGAAAAAAAATTGTTCTTGAGTATTTCGGTGTTGTGTATACATACCACTTGCAGATACGGTATTGTTCACGCATACGGTAAAACAGTATGTTTGAGTTCAAGAAGGAGTCATGGCATCCAAGAAGGAATCATACAAGATCAAGAAATTCAACAGTATGAATTTTAGTTTCTGGCAAATGCAAATGGGGGACTATCTATACTAGAAAGACTTGTACCTGTCGATGGGAATAAAAGACAACGATTGGAAGGTGCTAGATCGCAAAGCCTTAGGGGTGGTCCGTCTTAGTTTGACGAGATCTGTGGCCTTCAATATCAAAGATCAGGATACAACTGTGGGACTGATAAAAGTTCTCTCGAATATGTACAAGCACCCCTTTACAGCCCACAAGGTATTTTTAACTAAGAAGCTGTTTAATTTAAAAATACCAAAAAATGAGAATTTTAAATAGCATCTAAATTCTTTCAATGAGGCCAAATTCCGATAATGTTATAAACATGGTTCTAACATTAATTCAACCCTAAAATGGGTTTCTAATCCCTCCTAGCCAAGTTAAGCTACACATACAACTTAATCTTAAGGTTTCAACCCCAAATTTGAGTTTTCTCCGATTCCTAAGATTCATCACAAATTCATAGAATTTCCTAATTCTTGTATGTTAAACATCACATAGAGTAAAGAAGTAAAGGAACACCTACATGGAATGATTCTTGAGGATCAAATAGGTTAAAAACGCCACAAATCGAAGGCTCAAAGATTCCTTCTCTCTCTCTCTCCCCCTCTCTCTCTCTCTCTCTGAGCTCTCCAACACGCGAACAATAAAACGTAATATGGAAGCTCTCTTTCTTTTCCTCTTATTTATATTTTTGCATTTTTATTAATAAATCAAAAAAATAATAATTAACCTTTCGGGGCCACAAACTCCAAAATGAGCCTAAGTACCATTAAAACGTTAGAAATGACGAGCATATCACTATCTAGATATTTCCAACCAAATTGACTACTCAAACGTAAGGTCAACCAACAAACCGCGAGAAAGTTAACAATTGGGTCAATCAGGGCCCTAACCCAGAATCGGGCCCAAGTATTATTAAAATGCTTAAATTGACAGTCATAATACCATCCACATATTTTCAGCATTAGAGAAAGGCTATATCTCAGCCCTATCCAATACAAATCTTTATAGAAAACAATGGTGGAGAATGAAACCGATTTAAAGGTCAAAAGTTGCATTCAGATAATGGTGGAGAATATAAAAACACCAGGTTTAAAACGGCTATATTATGAGAGCGAGACCAAGCTTGGTAGAATTGTGCTAAGGACACCACAACAGAATAGCATAGCAGAATGGATAAACATGACATTGACTAAAAGAGCTAGAAGTATATGCATACATATAGGATTGCACAAGCAATTTTGTGTAGAGACAGTCAACATGGCAGCTTACCTGATCAACCGTGAACCATCAATACCTCTAGAGTTCAAAATACCAAAAGAAGTTTAAATGGGAAAAGAGGTTAGACTTTTACATTTGAAAGTATTTGGTTGTGTCTCTTATGTGCATGTTAGTGATAATGCTAGAAACAAACTTGATGTTAAATTATTAAATGCATATTTGTTGGTTATAGTAGTGATGAATTTGGTTATAGATGCTGGGATAACCAAAATAAGAAAATTATTATAAGTAGAGATGTTGTATTTAATGAAAAAGTCATGTATAAAGGTAGAGACACGATCAAATCCACTAGTCAAGTGGATCCTGAACCTGTTTACTTTGAGCCCGATGATATCTTAGATAGTGAAACTATCAAAACAGGTCAGAAACCTTAGCTGGAGGAAGTTACAGGACAAACAAGTGAAGAGTCATAGGATCGTGCCTACATTGAGGAGATCTAGTTAATCGCATATATCAAACAAGAAGTACTTTAATTATTTGCTGCTGACAGTTGGAGGAGAACCTAAATGCTATCATAAAGCATGTCGGGTAGAGGATGTGAGCAAGTAGAAGCTTGTGATGGAAGATGAAATGAAGTCTCTTATATTAAACCAAACTTGAGAATTAACAAAACTATCGGCTAGCAAGAAAGCTTTATAAAACAAATGGGTATATCGAGTCAGAGCATGATAGCTCCAAGAGATAATGAAAAAAGACCGGTGGTTAAAGGCTTAATTTAGGGGGGTGTGGTGTTCACAGCGGCCGCTTGTTAAAGAGAGAGGGAGGCTGGAGGGTGGTCGGTCGCGGGTTTAACATAAGTACAGAGGGGGAGACCAGGGGAAAAAAATAATTCTACTTGCAGTCACTGTTGGCCTTCATTTAAACGACACCATGCCAGCACGGTCGTAAATACCTGAAAATCTACGCCCATTTCCCTACCTGCATCACAAACCTAGTTTTACATCGCCGTCTTTGTTCTATGGTTTGGCTCAAAGACCCCCAGAAAGCTCGCTCTGCCACAATGGTGTCTCCCATCGCCTCCCGTGCTCTGCTCTCCAAGTCCCTCGCTTCCTCTCTCATCTCCCGCTCCTCTCCTCTTACGCCTCTTCACCGCCACTACCTTCTCCCTACCGCCAGCTACGGCGGCGATAGCTACCAGACTCCGATGCTTCTCCACCCGCAGGACCGAGATGTACCTCAACAATCCGAGCCCTAACAGCTGTTGTATTTTGTTTATTCGTGGAAGCCCATTTATCCCATAAAGCAACTAAAAGTTCAATTTGCTGAAAAAGAAACAACTCCTAAATAAAGAAGTGAAATGAAAATTCTGAAAATATAAAGAAAAAATCGTACTTGGGATAATTGGAATGCCTCAAGGTTTTTTTTTTAAGATCATTATTAATTAAAATTTTAATATAACTTTTAGTTAATTAAAGCTATATGCCTATTAATTAAAATGCTGAAAGTAATATATGCTTATGTGCAAAGTTTGATTGGCCAATGGCTAATAAAGCCTAGCAAATAATCATTAATTCTTTTAAATTTTTATGTTTTCATTGGATCATTTTTTTCCCTCCTAGAACTACTCTTTTGCAATTGTCGTATTTAGGGTTTCATCAAAATTTTCCTTCAAATCTAAAAAAAACACGCCAAACTAGCATTTGACAGTAACTTTAAAATTTGATAAAATTACATTATGAAAAAATAATATTTATAATAAAATGAAAACAAAAATATAGAAACAAAATATATTTTATATAATTAAATATTGTTTTTAATTACTACATTATTTAGTCACTTCACAGATAAGGATTTTTCCCCCAATTCTTAAAATTTGACAACTCATCACGTTGCAAATTGTTTGTAATAGGAGCAATGTCATTAGATTAAGCATTAACAACTTATTACTATAATGATTTTATTGGATTCTTTAAATTTAAAAAATAACTTTTTTAATTAAAATTTTATTTAATATTTTATTTTTTCTCTCTTCCCATCACTCATATTATATTATTATTTTAATGAATACAATGCTAATCAAATGTGAGATTATTGATAAAAAAATTATATAAAAGTTGTAATTTTCGTCAAAGATGATAATACTAATCGAATGTTAATGCTCTAAATTATCTAATTAACATCGAACATGCAAATATTTTTCT
Source organism: Taxillus chinensis (assembly GCA_023512835.1). Taxonomy (NCBI): domain Eukaryota; kingdom Viridiplantae; phylum Streptophyta; class Magnoliopsida; order Santalales; family Loranthaceae; genus Taxillus; species Taxillus chinensis. The sequence continues at coordinate 19,964,718 of CM042092.1, read as the reverse complement.
TATTTTAATTTTATTTTCTCCATTTTCTGTTATATGTTCAATTTAAAACATTACTTCAATGTTTTCTACTCTAATTTTAAACTTTACTATTAGAAAATAGTATAACATTTGCAAACTCATTTATTAGGATGTATTATGAGTTTTTTTTCTTTTCTTTTTTCTTTTTTAAAGCACGGGGGGGCCCATTGTTTGGTGCGCACAAAAAGTGCCATTTCGAAAATACTAAACGGTGTTTTCAAGGTAGAGGGGGTTTAATGTAGTTCTGAAAACTGAAAGATGGCTGAGCCAGTTTTGTCGGGACATCAAGAAGTGTGATTTGAGGAATTTAGTACAAAAAATTAGAAAAATGAAATACAAACTCGGGTACAGGTTAACCCACAAAACCCAAATACATCAGCATCGATTGTCCACTACAACAGTGTAACAATCAAAATGCAGAAAACTGTGGCCTTTTGAGTATGTACAACTGTACAAGAACAATACGCACATCGTAATGGATCTTTGTTAGTACTAATTACAATGCCATTCGGCAACTCTTAGCCAAGAAAGGGACATACAGATACTCCGTGCAAAATTTATATAAAAAAGCCATAGACCCAGCCACAAAATTTCAGGTTTGGAAAAGAGATTTCATGGCCTTCCACGTCCTTTCCCTCGTTTTGCTGCTGTTCCAAGCAACTGTCCACTACCACGCCTGCTTCTTCCTTGGTGACCAAACCCTTTTTTTGCAGGTGGCGGGGGAGGTGGCGGGAAGTTAATGCTTGGTTTCCTATCACCTTGTGAAGCCCCAGCAGCAATATTGTCATCAGCATTGGCCACTGTCCCTGGTAAATTGCGGTGCTTACATGGCCGAGTACTACGGGGTTTTACAGGACGATTAACACCCAATGGCAATGTGGGGAAAATTGGAGCAGCAGCAGCACTCGCTGCTGCCTTGTGGGGTTTGTCATTGGCCCCGCAGTGTCGTCTCATTGATTTGGTGACAAGGTCCCTAAGAAGCTTTGCAGCTTTGTGTTCCCGTGATCTTTTGGAGTAAAAGATTGAAGCATTGTTTGCTAACAGAAGCAGATCTCTGAATAGCTCTCTCAATGTTGTGATGGACTGATTCGAAATTGCAGTCCGTATGGCCTCAAAATCCAAGTGCCGACGAATCAATTTCTTGTATCTTGCTCTCTTCTGCTTTGGAAATAAATGAATAAGAACAAATAATAAATGCAGAGTTTAGAACAAACACATTCTCGGTAACCACGTATCCAATGGCATGATATAACAATCAAAATAGCGAAACAGAAACTGACCTGGCTATTAAGCCGGTGACGGAAGGTGTAGGCACTTTGATTCCCTGCCACAGAATCAAAGATGCTCATCAAATCATCAACTCCCCTAATGAAGCCTAAACTCCTGTCCTCATTTATACTGGAAGATGCTCTAGCAATATGACAAGAATCCAGTGCTGAACTTTCTTTGCACCTTGATTCTGTGGCTACTTCAGTGACAGGACCCAAAATATTGCAATCTTTCCTCTTTCTCTTTCCTCTCCTCTTTCTCATACCCTTCATTTGTCTGCCACAAAGATTCACAATGCTCGAAGCTTGTGCCTGCTTGGAGGAGTCTGAAGCCTTCTCTCTTTGAGAGGATTCAGAGACTTTCTCTCTCTCAGATGACTCTGAAACTCCGGGCTTCACATCTGTTTCTTCACTTGAAACTGCTGCAGGAGGGTGAGATCGGGGGGACCAATTACTCCGTGTTTCTTGTGTGAAACTACCAGCAGAGAGTCCATCCTTGGATGCCTCTTTACCAAAAGATTCGCTTCCCTCGAGCTTTTGGAATGGTACAGGTGATTCTGTCTGGTTGGAGTCATGATCTATGTACTCTCCTTTAGTGGACTTGAGAGTTTCAAGCTTTGTTTTAAGGCAGCTGAAGCAGAGCAAAATAGTATGCTACGCTTTTAAGATAATCATACATGCATGCTAGAAAAAGGACATACCCTTTTTAGAAATCAACGAATCACACAAATATGTTGACCAAATGACGTTTAGATGTTGCAAACAAAGATATCTTGTATGATCATTCAATAAATAATTCCCAAGAAGGCAGATCAAGATTGACAGTGTCCAAGAAGGAAGCCCTGGCAACAGCTGATGAGAAAGAAAGAATGCTGGCTACAGCTTGCGAAGAAAAGTAGATATTCTGAAAAAGATTTTGAAATCTGGCGTCTCTCTCTCTCACGCATGCATGTACTCAAAGATCTTTATATTTTCAAACATCCTTTTGTATTTGATTTTAATTCATCAAAAGAAACTTTTCTTAATGGCATTATGGAAAATCTCTCTGCACCAGCTTTAACAGCTAAAGGTCCCTCAACGGTCATAGTCCCTGGTTCTAAAATATCTTACTGATAAAAACACATTGAGAGCTATCTGTACTGCGCCTTAGCCCTTAGTGATAAAAGCCAGCTCCTTCCTCTGATTCAATTTCTAGTTTTGAAATCTAGTTTATCTTCTCTCTCTCTCTCTCAAGCACAACCTTTTGTATTTGATTTTTTTTATTTTCAAACATCCTTTTGTATTTGATTTTAATTCATCAAAGGAAACTTTTCTCAGTGGCACTATGGAAAATCTCTCTCTCTCTCTGCATCAGTTTTAACAGCTAAAGATCTCACAACGGTCACATTCCCTGGTTCTTAAGTATCTTACTGATAAAAACAAAAACATTGAGAGCTCTTTGCAGTGTGCCTTAATGATAAAAGCCGCTCCTTCCTTCTCTGGTCTAATTTCTAGTTTTACTTGTTCTGTAAGAATTTTGTTCTGAAATTCAATCTTGCAAAGATCGTTCTTTACAGTCTCATCATTTTGAAAAACAGATGTTGTTTTGTCTACTACATTTGTATTTTCAGAGATAGGTTGATTTCACATTGCATCATTTTTTACAAAGAAAGTAGTTTTTTTTTTGGTTCAAAAACTTTCAACCATAAATCTTCCTCTCTTATTTATTGCATTGCCAATTACTTACGGATTGTGGGAACTATTTGTGTCATGTCATAGATGTTAGGAGGTTGTCACGTCATGCACATTTGTGAGTACTATTGTCCTTAGAAAATAAGGCTTGTGTACAAAGAAGATTTTTGTATGTACCAATCGGACTCCGGCTGTTAGTGCCCTTACAAGTAATGCAAAAGTGGAAACCCACCCAATGAAAATTTTATTGAAAGAGTCAACACATTTTTATCACACGCAGTATATGAGTAAATGAGACTAGGCTCCTATTATTATTATTAGGTTGATGATTTGTCTAATAAAAAAAATCCATTTTTTTCTATCACAATCTCAGCATGTAAATAGTAATTAAATGAGATTAAGCCCCTATTCTTGGGTTGATGATTGGCCTACTCATCAAAATCGTATTCTTTCATATTTTCAAATTTATTTTCACCAGCTAACCGTATCATTACGATTGCAAGGAAAAATAATATGGTGATGTGAAAAAAAATATCACACTCATGACTCACCCAATCGAGTCATCAGATTGCTCCAATGCCTGCTTCAGCTCTGCCACTCGCCTCTTTCGAAGCTCTTCAAACCAAGCCCTGAGAATCAAAACATCAAAAACAAAATTGCCAACAAACACTATACCAGTTATGTAATGTCTACAACTACCACCACAAAACACACACATGACACATGAGGGCCAATCTTCTTTCTTTTCTTTTCTTTTTTTTCCTTTATTATCCAAAATTCCAAATTCCAAATATATATATATATATAGACACAAAAAAAAAAAAAAAATCAGTCTCAGCCAGTTATTGCATGGTACTACTCACTTGCAGCCAGAGTAACGCTGTTGCAAGTCCTTGTACTTGGCTTTACACACCTGCATATAGGGGGGTACCCTTTTTGGTAAATTTGTATGCTTCCGTAAATTTTATTTTCATTTTTTTTTAAATCAAGGGAGGATCATCAAAAACATAAGAAGGCCGGTCTGGGCCCCCAATGGACACGTGCGTGGGTTTAACATGGGCCGACATACACGTGCAGGCACAACCCATTATAATGGGCCGCCCAGGAAAGACTCACACACACGGAGATTAACCGACATCATTGTAATAAATGAATTGCCGAGGCCGCAACAAATTTCTATTAATAAAAAACAAATAATGGAATATCTAATAACAATAATAATAAAATATATATAAATATATATACCGGAGGCGTGAAAGCGTACGGATACGTCGTCCGGGAACGGAGCTCCGCCGTGACGGCGTCCCAATCGTTTGTCCCGTGGCGAAGCACGGCGCCGCCCAGCAGAAGCTCCTCCCACGTGCTCCACGTCTCCGTTCCGTCCAGCATCGCCGCCGTCCACGTGTACAGATCTCAGCCGGCGTCCACCCTCTTCCGCCTCCTTCCTTTTCCGGCTACACGCTAGAGGAGCGAACCGCCATTCATCCAAAATAAAATTTTAAAAAAAAACGAAGGAAAAAATTTTCCAACCCAAAAAGGGTCTTCATAGGGCGAGAGAAACACCGGGAAACCGCCTCGAGAGGCCTGAGGGTGGTTATGAGGAGGCGGGAAGCGGTTGGGGGAGGCTGTTTTGGGGTTGAGGGGGTGGTTTTCCGGGAGGTCTTTCTAATTTAAGGGAGGCCCCCCAAAAAAGTAAAATATTATTTGGTTTGCTGGGGCTAACTGTAAAGAGAGGATTGTGGAATTTGTTTACTTTTTGGTTTTTGGTTTATTGGGGTGGGGCTTTTAAAGGGTGAGAGGGAAACAAAACAACCCCTCTCTCTCTCTCTCATCTTTATCTTCATCTCCATCTCTCTCTCTCCCCTTCATATATCCCTCCCTCTCTTTTCATGGTTAATTTAATTGGTGACTTTTTAAAAGCAATTGAATCTCTCATATACCCCTGGCATTTCCTCAAAATGACGTGAATGCGTCCTTTCGTGTTGTCGTGTCCTGCGTCTGCCTTCATCCTTTTTTGGGTCTTCTCCTGCCGTATCCTTTTTCTCTACTACCACGGCTATCTTTTTTTTAAAAAACAAAAATAATATATGCAATTATGTTTGCGTAGGTTAACGTGATAATTAAAATGGGATCCTAAAAAAGGAAGTTACAAGATAAATGTCCACTAGCAATCAGCCGCAGCGAGTCGAATAGGGCGGGACTAGGTAGCAACCAGCAGCAGCTAGCGGGGCGTTAGGCGTGGAGTCTAGAGAGGAAGCGAGCCCATGGGTCGACACTGCATAGATATCGACGATCAACTCTTAAGTTGGTGGCTGGCCAACCGGGCTGTCGGATACCGATATCAAGGCAAGCAAAAGTAGGTTAAAAGGTATCTGATCTGATGGTGATGGTGATAATGCGTAGGTTGCGTGCATATTAGCGTGAAATTAAATTATATATTACGTACTTATATATTTATAAATATGTATAAATACATTTAATAAAAAAATTTAAAAATAATAATGTAGGCGCTGTCATAGGGCAAACATGTTTTTTTTTTGTTTTTAAATATTAAAATGGTATATGTCGTGAAGTGAGATGAAACTCCAGGACCCGTGAAAATTGAGCTTGTTATTAGTAGCGTTGATTATAAAGAACATGTAGAAAAGTCATTTGAATCGAGCTCATGAAGGTCCTCCATGTTATAGACCCTATCCCCACCTCTATTTGCAGCTTGCAGTGTTATCTCTCATTGGTTGGCCTTACATAAAGCCTACATAGGGAGCAAATAGAAAAAACATGGGAGGAACGTGCTAAAAATGAGGCCCTCATTTTGGGATAAATTTTAGGGGCCAAGACATGTGCGTTAGTTGCTTTCATTCTTGGTCGAGAAATGGTAATTGTCATATCAATAAATAATATAAAATGAATATCATATCATCATCACCCAGCCTCTCTCTATCTTGGCGATGCTAGATGCTTAGGCTCGACGCTCGAGCAAGGTTCAAAGTATAAAAAAAATAGGGAATGCAACCTAGTGCATGAAGGGTGAAGAATTTAGTGATGATTTTGATCAAATAGCTAAAAGGCATAGCAGAATCGATCTAGTACCATAGCAGGCAAACCCATCGATAACAAGTCGAAATGTGAACAAAGTAGCGAGGCACAAGGGAGGACGTTCTAAAGCGTAGCCCGAGCCAAAGAAGACACTAAGGTATGTGATGACACCATCCAAGATGGCAAGCTACACTGCAGCAACAAGAGGGAGCACCATAGAAGACAACCGGAAAATCGACCGAGCAAACGAAAATCGTCCGGCTTGAGGTTGCTCGATGGTTGAGTGCCGAGCAAAGATAGTAGCGTCAAGCCAAGGCAAGGATGCACGATGGAATTTTACTCAAGGCTAAATTGCTTGAGGCTCAAGCCTAGGCTCAAGCAATGTCTCAAGTAATATTACTCCAATGCATGATAATATGGCCTTATTTCATGTCTATCAAAGAATATTATAATTAAACTAAGGTTTAGATTAAATTTTAATGTAACGGTAGTTTTATCACAGTGAATTATTATTAAGCCTCTTTTATATATTATTTTCGCACACAAAAGTAAAATGATAAAAACTGCTTGTAGAATATAGTCATATTTAGTTGGCCAAACTTGCCGAGCAAGAAAAGATAAGATAATCCACTTTTTTTTTGTTTTTCATTTAAATATAATTTGACCCAATCCTAGGACTTTAAGAGAAATCATCTAATGGGTTTGACTTCATGAGAAGTCGTGATTTTATTTGTCTCAACTTCCTACACTCTACACAATCCAAACAAAGATTCGATGAAAGACAAGCCTTTGAGTTCCAATAGGGTAGAGGAGGGAGATGGGGAGGCGCTACCCTGCACTCTCTCCCCAGTAGTAGTTACGTTTGATGGGGAAGACAAAAAAGATATCGGACAGAGAAAAAATATTTTATTTAGAATAGCTAAAATATTTATTGAGTCTGATGAGATAAAAATTAACTTGTCAAATTTTTGAAAAGTAAAATTTTAATTAAAATTTATCCGAATAATGACCTGCCCATTGTGAATACTTTAAATATTCACCATCAAATTTTATAAATATTGTTACTTTTAATATGCGTCTTTAAAAATGTTTATCTATAATTGGGCGATTATGATCCATTTTGATATTGATAAATTTTAGATTGCTTCTATTTTATAAGTAAAAATATTGATAAATTTTAAAAAGCATTTATAAAAAGGTTTTTATTTTTTATGTTAAAAAGTAGAAAGTAATTTAAGATTTTCTTTTTTAAGTTGCTTTTTTAGGGTAACTTTAAAATTTATAAAATATTAATATGTATTATATTTAAAAATCTAAAAGGAAAAAAGTAAAAAAAAAATACACCATAATTTTATCTGTATATTTTTACGGTAAGTTTTTTTAATTTCTTTCAAAAACACAGTATTGCTAAACCGAATGTATATAATTCTATAAGTATTTAAGAATTCAAAAGGGTTTAAGAAAAGCCCAACTGAGTGTTAACAATTAACTTTTTTAAAAAGCACCCAACTTTATTCACGTTCTTGAGTGTTTAGTGAGCCCTTAAAAATATCAGAAGCCATATTGTAGGTTTTTCAGAGTCCCTATTGTGAAAGAGCACAGAATGTTTGTTAAAGAATGAGTGAGGTTTTGATTGATCTATTCTCTTACATGAGCCCAACTGTCCACAATTACATACAAATTGAATCAAAATAACACATTTCAAGAAGTAACCCGAGCTTGGCATTTCCTGCACAACCAACCAGAACACCGCATGCCTGAACGGTGAACGCCTGCTTCTCTGCAATTGCAGAGGAAGATGCAAGCTTTTGAGGTCAGTCAGGTATGCCAACTCGCTGAGATGGTAGCAAAATTCTAACAAGACAAAACTGGGAGGCGTGATAAACCATAGCTCCATGCAAGTCTCATGTTAGAAGGTGGCACCAGAGCTCTGGCAAAAATGGGATGGAGAAAGATATTTTTGCTAGGCCGCTTGAAGAAGTAGACTTAATTCCTGAGCACATTTTGCCAGCACTCCACCTCTCCTGCAGCAACAACTGGAGCATTAGGAATACGCTATAAACTGTGGAAGCTGCGTCAACTTCTTTGCAGACCATATTCCAAAAGTCATGAAGTGATAAGAAAATTCACGCCACAGCACCAATCCACCCGTGAATAGTCTGCACTAGTTCATCACATTGCATAATATTTCTCCACAGTTAACTTCAGAGAGAGCATGCTTACTTTACAAGTGCTGGGAGAATTTTTTCTATCTTTTGTAGCTCGATAGAGCACTGTTTGCAGCATTCAAGCCTATAATAAAATATTCATGTATAAAGTGAAACTTCAGTGTTTCATAAATTGTATTGCATATTGTTCTTACAATTGTACACATATAGATGATACCTGTGCTCAGCGTGAAGATCAACACCAACAGACCGAGGGGCTGAAATAGTTGATTGCACGGTTTGCCCAAATACAGCAACCAGCTTCAATAGCATCTCCAAGGAGATAGTTGCATGCCTGTGCATTAACATTATTAGTATAGGTGTCAAATTATGTCAATCAATTTTAAGAGGCAGAGCTTACTGATTGGAAATCAACTTCCCCGTGATTTAGCAGTAGCATACAGCAAAATTAAAAGGGATTTGGAAAATAAGGTAAAATCTAGTTAATTGGCTTTACTTAATATAGAATAAAGCTATAAAGATATACGAAAGTAAATTTTAAAACCAGCTTAGGTATTGTTAATCGAGAAGAAGATACCTTTCCATATTGCTATTTAATAAGCTTGTAAGGACTGGCAATAGGTAGGAAAACAGATCTAAGGTGAGGATCTCCATTTTGTCCATCAGAACACTGATTATATCTGCTTGTACCTGCCCATGAAGCATATAATGCTTTATACGATCATAAGTGCACAATTAAAGCTGCTTGCTGCCACTTGGAGCTATCATAAACAGAATAAACAGCCATATAAAGTACAGTAGCAAATACGCACAGAATGATCAGGCAGCTTCCTCATGGTGCTAATAGCACCCTTAATGTCATTTTGTTCCCAAAACTTCCGCATCACCTGAAAGTTTACATCGAAGCAATTATTTCAGAAACTTCAAGAAGATCATAGAACCCACATATATTTCAGATAAGTTAGTGTAAGGATGTGTGCATGTGTGTTGGAGAGAGACAGAGAATGGAATGTGTTACACGAGATGGGTAAACAGCCGCTTACTTGTATATCTCAGCAGAATACATAGAAAGAATAAAAAGGGAAATAATTGAACGCAGTGGTAGTCGACTGTTTATGTTGGAACAGTCAGTCGCTGAACAGCAACGATCAACTGTTCCAACACGGACAGTTGCCTGTTGGTTCTTTGACCAGTGACAGGCAACTTTGGAGCAGTCTGCTTATTCACTGGACTGCGGAGGTAACCTGCTCTGAAATGGCAGTCACCTACCACTTGCAACATTCTAACATATAGTTTATACACAATTGTCCATAAAGACCGTGACAAGTAACTGAGTGGTACTTCTAGGTCACTGAACAATACAGATGAAACAATGGTACTTCTTGCTCAGATGAAACAATGGTTTGATTCAGATAGTGAAGAACTTTTTTTTTTTTTTGCATGAACCACCTAAAACATTACCTGTAACTTTGTCAAACGAGAATGGAGGGTACTTAAAAATAAATCATGGTTTTGCATCAGATCTTTAGTAACATCATCATCATCTGGAGGTGCCGAAATTTTCTCAGATGTTTGAGATTGCTCTTCCTGGTAAGGGACCAAACAACAAATTCACAATTGTTTTTTGCAATGCACACTAAACAACAAGGTAATTATACCGATATTATTCAAGCAGGTGAGACAAAATGCACAAGAACATCACTTTTTACTTGTTTAAAAGAGAGAGAATATAGGGAAATGCCTGTTTGTAATTGCCAGAGCTTCTAACTAAAACAGTCCTCATAGCTTGGAAGCAGGAACCTACATTCAATAATCATAATTGTTCGATACCTTCAATGGTGTTAATTTTAGTTTACAGCCCTAAGTTGTAACTTTATAGTTTAAAATTATTCTATGGCTATTATTTAGTGAGTTTCGGGTCTTCATTTCTCCCATTAAACAGTAGTGTGCCAATAATTGAGACATTCTAAGAGGCATTGAAATACAAGCCAACGACCAAAACATACAATCGTAATGAATTCAGGGGCCTATTATTCCCAATGCAGAATTATAATTTAGATATTATCTATTACTCATAGTCTGAGTTGCTTACTAACTTAATTTCTGTAATTTATTAATTTTACAAGCTTCAGTCAATTTAGTTGTCAATACTACTTTAACAGGTTTCCTTGGGCCTTCAAGTAGGGCTCTTATGCCCACCTAGTTTTCCTTCCTCCATCTTTTTCTGTCTTTCTCTGTTGTCATGTTTTAGAGAACCAGGAACCTGGTTTCTCCTAAATCAAAAGAATATGAAATGTCACAGTACTCGCTTTCCAGAGAAAAAAAACATAGGTGTGTTGGAGGATCACTTAATTAACAAAACAATTTGTTCATGAAAGGTCGCTAAAATTACAGTAAAATGCAGAACAAGCTCAGGGCACGGGTGTTCAGACAATCAGACCCATAAAGTTTCTTAGGGTTGACAAATCTTACCACAATTGAGGATGTTCTGACTGTTGCTTGATCTTCACTGCTAAAATTTTCTCTTTCAAACCTCTCAACCAGAGAGCGTGTACGCCCTCGTACAACTGCAAGGGAAGGAATCCTAAGAAAACAAATTCATTGACATTGCATATAAAAGTATTGAGCAGTTAATGTTTATGGGCAAACCTCCAGAGCTGAGCCCTTTACTGCAACCGAGTGGGGACTCATCACCTGAAAACACAAACAAAGAAGACAGCATTAGCAGATAGAACACACACACACAACTACACAGGTAAAGATCGATAAACCAGCAAATGGATGGGCAGCATTCACTGAAAGAGCAAACCAGCACAATATGATTGCAGGAAACACAACCATTGAGTTATTTTGTTATCATAACTTGGTTGTAGTAACAACTGTAGCACATTATAATATATGGTGGGGCAAAGATTGTAATTTTTTGCGAAGAATTTTCAATATTCAATCTCAAAATAAATGTTGTCGTAAGTATGCACACTTCAGGCACAGCACATCTAATATACAGATACCCTCATCAGTCACATTCCATAAAAGACAGGCGAAGAAAGAAATCAGCGCATTAGGATTAGGGCAAGAACTTACTGCTTTTCTGACAAGATATTGTCGCTGGCGAAGAAGTTTTTTCAAATTTCTCTGCAATAATCTTGCCATTTGGGTGTTTGTCCCCTGAAAATTCTTTATCGTCGTCTTCAACTACAACCCTTGTTTGAAATTTTGAATCCACGCTGTCTAAATCACTTTCCATACTGCAGAAAGTGCCTGGTTCAACAGCCATTGAGACTTGCTTTTCTTTATACTTGATTTTTGATGACATCTGTTCATGAACTGGCTTGGGTGATACAACAGTATCAGGTCTCACAGTGATGATAGATTCTCGTCTAGAATTGGTGGAAGATTTCCCATCAGATATATCCCGAGGCAAAACAGTTCTATTTTTTCCTCGCTTCTCTGCAACTATCTTACTATTTGGATGCTTTTTCTTGGAATATTCTTTAGCTTCATCTTCAACTACTGGCCTTGTTTGAAGCTTTGAATCCACACCATTTAAATCACTTTCCATTTTGCAGAATGCCCCTGATTCAACACCCACTGACAGCCTTTCTGTATTCTTGCTTTTTGATGACACTACCTTATGAGCTGGCTTTGGTAATATAACAGTATCAGCTCTCCCAGTTGTGATGGATTCTCGTCTAGAATTCGTGGAAAATTTCCCATCAGAGTTGTCCCGAGGTACAATTGTTGGCACAACAAAAGACCCACCAATCGCTTGACCAGTCGATTTTGAAGGCAGGCTAACTGCAGGACTTCGTTTCTGAGTTGGAAAATTATTGATTTCCTTGGAATCCACTGGGACAAGCAACGCTGGAGAATTCCGTCGTGAAGAAACAGGTTTCCTGCCAGTAGCTTCATATGAAATTGCACACATAAAGCAGAGAAAAAAGGATCGTAAGAACAAAAACACATGCATATAATACATATTTCTGTATATTCATCATTTTAAGTGGTGCTGTAAAATTAGCCCTTTAACTAAAACTAGATTAAAAATGACTCGGTTTAAGACATACTTATTGCATGGCCAGAGACTTTTGAAGGTGAAACAGCTGCAGGACTTCGCTTATGAGTTGAGAAACTACTGATTTTCTTGGAATCCAATGGATCTACCAACTCTGGATAATTCAAAGGCCCAACTATTTGTGAAGAAACAGGTTTCCCACCAGTAGCTTTATATGAAATTATACATGTAAAGAAGGGAAAGAAAGGTAAGAAGCACAAAAACAAGTGCATACAAAATTGCCTTCAATATATATTTGATATTTCTGTACATTCATCAATTCATTTAATTTTATAAAATCAGCCTTTAACTTGAATGAAGTTAAAAAGACTCAATTTAAGGCATACTTTTCGCATGGCCAGATGACTTTAAAGGCGAGACAATTGCAGGACTTCGCTTCTGAATTGGCATGCCACTAATTTCCTTGAAATCCAAGGGGTCTATTAACTCTGGAGAACTCAAAGGCCCAACTCTTTGTGAAGAAAAAGGTTTCCCGCCAGTATCTTGATATGAAATAGCACATATAAAGAAGGCAAAAAAGGATCAGCCATTAACTTGAATTAAATTTAAAAGTTAACAAGTACTTGAATCAAAATAAAATGACAGTTAAGGCATGCTTATAGCCTGACCAAGTGATTTTAAAGGAGGGCCAACTGCAGGACTTTGCTTTTTAGTTGCTGGACTACTGATTTCTTTGGAATCCAAGGGATCTACCAAATCTGGAGAATTCGAATGCCCAAATCTTTGTGAAGAAACAGGATTTCCGCTGGTAGCTTCATATGAAATAGCACAAATGAAGAAAGGAAAAGAGTCAGAAGCATATATACATGCATCAAAAACCTAAATATATTACAAAATTTTGAACATTCATCAATTCAAGGGCTTCTAAAAAAAAAAGTAAACAAAAAAAAGACAGTTCAAGACCTACTTATTGGCTGGTCACTCAATTTTGCAGGTTCCACATCTACTAAACTTCGATTCTGAGTCGGCAGCCTGCTGATTTCCTTGGAATCCAATGGATCTACCAACTCCGGAGAATTCAGATGGCCAACTTTATGTGAAGAAGCAAGCCTTCCACTAGTGGCTTTATATGAAATAGCATATGAAGGAAAAAAAAGGGTCAGAAACACCCAAAAAAATGTATAAAAATTACACATAATACACATTCCAGTGCATTCATCAAATCAAGTGGTTTCTTAGAATCAACCTTTATAACTTGAATTAATCAAATTTAAAATGTCTTGAATTAAAATACAAATCAATTTTAGACATACTTATTGCTGGGCCAGACGATTTTGAAGGCAAGTCAACTGAAGGGCTTTGCTTCTGAGTTAGCAAACTACTGATTTCCTTGGAATCCAATGAATCTATCAACTCTGGATTATTCAGAGGCTCACCTATTTGGGAAGAAACAGGTTTTCCACCAATAGCTTCATATGAAATTACATATATAAAGAAGGGGAAAAGGAGTGACAACAGCCCAAACGAAGACAAAAAAAAAAACACGCGCATATGTGCATTCATCAATTCAAGTGGTTCAGTGAAATCAACCTCTAACTTGAATTAAAAGGACTCAGTTTTAAACATACTCATCACTTGGCCATATGATTTTGAAGGCGAGACAGCTGCAGAACTTCGCTGCAAACTATTTATATCCTTGGAATTCAATGGATCTACCAGCTCTGGATAATTTAGAGGCCCAACTCTCTGTGAAGAAACAGTTTTCCCACCAGTAGCTGTATATCAAAAGAAATTGCAGATATAAAGAAGGGAAATGAAGGGTGAGAAGCACAAAAATACATGCCTAAGAAACTTCCTTCAATATATTTCTGTACACTCATATCAATTCATGTGGTTTGATAAAATCAGCCACTAACTTGAATTAAATTAAAAAGGAGTCATCGGACATACCATTTGCTTGTGCAGATGATTTTAAAGGCAAGACAACAACAGGATTTTGCTTTTGAGTAGATAGGTTACTGATTTCCTTTAAATCTAATGGATCTGAAAACTCTTGATGGTTTAAAGGCCCCACTCTTTGTGGGGAAATAGGTTTGCCACCAGTAGCTGTATATGACAGAAATTGCACATATAAAGAAGGGAAATGAAGGGTAAAAAACACAAAAATATATGGCTAAGAAACTGCCTTCAATATATTTCTGCACACTCATCAATTCAAATGGTTGGTTTGAATTAAATTAAATTAAAAAGTACTCAGTGTTAGACATACTTATCACTTGGCCAGACGATTTGAAAGGCGAAACAACAACAGGATTTTGCTTTTGAGTAGGTAGATTACTGATTCCCTTTAAATCTAATGAATCTGGAAACTCTTGATGGTTTAAAGGCCCAACTCTTTGTGAAGAAACAGGTTTCCCACCAGTATCTTTACAAAAAAGTGCACATATAAAGAACAGAAATAAAGGATGAGAAGTACAAAAACAACTGCCTTCAATATATCTCCGTACACTCATCAATACATGTGGTTTCATAAAATCAGCCACTACCGTGAATTAAATAAAAAAAGGATTCAACTTCTGACAAACTTAGTGCTTGGCTAAAAGGGTGAAACAACTGCATTATTTTGCTTTTGAATAGGCAGATTAATGGTTTCCTTTGAATCTAATGGAACTGGCAATTCTTGATGGTTTAAAGACTCACTCTTAGTGAAGAAATAGGTTCCCCCCCACCAGTAGCTTTACATGAAATTGCACATGTAAAGATCAGAAAGAAAGGGTGAGAAGCACAAAAACACATGCATAAAAACAACTTATAATGCATTTTTTGCATATTCATCGATTCAAGTTCGGCAAAATCGGAAAAATAAGCCTCCAACGTGAATAAATTAAAAATTACTCAGTTTTAGACATACTTATCACTTGTCCAGACGATTTCAATGGTGAGACAACTGCAGCACTTTGCTTCTGAGTTGGCGCACTAAAAATATCCTTGGAATCCAATAGGTTCCCAGACTCTGGACCAACTCTTTGTGAAGAAACAGGTTCTCCTCCAGTAACTTTATACAAAAGGGTATACAAAGAAGGGAGAACAGAATCAGAAGCAGAAAAAAATACAATAATAAAAAGCTACATATATTACATATTTATGCACTCATAAATACAAGTAGTACAGTAAAATCAGCTGTTAACTTGTGACTAACATTATAAAAACACCATAGTTTCTAGAGGCCTCGGTCCTAACTGCCACAATAGCAAATTTGTCAACTTAGGCCAATCCCAATTCATATACCCGTTCAGAAAGCGCTCCAATTTCATATCAATTATCAAATTTAGATCACTGGAAGACCCATCCTGCCTCAAGACACTGGAAAAACTTGTGGAAGGCATAACATAGATATCCTACCTTGGCCTACACTAACGTGAAGGGTACACCAAGGTAATCTGTGAATTTCACTGAATAACATAATCTTGGAAACTAACGTTTTCCAGAAGCTTCAATTCCTCAACCACACCCCCCCCCCCCAAATGCATGTCACAGTATCTTTTACGATGCGTGACTGAGCATTGAGCAAGAATATGTGTATGTGAGGAGTAAGACCATAAAAAACATGGACTCGTTTCTCACAGAGAACTTCTGCAATATGAGGAATATTTCATGCTAGAAACCATTAAAGCAAAAAAGAAGAATTAATTTGAGGATTTTCTGAGTGTAGTGGACAACATTGACAGTTTGGCATTCTGCAAACAAAGAAGAGAATAAAAATGTAATGATTAAGGCAAGTGAAAAACTTACAGCACACAGTGAAACAACAAAGTTGAAAACTTACAGTCCACATATATGTTCTTTATAGTTTCATGCTCTGGAGAAAGGCATTGTGAACCAAAAGGCTTTGACCCACCCTTATTCTCTGAAAATTGTCTTCCCTTCAGATTAATTTTAGGGAGTGTGTATCCAGTTTGCTCTGGTTCCAAAACAGTCCCAAAAGGATCCATAAACTGGGCAAAGAAAAAGTAGATATAATACTGTCCAAAAATGACTTAAATTGAAAGGAAAATTTGATGAAAACTATATAAAGATGTGACAATATTATTAGAATCCAAGAGTCAACATCCTAAAACCAATTAACTATAGGAGAAGCTTTCCTTGGTTCTATATTAGGATCTATTTGATTGGTTACTTTTTCCAATATGGAACTCTAATACACCCTCCTCACGTGCCAACATAGATAATACACACAACTAAAAATGGTGAATAAAGCAAAACATTAAGAACAAACTCTTCACGGAATTATGATCGAAAACACAACCTGCTCTAATATCATATTAGAATCCAAGAGTCGGCATTCTAAAATCAATTGATTGTAGGAGAGATTACCCTTAGTTCTATATTAGGATCTATTTGGTTGGTTACTTGCTCCAATATGGAACTCTAATAAATATCAAAATACAAAGACTTGACAATATCAAGATAAAAGAAATTACCGAAACATCTGCTACCCAAACTCCAACAGAGCTTTGATAGTATGAGCACCCCAAAAGCTTCCCTTCATGAATGCAAAGGTCACCTAGTGTTGACCAACCCATGTCAATAGTATCATGACAGATTACAGGCTCCCATGAATAAACCTAAAGATCAAGGATCATAAATTGTAAAATAAATGGACTTTCAGGATAATACTCCATACAATATTCAGAAGAATTGACAAAACCTTCAAACCATCATTCAATCCACAAAGCAAGGTCCTTCCATCAGGATGAAAGGTAATTGATCGTACTCCAGTTGCCTGGAAAGACCAAAGAATTAGGGGACAACTGTCAAACTCTAGGGACCAAAAAGGCAATTAAACCACACTTACTCTCTAGTATGCTTTAGTTATCAAATGGATTTTGCTTTAAGAATCATTAAATTGGATACCTCAGGTCTGGAAGATCCAATTAGTTCAAAAGTCTCCAAATCCCAAAATTTCACAGTTCTGTCGGCTGAACCTGGAAAGTTGTTGACATGTCACAATTAAGAGATAAGATAGTACATAACCTTTTGGATTAGAAATTTATCTTGTTCATACAGCAACTTTCAGGTATAAAAGGGAAATGACAAATATATGTAAATATTTAAGAATTGGCTATCAAATAAAAGTGCACACCCATGCAAAAAGAATCAGTAGGAAATCAATAGCTCAGATGGAAGCCCCATATTACCTGTAGCCAAAAGGAACTCTAGAGGATGGAAATCTATAGATTGGATATGCCCTTCGTGGGACTTAAAATCATGCAAGAGCTTTCCAGAAGTTAAATCCCATATCTGATGAAGAATATCAAGTAGTGACTTAATGAATGGAAGGGAACTAAAAATCAATAAATGTAGCACAACCCAAGAGTATACTACATTTTTACCTTTAAAGCATTGTCAAAGCCACCAGAAACTACCCACCGACCGTCAGGAGTAAATCTAATAGTACCAATTCCTCCGGTATGGCCCTTGTACGTGTTAATGCATCCTTTCTTTCTAGTATCCCATATTTTTAGATTAGTGTCCAAAGAACCAGAGGCAAAGAATTCTCCAAATGGATGAAATTCAAGAGCAGTGCAATTAGATTTGTGTCCACTGAGTGTGCGAACCACTGCACTTCAGGAACAATAACATCTGGATTAGACATTCAGTTGTTAAACAATTTAAGAAAGTTCATAATGAAAATGAGATTTTGGTCACTAAGATCCAGTTCAAGATAATAAAAAAATTGATATAAGAATGTGATCAAATCTTCAATCGTGTTAACCCTGCCAGGTGCCAAATAAAGGCCTGCTTAGTAACATTACATCTACTAATAGTTTCTTTTTTTATTTTTTAATGACTTCTCTTCTTTCTCACTTCTCGAGAGTATTACAATATTTGTGGGCAACATTGCAACAACCAAAATTTATTCATAAATCAGAAAATAAGCAGATCAGAGACATGGTGGAATATTTTAGGTTCATTGAAAATGGAGTGTGAACAAAGTAATACTACAAAATGGTTTTTTGTTGAATTTAACGGTCATCTCAGTGGCGAGACCTGTCCTCACTGCTCTCACCCCACTTCCAAACCTTAGGCCTTCTTTGTAAATTTTACTGGCAATTTACATTTTAACTCACAGAATCAGGAAATGAGATTTAAAAATAGATCAAGAATCACATAAGGTGACTGGGAGGGATGATTCTGATGATGTAGACATTTCTTAGTGGAAAATTCATAAATTTTTGTATCATATGGGGATAAACGGTGACAAGTTTCGGGAATATGTAACCCTATTGCACCAGTAGAGGCTCACTCTTTGCTTCTTCCAAATCCCACAGCTTTATTGCACCAGTAGAGGCTCCGCCAAGTACCAAAATCTCCGTGGAATCAAAAACAACACATTCTACTGGACTTGTGTGACCACAAAGGCTCTGCAGTTTCACATAAGAAGATAGCGATCTCAGTTATATGAAGTATACTTCCATATAAAATTGCCACAAAAAACGTCCAAGTAACGGCAAACATGTATGAATCAACAAAATGCATAGTTTTACAAGTCCTATGCCTAGCAGTTAAATACAGAGTGAAGGGCGATAAAAATAAGTTAATTTAGATTCCTGCTTCTCTAATATGGAGTTTTTAACAGCCTAAAGTTAGCTTGGTTGACAGCGTGAGAACCCAATGAACACTTAATGTAAAATAAAAGACAAAGATGGCTCCAACAAATTAAAGAATCTTTTTAGTTTCTAAAGAAAGATACATATATGTGTGTGTGTGTGTGTGTATCACACATATTCATCAATCTGAATTGGAAGAGAAATTTCGAAGTAGAACCGACCATTAAAGGAGAAGGCTTCCCAATTGACCATAAATTCACTCTGTGATCTTCACCACCTGTGACAAGAAGCCTACACGCCTTCTTTCCTATATTTAAGCAGTTGACACCCGCAGAATGGGCTTCAAATTCCTCTATTTTCCTTTCAGTTAAGGTAAACCAAAAAACAATTTTTTTAAAAAAAAAACATAGAAACAAACCAACACGATGCTAACGGTACAAAATCTCCATATGAAAGCTTGCATTTCGAAATTGATATTTGCGTACACACACGTACACATGAATGAAATTCCGAGCCAGTTCTCACTTCTCAATAAATGCAAATGTGATCCTCAGGTTTTTTTTATCCCAATCCGCCAAGAGCAAAACAACAGGACTATGTTTACTCCACGATAGTTGAAGGGTGAGCATATCTATTTCATACAAACAAGCAAAAGCAGGACGTATTTAGCCTTGTTTTGATTCATCATTACTAGTTTCCTCGTCCTTGTCAACAAACCAAGCAATGCTGCTCCTAATAGACCAAAAAAACACACAACCACGTTGCATCACACGGCAGTAATAAAAAAGACGCTCAAATACCAGTACAACCAAGCCCTGGACCTAATCACCGACCAGAGAACAGGGCTGAATTGAGCTCAACAACACTCCACGGATATTCAAAATCAGGCAAAGCCAACCAACGAACCCAAATCCAAATCCGAAAGGATACGCAATTTATAGCCGCGCTTGGCCATTTTAGTGTGAAAACTGGAGCAATCGGGAGACCTGAAGCGGAGCGGAAACGCCTCTGCGGCGGGCGGCGGCGGCGGTGCGAGTTGAAATTTGAAGCTCACCTGAAACAACAAACCAAGCAAACAAAAACAGCAGACCCCAGAATCGAAGCTATCGATTCAACTAGTTGATGGAAAGCGGGGGTGAGACTGGAGAGGAGAGATTCAACAGTGGAAGAATTAGGCAGCTCTCCGAGGAAGAGAAGAGTGTTGGGGGTGTGATTACAGATTTTGTCTTGTTTTTTTGTTTTTGTTTTTGTTTTTGGTTTTGGTTTTTTCAAAGGCGGAGTCTTATTTTAGGGAAAATTAATAATTAGGCCGACATTTGCCGAAACGAGTGCGTTATTACGTAAGTTTTATGTCTTTTTGGTGCATTTGCGTGTCGCACGGTAAAGGACGTGTTGTTTGTCTTCTTAATACCCATTTGAACCGAAAGCAAAAAAAAAAAAAAAAAAAAAAAGGGCTCATGACGTGTTGTTCTACATCTCTCTCTCTCTCCCTCCCTCCTTACCAATCAGTCTCATCCAAACCTTTCCAGTCAAATGTGGTTCGGTCATCTGACAGCGTGTATTTTAGGGGGATGGGTGTTACATTAAATTAATTAATAATTGTATCATTATTTCATTTCCCCTTTCCCATTATCACTATTTCGAAAAAGAAAAAAAACCTCTCCGTAAATAATTTTAATAAAATTATTTTTTAAATATAGAAACGATTTTAGTATAATTATTTTAAATGTCATATTATGGATCATGCTAGAATGAGATGATTCTTAGAGTATCCATATCAGTTTTATCTTTTTTATTTCTGTTTTGAAGGATGTACAGTAAAATTTTAGAGATATTTTAAAAATTGCATACATTAAATTTTTATATCTATCTCTACATAATAAAATAATAAATATATGTTAAATAATTATTTATTTATCTTCTATAATCTCCAATATGCAATATATCCAAATGGCAGATTGTAGAGAGAAAAAATACAATTTTAAAGAATGAACAGTAAATCTCTGAAGATTTATTGTAACAATTATATTTTTAATATCTAATTATAGAATTTAAAGGACCTAATATAATAATTTTTTTAATTTTTTTTTAAAATTTTGAAGAAATATATATTTTTAGAGGAACTAGTATAAATGCTCTTATATATTACAGAATTTCATTTTAACAAACTGAAAAAATAAAGCCCCCCAAAAGCTCATCTTTAAGCAATATTTTTAAAAATAAATTCAACATTATTTTGTAATAAAAGAATTAAATAGTAATTATAGTTTTCCTTTCAAATGTTACATTATTAATTTTGTACTTATAATAGTTATTGGCATATATGTCATTTACGAAGAATGTCTTTTGAAAGAAATGATAATAAAGTGGAAAACAAAAACAAAAACAAACAAGCGAACAACAGTCCGACTGTTGTTCGCTCACGTGTAGGAGCACGTGGATACAGGTCCCCGACAGCCATAGTATAAACTGCTACGCGAACCGCTACTGTACGATACATAGATTAAGAGAAATTTACCAATACAAAATCGTTTTGGGCTTTAAAAAGTTACCTAATGCCTACTTTTTTTATCATTCTTTTACTATTATTATTTAATGCACGAAAATAAAAATAAAAATTCATGTCATATAAAATACCAAACCCTCCCAAAAAAGAGTCTTTACCACCACGCAATGCGGTTGCCTATCCAATTTTTGTCAAATAAAAGGTTGAATCATGGAGACCAGCTTTTAATAAAAATGGGACATGGAAACAATTACAACCCTGACAAATACTCTGGGGCAAAAAATTCAGGACCCTGCTGAGGACATGATCCCAATCAAAGAGAATAACCAAACAGATCAAGTCCTCTCACACCGCACATGCAAATTGGGGTGTTCCAATGCAGCATCTGTACCAGAATTTTATTCTAGTACCCATCCTACCTGCCTGCTAGGAATGTCTTCTTTGGTGATTTCCTAGTTAATTGATTTCCCTACAATACTTTCCTTCCAATCATTTGTGACAGGTTCCGGACGATTTCAGACATAGGTGGCCTGAATTCGGGCTCCCGCTGCAGAAAAATATCAATGTAAGGCGATGATATATATACATATACATATTTCCTCACACTAGCTGAAGTAGTACAGAAGCATGGAAAAAGGAGACACCTGAACACACAAGGAAATTATATCAGCAAAATGCGATAAAGACATGGAAGGATATGCTCCGTCTAGTGCAGGATCAACCATCCCTGATAATGCATCAATATCATGAAGCTGGGGAATGGCCCATCTAACCAGATATTGCTCACTCCGAGGGCGCCGCCTAGGCATTTTATACATACAAATTTGTGAAATATTCACATGGGAAAGAAACACCAATTCAACAGAAAAACAATCTCTTATCATATTATGCTGACCTATCAAATGATTTTCTCCCCGTAAGAAGTTCTAGCATGACAACACCAAAGCAGTAAACATCACTTTGGCATGTATAGGTTCCCAATTCACATTCTGGTGCACCGTAGCCATATCCTGGAAGCTGGAAATTATTGCACTGATATTAGCAAACTCATAAGTGTATAGTAAAGTCAATTTTGTAGCTCTACGGTAAGATTACAATTCACATGTCCCGAATTGAACTCTCTCCTGTTACACATATTTGGCTACCTTGGCCTATGTCGGCTATGTGATCATGGTGTGTTAGGTGCCAGATCCTGTATAACTAACGAAATAAATTAGTTGTACGTTTGGATCTCCGGTTTACTAAAAGGGTAATTACCTCACTTCCAGAGCCAAATGAGGTTAGTAAGGGAGCCAATCCACAGTCTGATACACGTACATGCAGGCCCTCATCAAGAAGAACATTGGCAGACTTAAGATTCCTGTGCACAGTGGGAGGCTGACAGACCTCATGCAGATACCTTTAGCACAGAATAAAAATGGAAAGTCTATCAGTCTTAAATAAAGGTGAATATTAAGATTAACCGTGCCAAACTTCCCAGCCTGAAATAGATCTGTTTCCTTAACCAATTTTTAAATTAGGCTGTTGGTTGCTTTACTTACTCTAGAGCTCTTGCGACTCCAATTGCAATTTGAATGCGTATGTTCCATGAAAGTGTCCTGTGGATATCTTCATCAGAATGCAGTGCATCATAGAGGTTCCCATTACTGCAATACTGATACACAAGGAGCTTTTGCCCATGCTCGGCACAGTATCCCACGAGCTCAACAACATTTTGATTTTTTAGTTTGGAGATATTATGCACAAACTGAAGAAATTCATCATTATTCTGCCACCTGATATCTTTGACATCTAGTTTCTTTACCGCAAGTAGCTAAAGAAGCAAAGTAGTTGGAGGTTCAGTGTATTGGTTATGAGAATATTACACGCATGCAAAAGGAAATCATATGTAGCTTGTGCTGGATTAAAATTTATACTACATGAACCTAAAAAATGCTATGCGGGTTAGAGAAATATTTTACTGATCTTACCTCACCATTAGGAAGTTCAGCCCTATAAACACTGGCAAGCATACCACGCCCAATAAAATTTTCTGCCGAGAAGCTATTTGTGATTTGCTGGAGTAATGCAATGGTGAAGGACCTCACAGATCTAGAGTTCAGATCAGAAAGTCTGGGGGGAATATATTTTGGCTGCTGAGAATGGGTTTTCAGGAGGGATTGGTGCTGGGAGATAAGGAGGCGGAGGAATGACCCCCCTTTCTCTTCAAATCTATCTTCTGTCCTGCCTCAAATGTTGTACTTGAACCTGTTCTATTGCTACCTTCATACCTATTTTCTGACATGACAACTGTTTCTATTGGACCTGCAAACAGAAGTCCAAAACCACAAAAAGCCATTTCTTAAGCGTAACCAGTAGCCAAAAAAATTGAACATAAAATCAAAGAATCAGTTCTAGGTAAACAAAGGTATAGAGACAAACAACTCACCTTTCACAAGTTGATTGCTTACATGTACCAAGTGATTATTCTTCATTCGTTTGTGTGCTACAGTTGCGCCACTATTGGGCTTCTTCACTTTTTGGCTGACCTCTTGCCTTCCCGGGCAGCATTTTGAAATGGAAAGCAACACCACTGAGATTGCTAAAAGTATGAAAGTCACTCCAGTAGCAGCGAAAACAATCCTCTTGGTCATTGAATTTGTCCTTGATTTATGAGCTGCAGGACCCCTTTGTGCAGGAGATTGTTTTGGTGAAAAATATGTGGATGATGGATGCAGTGGGGTAGGGGGGTAAGGCTCCAGCTGGGGCTTTGGCTGGGGTTGAAGCTGGTGGTGAGACTGGTGTTGTTGGTATAACAGTAGTGTTAAAAGGATTGCCATTTTTTCTGCAAATATATTTCAGATTTCAGAAAAGAATAAACAAATAAGAAGAAGAAGAAGAACAAGAAGAGAAAGTAACAAACTGCACTGCACTAGATATCACATTAACTTTAATATATTTGCCAAATAATGCACTGTTACATGAAATTTGGGATGCTGATCAGGTTCGCTGGTATGGGCCCTGAGAAAAGGTTGTTCTCTATGTTCCTATGAAACAAAACAAAACAAAACGTAAAAAATACCGAAGGAAGCTCATACTTACTGCCAAGTGTCAACTTTTGAATATATAATCAACTTGCAAAACACATGTGAAATAGGCCAGAGGGGTACAAATCTATTAGGGGGAGATTCTGTAGAATATCTAGCGTCCCAGTAAGTCTGTTGTCCCCCAAGTTCCTTCAAAACAGAGAATTACTTTATATTTCATGGAATTATATATTTCTCAATAACAAAATACCGGGATTATCACAATTTACTCACAGTGTCGTAACAGATTGAAGGCTCCCCAAAGATGGAGGCAACTGACCACTCAAGTTGTTACTCGACAGATCCCTGAACCACAAGATAGATTTTATGGTCACAACCAAATGCCCACATGAAGTTCCTATAAAAGAAAAGGTAGTAGAATTTAGGACTGCCTACAATTGTGACAAATCATTAAGTTGGTGGAATGAGTCCGGTATTTCTCCAGTCAAATGGTTATTGCTGAATGAGCTGAGAAAAATTGTTGATGATTATTTGAATGTTGAACCCAAAACGAAGAAAATAAGTGGAACACTACATACAGGTTTGACAAAAGAGTCAAGGAGGCCAAAGTACTTGGGATGCTTCCATTGAGCAGGTTACCCGATATAAACCTAACACAAAAATAGAAATATTAATTGAATTGAGGATGTATATAATAAATAGCAAGGGGCTATGTATGTTGATCCCACAAATTAATTTAAAATTGCATCTTTTGACCAAGTTAAGCTGCGGAAACGAGATAGGGTGAAGATCTAATACTCACAGCTCCTGGACCGTAGGCGGCAAATCAGATGGAATGCTCCCTCCAATTCTGTTGTTGCTCAGATCACTGATTTATATAACGGCAAAAACATGAGGTTTCCATTCATATCAATCAAACCAAGCAACGGTACAAATGTCTTCTTCTCTCCTTTCCTCTCCCACTTAAGGAATCAAATGAACTCACATTGTTATGATGGAGGCAAAATTCAAGGCGTCACCCAACTCTCCGCTTAAATTTGATCCACTAAGCTCACTGTCAATAAAAAATAAAAATAAAAAAAGCTAAGAGGGCGTTTTCTGGGGAGCTTTTTTTGTTTATTAAACACGTCTAAAACATCTGAAGGGTCCGCGTTTCTTTGTTAATAGAACACGTTTTATGAAAGCCAGTCATTGATAATGAACAACAGCACCTACTTACATCCCAGTTATGTTAGAGAAGACGCACTGGACTCCTTCCCAGTCCTCCCCACATGGGTCTCCCAAAATCGACCACCCGCGAAGAGGAGGAGATTGCAAGGCACTAAATAAGCTGCTTATTGCAGCAACTGGAAGCAAAATTTAAAACCACTACATTAATGAACATGTTTCTGAATTGGAATCAAAGTGAACTCCCAAAACTAGTAAACAAGAAAGGTAATGCCGGATATGGGTTACCGTCACGTGGATCCGTAACTCCAAGACAGACTGGGGCCGAGAAAACCACCATTAGCAGCCCCAGTATGAATGTCACATATGACTCGCACTTTGTATAAGCCATGCTCAGAGCTCACTCCCTGTAACAACCCAGTATGTTTCTCTTTAAAAAAAAAAAAAACCACCACCCAGTATATTTCTTCTTTCTTTTTTCTCGAGATGGTTCAACAAAACCCTCAAAAACTCAAACCTACAACGCGGGTGTGAGAAGAAGACCGCTTTTGCGTTGTTGAATCATGAATGTTGTCTGTCTGTCTGTTTCAGCCCGCTACAGAGTTTGATGAAAACACGGACCCGCAGAAATAGCTTTTTCGAAGTTTTAATTTCTTTTTTAATGGGATTTGTTGCCGTTTCTTTTGGATTTCAAATTTTAATTTGTAATGGCTCCTTATTTTTTCATTATACATGCGTCGTATCAAAGTTCAATATTGACTGACACGGTTTCTTTATTGTCCTGAAATAGTTATTTATAATAACAAACTAAATTTTTGAAGAAAAAAAATCATACAAATCATACGAATTGATTTCTCCTATTTTGGGCAATAGTAATCCATGACATCTTTATTGGGGTATTTGGACCTTATTAGTTTGACTTTATTTATAGGAGACAATTATATTGTTGATACTCAAAAAGTGTTGACGCAGAATTTCGGTTTTAAATAAAGAATAATTAAATTTAATTCAAATTTGCATTGACAAATAAACAATATCCAAATATGTTATCCCGATTTTCTACAATCAAAAAAATAAATCTGCATTCGTACAAAAACATTATACAATAATAACCTCAAACAAATTAATATCATTAAAAAACATACAGTTAAATATAATCTAGTACAAATCATATATTAACATATTCAAATATATCAATAAAAATAATCATATTTAATATTACGATCACGAATTTTGTAAAAGAAATAATAAATACATGTCCAAATAAATCAATACAAACAAAAATGCTCCTACGAGTACGACAATAAATGTTTTACTCATGTTGTGGTATTAACAGCTAACTCTTTTCGTCGCATGAAAAGAATATCAATAAAATATGTGAAATATATAACAACAAAACTTTCTTAAATAAACTCGCATTTGATCGATAAAAGATCGTTTATGTTCGTTAAGTTAAGAATTAGTATTGTTCGGTTCGCGAACACCATGTTCGCGAACTATTCGTGAATATTATTTATTTCGTAAAAATTATTTACAAATAATAAATTAATAAATCAATTAATATGTATAAAATTTATTTTATTAAATATAAATATATTTTTACTAAATATACTTTAATAAGCATATACTTTTATATTATTATTAAATAAAAAATATATATTTTGATTTATTTGTTTATTATTACTATTATTATAATATTTTCATGAACTATATATAGAAGTAATTTAAACATATTAAATAAAAATAACACAATCTAATGGTTAATTAATTATATTATAAAGCAATCTACCGATCATATATAAGACCAATTAGTGCTACCTACATCAACAACTCCCAACAATCAAAGCTATAACATTCAATGTTAATAACTTCACCGATCCACCAGCCAAGTATGTAAAGGACACCAGGCCTCCCACCACCACCAACACTTGATCATGTTAGACAACTAATGCTAGTAACAAAACTAATCCACCGATAATATGTAGAGGTAGCTAGTGCTTATTACCACCAACAACTCCCAATAATCAAAGTAGACAAAAATACATCACAATTGACCAATTAACAATAGATAGTAAATGCCAAGTTCATATATTAATAATATTAAGTAAAAAACTTAATAATCAAAAACATAAATTTGAATTAAAACTTACTTTTATCACAATTTTTTTTGAGGCCATGAAGTAATCCCACATAAAAGCATCTAAATAGTTTCATCTTTTAATGATGCTCTATAAGGTGCAATAACCTTACCACTAAAAGTAACTTTTAAAACAATTATACTTATGGGAACAATGAAAATATCCTTTATTATTTTAGATAAAATATAATACTTCAAAACATTATATTTCCATCATTCCTAAGCATTAAAATCAACATTCATAGTTATTCCATTATCATTCTTTTCAAAAATGCATATATTCTTTTCAAAATAAATATCCAAATCTAGTCTTGTGGGATAGATATTGTCACTACTTCTAATGTGATAAAAAAACTTTGATCGATCTTAATAAATTTCGGGTACTACATCTCCTACAATTGTACTTTGAGGACGTAGTAACATTTATATGAGCAATTTCTTGCAATATAGAAACCTTAAAGGAGGATATGATTGAGTTCTCCTGGCTCAACTTTCAAAGAAGGCTCTTATTTTGGAAACTTTTTGAATCTCGAAGGATTCAATCAACTCGAAGAAGTTGGATGCTCAAATTTGAATGATGAAGTTGGAGAAGTCAAGTCCTCGCATGGATGTCAAATTCTCGGGTGATGTTAGATGATTAAATTAGATGTCAGATGCTTGGAGCTTTGTTAGATCTTCAAATGGACTCAAGGAAGTTGAAAGAGTTAGGTCCTTTCATAGATGTAAGATCCTCTGATGATGTTAAATGCTCTGATTATAGGTCAGATGCTTTGAGTAATGTTAGATCTTCAGATGGATTGAAGAAAGTTGGGGAGTCAAGTCTTCGCATGGACTGAAGGAAGTTAGAGGAGTTAAGTCCTTAAAAGATGGACTGAAGGAAGTAGTAGGAGTCAGGTCCTCGCATGGATGGATGCCAGATGATGTTCCTAGTTCGAGATTATATCTCCTAATTTGAGATAAATATTTCTAGTCCTGTTGGAAAATTGTGTCCCACATTGGAATAAAAAAAAGTTAAGTAACTTACATAGTGAAGTAGGCCCAAAATGTCACAACACGTTTTAAAGCCGTACGAGCCGATGTGGTAAGCCAAAGTAAACAATATTGTGACATGTGAGTGGGCTTACGTCTTGACCCGATCCTAACAAACTGGTATCAGAGCCAGGTTGTCTCCCGTCAGGTGCTCTATTATATCAAAAGTCTTCTCGATGTAATGTGTGGCGAGCGGTGTGTCTTGTAGTATGTGGTGGTGCTGATTTGGAATACAAATCCTTGTCTTCAGATGATCGAATTGGTTTGCTCTCGATCAAAATGAACATTAAGGGAGAGCTTCCATGACGGCCTATATGGTGGCATGTAATAGTCTAAGTCTCCCGTAACACGATATTATCTTGTTTAGGGCTCAAGCCTAATCCCTGGTTTTGTTCTTGATAGTCTTACATAGGCACCCAAAAGGCTTTGTGCTAAGAGAGGTATCTACGCCCTCTTATGAGGCACGCTTCTTTCTCCTCCCCAACCGATGTAGGACTTGCAAAGTTCTCGTACTTTACAATCCACCGCCTTATGAGGCCCATGTCTCCGTGGGATTATGACACATTGATCCAGGTCCCTAACTCTAGTACCATCCGTAATGCGTCCAAGTTTTTCATAGCACGATATTTTCTAGCACTTAGGACTAACTCTTTGGACTTTAAAAGCCTTTATTATAATGTCGGTAAAGTCACACCCTTCGAATTGACAATACGTCTATTTATTTATTTATACAAAGTGAATAATAAATAGAAAAAGGAGTTTAAAGTGAAAAATGAATGTGTATGTCTAATCCCGAACAAAATATGATCCAATATTTTTTATAATATCTTTATTATAACCTTATAATATGTTATATTTATTTATATATTTTCAAATTATATAAATATAACAATGCAAAATTATTGAATACTTTAATTATATAAAAGTACATACATTACATATTTGTTCTTAAACAAGTTGAGTGAGCTTTAAACGAATAAGTAAAGCCTACGAGTTCGATTGAGCTTAATTGTGTGAGCCGAGTATGTGTCGTCAAATATAGGGATGGCAATGGGGCGGGTAATACCGGGTACCCATCCCGCCCCGCCCCTAATGGGACGGGTTTGGGATAAGTGTAATCGGGTTTGGGGCGGGTTTGGGACGGGTATCTCCGATCCTGGTTAGGATTTGGGGCGGGTTCAGGACGGGATAATCCGTCCCAAACCCGTATATATAAGGTAAAATACCGGGTTTAATGGATACCCGCCCCACCCCGACCCTAATGAGACGGGGTTCGGGTCACTTAAACAGTTCGGATCGGATTTAGGATATTGATTTCTTAAACGGGACGGATTCGGGATAGGAGTGACCCGTCCCAAACCCGCCCGTTGCCATTCCTAGTCAAATATTCAAGTTAGCCTTAACAATAACAAGTTAGCTTCAATAGTAATGAATTCGAGTTCGGACCGAGCAAGTATCGACCAAGCTATAAAGTGTGTTGACTCATTTACGGACTTAGTATCAAATATGGCTTATTGCTCGATTGGTTTGCTAAATCTAAACAAGATTCGGTGTCCAAATTAAAAAAACATGGGCTCACACTTAAAATGAATTAAGTTTTGAGTTGTGTTTTAAAAATATGTGAGTTTCATAGGTATTTTTAAAACTTGTTTTAAACTGTTTTCTATTTATAAATTTAAATTCAATTTTAATAGAAGAGCAAAATAATATTTTTAATACATCTAATCTATTTTATTAGCTCAATGCACTATATATATATATATATTTTTAATTTTTATAAGAACAAATTTAAAAGAATACATATATTTTAAAACACATTATTTTTCTTACTAAAGAAAAAATGTTTTTAAAATTCTTCATACGGAAATTAAAACACCTACCAAAAATACATATATTACCAGTATTTTTTTTCACCCACTTTTAATCGAGTTCATTCTCGAAAAAGCAAGGAAGAGGGTTTGCATATGTATGAAATGCTCGGCCAATTATTAAATTGCCATTATATGGTTTTGGTAGAAGTGTAGAACTTGCATCAAGGGTGTACCAAATGATCGGCTTCACTGAGACAAGTGTTATATATGTACATAGCCACGATTTGTGGGATTTATTGAATAATGCAGTACTGCTGCACAGAACATGCATCCCCCATTTTTGTCTATCACTCCACTAGTATTTTTGGCTGTCGCGAGCACAGCCATTTTGGGACGTGCGTCAAGCCTTGGTCCCATGATCAGGTCTAGATATATATAGAGCTATCAAGCATATGGGTTCTTTATGTCGCCCCATACCCATCACCGTCTAAGTTAGGACATGATGTTTAAGTCTTTCAGATACAACGGATTTAGGGAATGGTCACCTCAGTGAAATTAGGAGATGATGTTTGAGTCTTGATGAGAAGGGAAGAAGATAAGAGAGATACATAGAAAACTTTTTAAAATTTTCATAATCATACAATTATTTCCAACATAAATTCATATCATACTCAATAGTATAATAATAATAATTTATTTATTTATTATGAAATGACTAAGCTGATACGGCAACCAACGAGACAGATGGATGAGGTTAGGAGGTGGTATCAGAGTCTCCGTCGGTGCATAATCGAGATAGTCCTCCCAGGTTTTGTCCATTTCAACACGTTAGAGCACTGCTACATCTCCCTCCCATATTTTCGTAATTGGCTATTGTCATTTGTCACAATACAGGTTTTGCGTTTGCCCACCACCCACACCCGACGTGATGTGTCACCCTTTTAATCACGTTTATTTTGATGTTTTTTATATTAAAATTTAAAATTATATTATTTTGATATGAATTTTTTTAAAAAATAATAAAATAATAATATTTTAAGTACTATACCATGCAGTAACTACTGTATCATACAGTAACTATTGAAGATTTCTACTTACTAATTGTATGCATTTAAGTTTTTTATTTTTTTTTCTTCGTTTTTTTATAACTTTTGTTAGCCTCTCCGTGCAGTGTGATCTGAGATAGTAGACAAACATGTACATATCAAAGATTCAATGAATCAGTGAAGTGAACCTAACGTGATTGGCCACTCACTTATTTTTACTGTCAGACTCGGCATGTGTTGTTGTTGACCCACACCCTTCTTCGATAGAAAACAAGTACCACTCACTCGATCACTACCCAGGCAGCCCCCGCGTGATTGGCTTCCTGATAAGAAAGAAGACAATACGTACATGAAACATATGTACACATATACGTACGTGAATCATTCTTACTACTGTGGTTCAGATTTTATATTTTACCCGGTTTCAATGTGGGCCTGGATGTCTCCTTTTCAGCCCCTTCCAATTCCATTTCCAACCTGAACTTTATATATATATATATATATATATATATACATACATATTTTACGCCAGTTTAATATAACCGTCCGATTGGTTCTTAGTTCATCCATGGTCCGTCCACGTGTCCCACCAGCGCCTCTCTCTCTCTCGCTCGCGCGCGGCCCCAGACCGACGAGCTATTATATCATACCTTTTTGACTAATTGACTCTCCACAGTCCACACGCGAGCTCAGTTGTAATGGGAACCACCCATGAGTTGTAGTCGGTGCCTGGACCAATTCTCGCCCACCGTGAAAATATGGGCTGTTGCGCGAGTTCCCATGAAGCTCCGGCCACCGGAAAACACCGCCATTCGTCTCAGAGCCCCTGCAAGGGGGGCTGCTGGCGGCGGGGCTCCGCCTCCGCCGTCTCTCGTTGAAAAAGAGACCGTGAAGGAAGTCCTCTCATCCGAGATACCCAAACCGAAAGCCGACCCCGATAAGGTCGACGAAGACCAGAAGAAGACCTCCGCCGTCTTGGTAGCCGCCTGTGTTGGGAACGAGATCGAGGAGAAGGCGGTCAAGATCGAAAACCCGGTGCCGGCGGCTCCAGCATCCCCGCCGTCGGAGGCCTCCCTCTTCTCCGAGATGTGTAGCTGGAGCGAGAGCGTCTCCGCCTCCACCGTCATCGACACGAGGGACGGAAACGACGAGGACGACGGCCGCAGCCGCGAGGTCCGGCAGAGAGTTGGCAGAGCTGCTGCGCCCAAGTTTCCGAGAAACTGCCGCGCGTCGCCGCCGGGAAGCGTGCGAGGGAGGCGACAGCCAGGGGTTGCCACTTCGTCGCCAGTGAGACGGTCCGAAGCGTCTCCGAGACCGAGCATGGGGAGATCGGGCTCTGGCAGGGAAGCTGGTCAGCTGACGCCGACAAGGCGTGTCGTTCCCCGGCAGGAACTTGGGGAGGTCTCCCGCCGGCGGAGGTCAATGTCCCCTGCCACTAGATCCGGATCCGGTGCCGGTCGGAGTCCCTCGGTCAGGAAAACGGGTCGGGCACCCGGGGTGCGGATTCCTGCGAAGGCGACTGCGGCGGAGAGTAGCGGCCAAGCGGAGGAGACTTGGAGAATGGAGGAGCATGATAACGACGAGTCCCTTGAGAACCCGTTGGTTTCTTTAGAATGCTTCATCTTTCTCTGAGCTTTGTTCATGGCATGGGATTGTATTAGCGACAACGTAACCTGCGGGCGAGTATTTTCCGGCAAGGACACGAGTGTTTGGGTGAGCAATTGTGGTCAGAGCAGGGGACGACGACTACTACTACTACTCCAGTGACGGCGTTTTCTTCCACAAAGCGAAATCAGGGGAATAGAAGGGGGTGGATCATGGATGGGATTAGTTTTTCTGTAAAGATTTTAACATTTCATCAGATTTAGTTTATGTAGTTATGAGTGTTAATAGAGTGTTGGAATTTGTTTGGGTTTTAGACGAGAATACTTCGAGTCTCGAAATATTCTAACTACTGTTAGAAGAACCCATATCTCCTCTGTTAACTATTCTCCTAAATGGCTAAATTCTAATCCATCATGTTATTATATTCATATTGTAACCAGGCATTTTTTGTTTGGTGAACTGTGTACTGAAGAAATGTTTTTCTCCCCCCCCCCCCCCCCCCCCCCCCCAAAAAAAAAAAAAAAAAAAAAAAAATCCTAGTTTCAGGTCTGGTGACCAAATCCTGTTTCTCCTGAGGAAGAGTTATCCTTATCAACAACACCCACCCCAACGTTTGGCTTGTTTTTTTGTCTTTTAGCTGCAAATTGAAAGCGCACTTTGGTGGACATCAGTAACGGCGAGCTTCGATACAAACTTGATGTTTTCTTAGCTCAATGGGCCAACGAGAGAAAAGAAACTTCGGCTTGGCTCGTATTATAGAGCCCAACAAAACTAAGAAGGGCGCTAACGGATGACAGTGAACGTGTGCCATTACATATTTATTTCTATTTTTATTTTTAAATTATAATTTTTTTAACAATTTAACCATACTTTTAAATTTACTTTCTTTTATATTAAACCTGTTTATTATTATTATATATCAATAAAACCAACCGACCGTCACCCAAATCAATTTTACACGCCAACCTAAAAAAAATTTCAGCGTCAAACAAAATTATCTATTTGTGTTGTTGATATCAAAAAAATAAATATAGTGAAATCTTTTATTTCTCTTTCTCCTTCTAGCTATAAAAGGACGATCATGGGAGTGAGCAGCCACAGAGGAAGGATTAAAGGCAAACAGATAAAAGTGAAATCCATTCACCTTTCATTCCACACAGATCAAGCATCTAAGACTTGATGTCATCCATCTCCAATAGGTGTTTTGCTTACTTGAAGTGTAATTACTCTTATTTGAATTGAAAATAAAGACGTATTCTTTATTTTGTCTATGCGTATCTTTTTTCCGATTAAACAAAACGGTGTAATGTTGCTCCTCCAAAAGGTTTGGTACATTATGCTTACATATGGAAGACCTTGTATTGCTTTAAACGCCACTATGTGTAATTCACCGTTTGATGATCAGAAAAATGATATTGTCTAATCTACTTCACCTTTCTTTTCATAAATTCCATTTTTCTAGTTCCCACAAGGTGTTTTTTTGGCATAAAAACAAATTATTATAAATTCTAATTTTTTTCTAAGATCAAATGTTACCTAACCAAGATTCTCTATCCAAAGTTTACTTAGAAAGATCATTTTACGAAGTTGTCTTTCATGAGTGAAATTTTAACTTTTGATTTAAATGGGATTAAAGTATTTTTTTCATACTTAAGGGTTAGTTTTTTTTGTTTTTGCTTAATTACCGAATAGCTACCATACATCAAAAGCTTTAATTCAAACTAATTTTATTCTATTTTATTAAAAAATTCAAGTTTCAAAAGCACCTAAAATGGATATCTTAGGTCTTGAGGAGGAGCTAGAAAGGGAGTGAATAAATATCTTTTAAAAACTTGGGAGTTGATCACGCAAATAAAATTCTTTGATTGTAATATACAAAATTTTGCACAAGGCAATCAAGAATTCATAGAAACTATATTTGTATTAATACTTGGCAAGTATATTGTTAGGATTGGGTCAAGGCACAGGCCCACTCGCATGTCACAATATTGTCCGCTTTGGGCTCATCACATCGACCCACATGACTTTAAAATGCGTTGTGACATTTTATGCTTACTTTACTATATAAACTTCTTGACTTCTCCTTTTTCTTTCGATGTGGGATACAATTTCCCAACAATCTCTCCATTGTCACATATCGAACTACAACATAGACTAGAGAGCTGCCACCATGTAAGCCGTCATGGGAGCTCCCCCTCAATGTATATTCTGATTGAGAGCAAACTGATTCGATCACCTGAAGACAAGAACTTGTATTCCAATCCGATACCGCCGCACACTACGGGACACGCCGCTCTGCCATAGACTACCCCGAAAAGACTTTCGATATAATGGAACACCTGACAGAGACAACCAGGCTGATACCAGTTTGTTAGGATCTGGCTAAGGCGCAGGCCGCCCGTATGTCACAATATTGTCCGCTTTGGGTTCGCCACATCGGCCCACACGGCTTTAAAATGCATTGTGACATTTTAGGCCTGCTTTACTATATAAAATTCTTGACTTCTCCATTTTCTTTCGATGTGGGATACTATTTCCCAACATATATAAATCATGGTATTATTGATTTATAAATAATATTTATTAACAATCCAAACACTCAATAGATATTACGATTATACAATGTAGGAAGCCTTTTTACAATATAATATGGAACTCTCTCTCTCTCTCTAGAACACCAAGAACATGCAACTGAAATAATGAATTCAACAAGCTTGATTGCATGCAAGATCTGAAACACTATTCTAGGATACGAATTAGGGTTTCTCTCTCGAAGATGAAAGTTGTGTGTGTGTGTGTGTGTCTGTGTCTGGCAATATGATGTAATGTGTATGTGTCTAGCAATACGATGTCAAATTAGGGTTTCAAATGAAAATGCGATATTTATAATGACATCAAATTATGGTTTCGGATGAGCAGGGTATATTGTCATGCTCCTCATTAATGACATGATTTAATTAATGTATCATGAGGGCGCGAGGCAATGTAAAGACCTCATTGGTAATAGCTGAGTCTTCGTAATAAATGTATTGTCGTTACAACTCAAGTGACTCACCTTTAGTCATGAAAACAATTGAGTCTTTGTATTTAAGCAGAAGTATCAGCACTCTCTTTATTGACAGAAATTGAAGTGTCAAATCTTTGAATATTTGGCTTCGAAACTTCACAAACATTAAATGCAGTGGCAAGATCATTACGAAACATGGTATGTATATCAGGATCAAAATGGATTTTGAGCATTAGAGCACTTTCCAAGCATCAAATAGTTATCTGAGCATCAAAGTGCAATCCAAACATCGAATTGCCTATCTAAGCACCAAATTATTATATGAACATTAGACTCCTATCTAAACATTGGATTACTATTTAATCATCAGATGAGCTATCCAAAGATTGGTTACATACTTACCTTTGCCCTTTAATGCTTTTGGTCACTCCAAAGAAAGTCTTATTTCGATAAAATGTTATTTGAGATTGCTCAGTCACTTTAATTTGAACATTTATACTTCCACTATGAGTAACTTCATTCATTATACTTTGAGAATTTTATACACACTTTGTAAACAAGAAATACTTTCTAAAATAATTATGCGCTTTTCAAGTAACTCAGTGCGCTCTCCAAAATGATTTGTGTTTCTCTACATATTATGTATCTAACAACTTGTAATCACTCTAAAAATATTGTTTATTCTCTCTAACTTTTGAGTTTGTGTTATTAGATTTACTTTTCCAATAACGTGTTAGTTGATCCTTATTTTGAATTCAACACTTTCAATATTTTTTTGAACAAATCGACCAAACAAAGAAAAGTTTTCAAGTACTAAATGAAGCATGGTTTAAAAGCTTTATCAAATTCAATGGGTTTGAGCTAATAATCTCCCCTACTTTCATAATGTCAAAACCATCCTTAATCATAATTTGAGTAAATAAAAAAAAAATAACCATAGCAGAGAGAACAAAAGTTTTTTCTTATAATTGAAGCGACATAAGTACAATGATTATTGAAAGAAAAATACATAGTTGTACAATCATTGTTGAGAGGCATTCTATACTTGTATATTAGCTCAGAGACCTAATTTCTTAGGTACGAGACACTTTCTTCTAAATACATCAGCATTGCATTTGAGAAGATTTAGCATGTAGAAACATATAAACGCAACATTGCTCCAATCATCTGGTTGATAGGGGCATAATTGTTATGGCTGTCATGCCCCCAACTACAGGAGACCCGAAACCGGAAACGCGACTATCCCAAGCCCGCACCTGAAGGCAAGTGGTTGGTGACAAACACCAATAAGGGTCTCACATAGTGAGTGCTACCTTATATGCGCCTGTATAATCATACAATATGAGTATTATTCTACATTCTCAATGACATGCACCTAAAAGAATAATATCCATCACATAACATATAAATAACATGTCAATAAACTCATATCGAAAACTAGGGAAAAGTACTCAACAATACAACAGTCATGGACCCATGTCCGGGAAGAAAGAAAATAATAGTGCAAAACAACAAGTTAACTAGAAGATAAACAAGGAAAGTCCCCTACATCAATGGGGTCTTGTCTGCTCAACAATGAATCCAATGGTTACCCCCTGCTGAAACCTGAAAAGACATGATAACAATGTAAGGTGAGCACAAATGCCCAGTAGATGATGACCTACAACTCCATACCATCCTACCAACCGATATCTATGACTACATGTTTAGTGTATGCATGTGTCAATGTAGCATCTTACGGATTACAAATAAAATCATAGTAATTCACAACAATCATATAATACATCAATCACTGCTACGTCCAATCAAGTCAACACACCATGAGACTCTCATAGCCTGCCAGCCATATGTGGGAATGCGGTGCCAAGCCTACCACATATGGGACCTCACGCAGTCAACAATCCACATAAGGGACCTCGGCCTCTAGCCAGTCCT
This sequence comes from Taxillus chinensis, assembly GCA_023512835.1. Classification (NCBI taxonomy): domain Eukaryota; kingdom Viridiplantae; phylum Streptophyta; class Magnoliopsida; order Santalales; family Loranthaceae; genus Taxillus; species Taxillus chinensis. The sequence continues at coordinate 19,926,662 of CM042092.1, read as the reverse complement.
ATATGAGACCTTGGTTAACCCGCCAATAAAACAACCAAAACACTAACATCAAAGCCCATGAATGTCATGAGATTCTAAACCCACAATCATATTCATAACAATTAACATTTCATGCCATGTTAACAATGATATTCCATACGAGGAAAAAGATGTATGGATTTATTTGATATACAAAACACGGGTTTTAAGCAACACTACCCAGTTGCTCGATGCTCTGCTTAACACTCCCTAGGCTTCGAGTTACTCACAACCTATTGCTTGAATCACGCTACTCGAAGCTCCATCTTCAAGCTTGCTCAACGCTCTACCTAACTCGGCACTCCCACTTAAAACACTGCTCGACCTCATGCTCGAGACTAGCTCAACACTAGAGCCTTGAGCAAGCATCGTGTTGCTTCCTAAAAGCGGCGCTTTGACTGCGTTCATCCTAGTTTTGCCCCATAACCTAATTATACCAATTCAATCCTATTTCCAAGTATGCATATACCTATAAAATAATCTCTTAAGTGCTTAGAAGAAGTAATAATAAGATTAAACACCCAAACAACATATGATTTCATTAATTCCCAAATAACCTCAAATCCTACCACCTATGATTCATACTTGTTACTACCTTTACCCAAAGTTAGAAGATAAAAACATGTAGAAGATGCAAAGGTTAGAATCACTTACCTAAAATGAATTTATAGATTGAATAAACCCAAAAGCCAAGCTCCAAGCTCTCCTCTACTCTACTCTCTCTCTCTCACACACACACACACCCCAAATCATAAATGACAACACGTTGGGAGCCTCCCACTCTCTTTCCTATTTATATTTTCTTTAATTAATTAATTAATAAGCACCCAAATTACATAATTAACTTTTTGGGGTTCTAAACTCTAAATTGAACCTAATTACAATTAAAACGATCATATCGCCAAGCACAATACTATTCAAATAATGTCATCCACTAATACGGACTATCTCCTAGACCAACCCAAACATGAGTCTCTACAGTAGCTTCTTTCTCATTGTTAGTCTCTGCTTATGCTTGAATGGAGCTCTGTTGATATGTTCATAAAACTTGAACTTCTTTAAAGCTAGTGTTAAGTTGTCCATCAAAGGCTTAACTTAACCTTGATGAAATGGGAGTCATAGATAACAACTTCCTAGAGACCCGCAAAAATTTAAGCTCTTCCTTAAATAGTAATAATAATAATGTCATTACTAAAAATAGTTAGAAAGAATATTTTAGATATTATCATAATAAAAATAAGTACCCAATATAGTCATTTAAGTAGCATGTGACTATTAAGTAGCCGTTAGAATAGTAACTAGCAGTTAGAATAGTAACTAACCGTTGGAATAAGTAACTAACTGTTATGAATAGTATCCGTTTGAATTGTTATAAATAGGTATGTGTATGTAATAATGTTTTATAATATTATACTTTATAAGTTTATAAAGTAAGAAGTCATGGAATATAATGTTATCTTACTTTATTATTTATTGATTACGCAATTATATTATTTTATCCGCGTTAATATTAAATCCGTTATAAAAATAAAATAATTTCTTATACGTCATAAAAAGTTTAGATGCTATATATTATGTCATTTAGTTTCTTAAACCAAATTACTATGGGTAAGTAAGTATTACAAGCCTTAACTTTACCAAAAGTATGAAACATAGGTAAGACCCAAAAATTTGAATAAGGCAGATTCTGGAGGTCCCATTCAAAAATTCATAACTTGAGTTATACAGATCCAATTGACATGAAACCAAAGCCCATTTGTTCCTTTATCACTTAGCTAAAACGTGTAAAAATCTCAGAATTTAATATGAAGCCAATCAATTCCAGAAGTTAAAATACTACACATAGGTTCAGTGTGAACGGGTAAACATTTTAGTATGACTTTAAAATTCAATAACTTTTGTTATACACATGTGAAAATTATAAAATTGATACCCATTTGTAGATATTTGAGTTACTAATGCAATACAATTGGCAATTTGTCAAAAACTACAAAATTAAAAACGTTATAATTGAATTAGTAGGGAGTACACCAATGTGGACTTTTGATGCCAAAGGAACCTTCTAGGTTTAAAAGTCTTAAAACATTTTTAAATGGTGGGAGGAGATAACCACGTTTTTAATAAGAGATAATATGAGGAAAATAAAGTATTATATATATTTAAAATAATTTAATTTAATGCCAAAGTCAAATTCGTACACTATTTTTCACACTATTACACCTACCACCTTACCTATAAATAGCATGCCTCACTTCCCTTCTCAAGCACTCTTTCCATTCAAATAAGCCACAAAACTCTCCTCCAAATACTTCCCAAAAAGTTCTATTAACACCCCAATAGCCCTCCAAGCCTTCTCTTCTCTCAATCTTCCTCTCACTTGTTGGAAGTTCCAAGAGGTAAATATTTCAAGCATATATTAATCATGTTCTTCCTCCTCATACATATATATATTATGGATGGCCTTGCCCCTCAATATATATATGTATATTTATTAAACAATACGTATATGTATATATATATAAATTATTATTATTCCATGGAAGGCTAAGCCTCCTCATACATATATATATTATGGATGGCTTTGCCCCTCAATATATATATGTATATGATATGTATATATGAGTATATAGATTATTATTATTCCATGGAAGGCTAAGTCTCCTCATACATATATATATTATGGATGGCTTTGCCCCTCAATATATATATGTATACGTATAGATTATTATTATTATCATGAGAAGTTTTTCCACCATAATATACTTATATATGTCTCTCAATATATTATTTATGAATATACTATTATTATTCAAACTAAAATATTAACTTTTAAATTTTGTTTCAAGGTTTATAAACGCGGAAGACAAAAAGATAGTAAGGATCCCCTCTCCCTTTCCTTACCACGATCTCCGACGTGGAAATTCATTTCCTATTTCTTCTCTATATTTCTATCTCAAGATTTCTCCTCATAATATTATTTTAAGAAGAATTAACTTTCCTTGGCACTTCTTGGGAATTTGGTAATCTAATTTATTGAATGATGAATAACCCTTTTACTTATTGGGGCTATTATTGCAAGACCTTCCTTTACATTGAAATTTACCGTGGATGTGATTGTTTGAAAATTTATGAAGATATGTTTTATGTTTGGCAATATGTTTATGGGTGGTTCCAGAAAGACCTCCAATGCATTGGGTAAAGAACATCACTGGAGAGTGTCAATCCAGTTGATAACAGGTTATGCATGACATCTAGGTGGTGAACCTAGATGAGTAGATATTCTTATTCTTTCATGAGTTGATTATTCTCCATATATTATTCGTTACTTTTAACCTTCTGGGGTTATTTGAGCTCATTTCCTTTATGTTTTCTTCCAACCCCAGGGAACTAGGAGAAAGCAAGGATGCTAGGATAATGGTGTCCAGAATGCTTGGAATAAAATCATAAGAAGATTATGCATGTAGTATTTATATGTCATGTAAACTATAATGGGTTATTAACACCTAGTCTCTAAATGCTAAACCTTAAAGATCTTGTGATGAGTCTTGATGTAATAAATAAACCATCGAATTTATGTTGAGTAATAGATTACTATTCATTATAATTGTAATATCTTATTTGTCCAACGCACCGTCCTGAAGTCCAGTTTGGGGGCGTTACAACTTCCTTGACTTTAACAATGATTTTCAACAGGACAAAGTGAGGTTTGGTGACCAGGTAAGGAGCTAGGATGGAATATAAGTCATTCGAGGCCTTAGATCTTCTTGTTGTACCACCAAAGTCTCACTTTGAAAATCATTAAAAGACACAAAAATTGATTAAATATTATGTAAATTAAACTTGAACCCTCAAATAACCATCTTATTCAATACAAGGTCATCAATTACATGGTCATGAAATATTACATAATTTAATCACCAAAACGCAATGAATATCTAAAATAGCACATAATTTACCTTTTGTTATTGATTTCCCAAATTATCATTCAATTTTACTTGTTTTTGTTCACTCTTCTTGTGTGATTTTATTTTATTTTTATACCAAGGTGTTTGGCTAGCTTATATGCATATTAACCTATTCTTGGAGAGATCACTTCATTTGTGTGTTGTTTTTCATATTATTCGTTTCTTAGGGGTGTTTTGTACATGTTTTCTTTTTTTGTATTTTGATTTCATGATTTGAATTTTTATTAGAATTAATGTTTGAATTTTAAATTGTAAAAATAAATTATATTTGGTAGAAGAAACAATGTGTTAGTCTGTTTAATTTACAGTTGGCTAGCTCTATCTATTACGACAATTCATATAGCTGGTCCAACCTATTACGGGCATACATATATTCTACCTTATTGATTTAGTCTAGTTATATATAGAAGTATTTTGTATATAGGCATATATGTGATTTGTATTTATTCTTACCTTACAAAGTCCTATATAATGGATAATTCTCACCTTTGTAATTAGCCCACAATTTCTATATAAACAGAGCAACTCTCACAAAGAGAGTATTGAAAAAAATTGACATGGTATCAGAGCCCAAAATTATTTTCTAATTGGCTTGGCTGATTTTTTGGTTTCTTGGTGATTATCAGCTATAATATTTCTGGTTATGGAAGAATTCTTGGTTTTTCGTTGCTTAGTGATTATGTCTGGAGAAAATTCTATTGTTCACTTTAATGGGAAAAACTATGCCAATTGGGAATTCCAGTTCAGGATGTTTGTGAAAGGGAAGGAGTTATGGAGTCATTTGGATGGGTCTTCTACGGCTCCAACTGATCCCAAGGAACTTAGTTTATGAGAATGCAAGGATGCCAAAATTGCTTCTTGGTTACTTAGCTCTGTTGAACCTCATATGGTCAACAATCTTCGTGGGTTTACTACTGCTAAGATGATGTGGGATTATCTTCAAAGAATTTATTATCAAAGTAATTCTGCCCGAAAGTTTTAATTGAAGTTAGACATTGGAAATTATCATTGGTGGAGCCTCTCTATTGAGCAATTTTATTATGGTTTTATCAATTTATGGAATGATTATTCCGGGTTGGTGCATTCTCAGGTTCCCAAAGAAGCTTTGGCGGCACTACAACTTGGTTCACTCCGAGAGCCAATAGGATCAATTCTTGATTACGCTCCGACTTGAGTTTGAAAGTGCACATGTCGGGTTACTCAATCGTACACCGGCCTTACCTTTGGAGATTTGCTTGGGTGAACTCTTGCGTGAAGAACGGTGTCTCGCCTCACAACTTGGCCTTGATCAAGACACCGGTAGTTCGAAATGATTAATATGGCTTACACTGCTCAAGGTAGAGGACGATCCAGATCTCCCCCATAATGTTATAGTTATAAGGAAATTGGGCACATTAAAAAACATTACAACAAGAAATTATGCAATTATTGCAAGAAAGAAGGTCATATTATTAAGGATTGTCATATGCGTCCTTAAAATCATTCTGCCCCCATTTTTCATACTGATGTTCAGTCCACTTTTACACCTATATCTTCCACTTTGCCTTCTATTTCGCCTTCTTCTTCTAACGTTACCCCCGAGCAAGTTAAACAGATGATTATTTTGGCCCTTTATGCTCTTGGTCTCCAAGGTAAGCAATATCTCCATACTTCACCTTGGTTAATTGACTCTGCGGCTTCCAATTACATGACTAGAAGTCCGGGAGCTTTACAAAATGTTCGTAAGTATGATGGTCAACAGCATATTCAGATCACGGATGGTAGTAGTCTTTCCAATATTACTGCAGTTGGAAATCTAGGGTCTTCCTTTACTAATGTTTTCGTGTCTCCTGCTTTATCTGCCAATCTTATTTCTGTTGGACAATTGGTTGAAGAGAATTGTTCTCTACATTTCGATCGATCTGGTTGTTGTGTGTAGGATCAAGTGTCGGACAGGAGATAGCGAAGGGGCCTAAAGTGGGATGTCTTTTCCCTCTTCAGTCATTTTTCATTCCTCGTTCACTTTTTGTTGGTTGTTTTACTATTGCTAATAATAATTGTCATTTTTGGCATAGGAAATTGGGTCATCCAAACGTTATAATCTTGAGACATCTTATGAAACATGGTTATTTGAGTAATACCAATGAGTTTTCTTCCTTGTCTTTTGATTGTGCTTCTTGTAAACTTGGAAAAAGCAAATATTAACCTTTTCCTTTGCAGGGAAGTCATGCTTCTTCATATTTTGAGCTTATTGTTTGGGGTATGAGTTATGTTCTTTCTCACGCTCAATACAGGTATTTTGTGACATTTATTGATGATTATAGCCGTTTCATGTGGGTCTATATTCTCCATTCTAAGGCTAATGTGTTTTCCACTTTCAAAAACTTTGTTGCCTATGTAGAAATCCAATTTTCTACCTGTATTAAGACCTTCTAATTTGATTGTAGGGGTGAATACATGTCTTATTCTTTCCAATCATTTTTCCAACAGAAATTAAAATTGACAAACGTATCAAATCAGCCGAGCAAAAAAATCAACATCTTTTAGATGTTATTTGCTACTTGAATCATTTATTCCTCGTCAATTTTGGATCGAAGCATTATCTACAACAATATTTGATTAATTTTTTGTCTTCTCCTAAATTAACACAATGGACATGTTTAATACGAGTTTTGGTTTTTATATTCTATTTTTTGTATTTTACTAGAATTCATATTGAATGATAATTTAAAAATAATTTTTGCTTGATATGAAAAAAATATATTTTAAAAAGAACATATTTTTTAAACATAATTTAAAAAAATTAATAGACTTTAGTAATAAAATAAAATAGAGAAAAGGAAAAAATATTTAGATTTCCTTCTAAAATTGAATTTAAATTTTAAAACAATTTTTTTAAAAAAACAGTGGTGAGACTCATAATTTTTAAAATTTTATTAATTTTAATTTAAAATGAGTTTATAATAGGCCTACAATTTTGAAAAACAGTACACTGAATTTGACATACCAAATAAATTAAATGTGTTATTAAAATTTAGGTCCTATAAAATTGATAAAAAATAAAATATAATAGATTCATACAATAATGTAGCAGAAAGAAAAGATCAACTAAACTGTTATTTTTAAAAACACAATCTTGTTTTGAATCCACCCTTTATCTTTTCTTTTTATTAAGTTTTGTCTTTGGCCACGTCCTTTCCCTTTACTTTGTTATTATGTTTTTTTTTTATTTTCTTTTTTCACAACTTAAAACTGTATTCGCTGGTGCTTCTCTCTCTCTCTCTCTCTCTCTCTCTCTCTCTCTCTTCCAGTCTTCACACATAAGAGATGATTTCTCACCCCTTACTGCTGGACAAAAACCCACCATAATGGTTGTTTTGTTGTTACCAATACTATTATTTCCCATCCTTTTTGTCTTCTCAATATTGCTTATTTTGTTCAAGTCCCATATTAAACAATCCACGACTAACAATCAAATTTTTAACACAAATTAAGATCAAAAGCATTATCACATAATGAGAATCGACCTTACAGCAATCCCACACATTGCAACCATATTATGTATCAAATTTACGGTTAACATTGAAGCCAAAAAAGTTAACCGTAATCTTTACACGCAGCTCATACAAAACTAGAACATACAACCCGCTTAATTAAGCATTAGAATAGGTCAAATGAAACCGCTCCTTAATTATGAACTCTTGACATTATCTATACTTGAAGTAACAAACATTGATACAAATTTTACATTATAATAAGGATGGCATTGAGATGTAGTTACCAAAATTTGAGGATAAATGAAAGCAACTGATGACCAAGTGGGCTTTGGTTGCATTATTTTCCGTTTGAACAGGTAAACGCAGATGCAGATTGCAGAAGAGATACGCGGTGTAGTTTCTGAATATAATTAGCAAACCTTATTCTTATTATTGACAGCTCACGTAATTTTATTACTTTATAGTATTTTGTTATATCAGTCTAAAGCGACTGATTACCACGCCACCTTGTGTCATTCTCTTGGATCTTATCAGCCAAGCCATGTCTAATTATTTGTACAGGTCAATAGTCACAGGGAGTGTGTTAATAAGTCACGCTAATGGGAGTGTTAATAAGTTTAACATTGGGAATTGTCTAACATGAATTAACAATATATTGTGGTCACCACACTCCTTTCCAATCATCCATGGTAGTGGAACATAAGGTGAAGCATACGTATCAGGAAATCCTAACTCTCAGAGATTCATTTGTACATCATGACGCAAAGACGGAAACATAGATCAATCAAAGAAGCTTGCTAATGTAGGCCTTCCATGTAAGTCTTTCAGTGTCCAAATGCTTTTTTACGTATAAGGAACTTAAAGAACTAAATGCTTACCTTTTCAATCCGCTTCGGTTTTCCCTAATTCCTAGCTAACTTGCCATCATTGGGCTCAAGTTCGGATTCGTAGAAGAATTGGGCAATACACCATGTGGATGGAGGGGCCGTCGGGTGCGTTCCGGGGGGCATGGCATGGGAGTGGGGTGCGCAATGTAGGTAGGAATGTCCTCCCCCGGCATCAACACTGAGACTCCTTTCGCATAAACAGACATCTGCCAACAAAATGAAGAAAAATATATTTAATATTGATTTGGTCAGCGGATTTTGAATCCGGATTGAATTAACTCTCTAGTAACATCTTCTATTAAACAAAACAAAAAAGCTATGTGTAGTGATTAGTTTTACAAATGAACCCATATATCTCAAACTCTCATGTTGACCACCCTCCTGAGAGCACCCAGCCGAGAATATTATAAACCGGAAAACGACTACACCTAATCTGGCAAATGCAGGCTCTTCATCCAAAAACATCAGCCCCATCCCAATAACTAAACGCCTCTTAAATTCGTGCAAGAAGATTGTGGGACTTAAATTCACGCAAAAAGGTATAACAATGACTGCTGCAGAGTTAAATTCATGGACGACATACTACAGAGAAAAGCTTTCCGCAACATCGCAAGCCAAACAGGCATCAGCACAAAGGATGCTAGAGATGACACCACTGGCCTTAAAGATTGGGTGGGTAGTGATTCATAATGGAACCAACTAGAAGTGCATGGAGTCATGGACTCCCTTATTACTATGGGGCAACCATCCAGCTGGCAAACAGGTTAATGTAAGATCAAATTCAACTGTTCTAGAGAATATTAAGGCAACATCAGAACCATCAAAAATGAAAATTGAAACCCAGCTACTAATAAAAAATGGAATACAAGTTCAGAATACGGATTCAAAATTACGCCATCACAAGTTAGTGTAGTGCGTGATTTGGCTGATTTACAAATGATAGTAATGAAAATCTTTCTTCACCCATGTTATATTGGTACTTCGGTGATCCGAAGAGTAACCAAACCAACAGTGCCATAGGCTTAATTCAAGGAAAATGGGCTTCCTCTTTTCACTTCAAAAAGCAGGATTACCAAATTCACGGCCACACCTTCTCATCGGAAGATTATCATCACTAAGTAGCATAAAAATCAAAAAAATCATGTAAAATAATAAGTTGATAGAAAAATAGCCAATTTAAACTCAAATGAAAAAGAAAAAACTAATAAATAATGCCCAGAAATCAAATCAAAAGCAACCCCCTACCTAGAAGAAGAAACCACTTATTTACTTATTTATTTGTTTAACAGGGGATAAATATTAAAAAAAAACACGTTTGGATACAAAAATTGGAAAAATGTACCTTCGGTGAAGGGTGAGAGAGTTTGCGGTGAAAGGCGGTCTGGGACTCAGGATCAGAGGCGGGGCGAGGGCTGTGGCGGGTACTCCTGTCGGGGGAAGGCGAGAGGGGTGGCCGGAGAAGCTTCTCCAAGATGGCCATGACGAGGAACATGGAGATGAGGACGGCGGTGGCCACGAACCCAAACGACAGTGCATTGACGGAGCTGTCGAAGTGCCTCCAACCGTCGTCCTCTTGGCGTAGGCTGTTGTGGTTGTTGTTGTTGCTGCTGCTGCTATACAGCGGGGAAGGCGAGGGCGGCCAGATTGCGGGGTCGTCTTGTCCCATTACGATTCGACCTGACTGACCGTCTAGGTATTGGAACCATGAAAATCCATGTCAGTCAGAGAGAGAGAGAGAGAGAGAGAGAGAGAGAGAGAGAGAGAGAGAGAGGCCAAAGGACTGCCCTTTGGAAAGTGCAGAAGGGTGAAGTTGAAAACCAGCGGTGCTTGCGGTTTACGTTGGCTTCTCATCATTTATATAAACGGCACATCCATATTATTGCTATATCACGGGTTTAATAATTTAATTATACTTTAAAAGCTTATATTACTGCAAAATCATATTATTAATTTTTTTAAAAATAATTAGCTTATGTATATATATATATAATATTAACTTTTTATCATAACAACTTTTAATCTGTTACAAAGCTACAGACAGACAAGTTGGAACGTTGATTATAATATTTAAGTATATAAATTAAAATTAATAAGATAAAAAAACTAATTTCACCTTAACATTATAACAAAATTATATATATGTTTCTGACTAATATACGATCAAACTATTAGTTTTACTAAATAATTAATACCATTAATAAAAGAAAACGTTACTCATGAGTCACATAGTATTAATAGTACTGTCGATGACATTAAAGTGTTATAATTAAAAGATATATATATATATATTAAATATATAGTAAAGTTATAGTATTAATAGTACTGTCGATGACATTAAAGTGTTATAATTAAAAGATATATATATATATATATATAATATAGTAAAGTTATTAACTTTTGGCCAAATAGTATACCTTGTTTAAACACAATTCCAACAAATTGTGCTATTCCATACTGATTACACAATTCACACGATCACCACAGACATCAATCAATGGAGTACAAGTTTCACAACCTTCAAACCGGCTGTCTATCTCGACGAACAATGAAAAATGGCATCATAAATTTGCCGGCCTAGCTCCGAACAAAGATGATAGACCATATTACCCAAGAAGAAGAAGAAGAAGAAGAAGAAGAAGAAGAAGACAATTTCAAAATGAAAACATGGGAGCTTGCAGTCCTTAAATTTGTCGCGCAACCCTAGCCATATTAGTTAAATGTCATTCTCACGTCAATTTGATAAACTATTTGATACACTGTTTGTAGACAAATTATTGACAGCTGATGTGACAAGATGATTTGTTCTTATAGATTTAATTTCAATTTCAAACTTGCTTAATCCTAAGATAACATTTAACTTTAATCGATTTGACTTTGCCATGTAAAGTTTTCAAAATATGCTCTGACAAATTTTCTGCGCTTGATTGTATGAAAATTTACTGTACTGTTGTTTAGAACGAAATATATTAATTAAACTTTAAATAAATAATAGCAATAATAAAACATAAAAAAAACGGACATGTGGAACCCACGCTAAGGATAGGAATGAGCATGTCGTAGAATTAGTACTGGACTGTTGATGGGAATGGGAAAATCCCTATGCAGGCAAAACAAAGTTTCCACTCACTCACGTCCCTTTGGCCAGAAGGATAGGGGAAAAAAAAGCCTTCATTTGGGGAAAAGTGAGGCCCGATTTCAACGTATTTCTAAAACAAATTTATATTTGTTCGGCGCTGAAACAAATTTATATTTGTTTGTCATTGGACGATGGTTCAAAATGCTTTAGTTGCATTTAATTTAGGTTTGTTTGTTGCTTCTTTTTCATTAGATCTTGTAACATTAATACAATGCAGTTATTAGTTTTTTTACATGAAAAAATGTGTAATAATTGCAAGTAGCCATCACAGTTATTAGTTCTCTTTCAGTTATTATATTATCATTTAAATAAAATAATAATATAAGATGTTTAATAATATATGATTAAATAATTGTGATCAAATTATACTTATTATAATTTTTTTTACATTCTCTCTCTGTTTAATGCAATTCTTAAAAAAAGTATTCACTATTCACTATTCAATATTGTTAGATAAAATTTATTTAGAAATATTAGTTTTATAAATTTTAATGAGTAACTTTTTACAACCCAAATAATAGGATCAACAATGGGATGTACACAGTTTCGGCCGTGAAAATTTAGCCCAAAAATGAGGGCTCCATTTTTAGCACGTTCCTCATGTGTGTTTTTCCATTTGCTCCCTATGCAGGCTTTATGCAGGCCTAACCATTGAGAGATGACACTATAGTAGAAGTGAGGATTAGGTGTAAAATGACTGCCGGTCCGTGACGGGTGGACCGGAGCAGACTGGTCCGCGGATCGGGCAAATCGGAGTGGACTAGACAATTATGAACTTAGTTCATTTGAATCACGAGCTTAAACGAATCTGGTTCATTTAGCCTATGATCTATGCGGACCAAAGCTAGACGGTAAAAATATATTTGTCCTATGTCCAACACTCCAACTAGAGGGCCTATATCATTATTTTTAAAATTTCTATTTTATCAAATGTGTTTATACATATTTATAAATATATAAGTAAACAGCGCATAAATTAATGTCACACTAATATGCACGCAACTTATGTTTCATCACCTTCACCGTTAAATCAAACAACTTCAGCCCACTATCGCCTACCTTGTCGCGGTACTTGACAACCCGACCGGCCGTCTACCAACTCAAGGCTTGACCGTCAATATTCATGCGGTGTCGACCCATGGCCCCATATCTCCTCTCTTCCTTTCCAGACTCCACACTTGATGCCCCGCCAGCTGCTGCTGCTGGTTACTACCTAGTCCAACCCCTTTGGCTAGCCGCTACTGTTGCCAATGGACATTTCTCCATTGGCTCGCTCTATTAGGGCCTCAATTTAATTATCGCCTTGGGCTCTCTAGATCTTGGGGCCTGCCCTGGATGTACGATTTTGGTCTCTCGCCCAAAGACACCACCGGTCATTGCTCGCACACCGATTTGCCAAGATCTAGTCAACGATATTAAATTAAGTGGTGACCGGGGCTAGAGGTTATGAATCCGGGTGAATTGAGCTTGTCCTGAACAGTGGCATGATTGAAAGAAGATAGCTACAATGATGAGGGCAGCCATGTTGGAAGATGATCTATCAGAATAGATCTTCTATGAGTGGTAGCACTGTGCTAAGATAGAGTGCTTAACATTAGATTGAAAGCATTGCAGCACAATTAAAATTACATTCGATTGAGGAGGTGACTACATGTAGCAATGGACTCTAGATTAGGCAATGCTTTGGCTAGACCTAGAAATGTTGTGGCTCATAGAAGTGGTGGCTTGGCTACGAGAGATGGTGGGTAATAATAGGGTAAAGGCATTATGACTTAGATTTCATAGGCTATGAGTGAAACAACGTTGCGGAAAAAAACAATGATGACAACATCAAAAATATCTGTTTTTAAAAAAATTATCCAATCATCTTCACTGTTAAACTTGATGAGTCATTTAACTATTAGCCAAATTCTTAATGGTAGTAAAAAGCTTAATTTTGGTTTTGTACTTTTTAACTATTTTTTCAGATAAAAGTTATATTTATTGAACCAGATGTGAGCGCTCGATAAAATTAAGGCTGCAAATAAAAATGATGATATCAAGTTATAACCAGGACATATAATCCTTTTCTTAAATATACTTTAATTTAAATATCGTAATTAAATATTTAAATTTTGACGTCAACGTTTGTGTTTTCATATTTCATTTTGGTCGCGTTAGATATACTATTTACACTCGAGGTGGTAGCCCCGATCAAACCATAACTAGTATTTTCATATGCTCTTTCACTTTTATGAAAGTTTCCATATCTATGTGTCAACATATGTTTTGTTGGTGTAATTAGGCGTTTTATTTTTTAAAAAAGTCAATGGTCAACACAAACAATACCAATTAACACTCAAAGTCAACATCCAGGTGGTGGCCACATAAACACCTAGTCAATGACCAATCAATGGTCCAGCAAATGCACATAACCCATTTTGATCCCTAAATGGCATCATTTTATCCCATCATTGCTTAACCCTGAAACAATGTCATTTTATCCTTTATAGTACCTTCTTGACGTCATTTTATTGCACTAGAATCGCCTTAGCCCTGAAATGGCATCATTTTATCCTATTGAGGGCCTTATTGATGTGCTAACACGCCTTGTTGATGTCATTCTATTACACCATAATCATCTTGACATTGAAATGACGTTGTTTAATGTTCTAGACGACCTTACTGATGCACTAGTAGACTTTGTTGACGTTATTTGACATTAAGATGACATCATTTTACACCCCCATAGTCATTCGTCTCCTCACTTGCTCTATTACACTTTTATACGATGCCATTTTAGTGAACCAAAAATGTTGGACTCCTTTCTTATTAGACTAAGAGGCGTTGGATCCTAAAAACAACATCTTTCTAAATATAGAATACATTGGATGCCCATAATGATGTTATTCATCATTCATTGTGCCTTTGCCCATTTGCTTGAGTTTCTTGGACCATTTAAACAACACCATTTTGATGTAGCGGTACTTAAACTTGAAATCGAGCCACTTATGTCTGTTAAATGGCGCTGTTTTGATGCAACAATACTTATACTTCAAAACCAAAGGCATTGGACTATTTAAACGATGTCGTTTTGGACACCTAGCCCACCGAGTCCATCTTGGTCATATAAGAGGTGTTAGAACTAGAAAACAATGTTATCTTAGGGAATAAGAAGCACCGGGATGTATTATCATCAAACCAGCGATGATCTTGGAAAATGATGTTGTTTTGTCTTATAAGTTAGGCAAGCACTCGGTCCTCAAGCTCCAAACCCTACCAAGCATAGCTGTCACTCCTTATATCATCTATCCTTTGTGTTGTTCCTATCCTCTCTCCTTTCCTTGATTTCGCGCCAAACACGGCAAGCAAGGATCATACTTAACTAATTCGTAGGGATGTTAAACGGGCAGCCCGGGTCCAGCCTAGGCCTAAACGAGCGGGCCGATTTAGGCTTATTTTTAAACAGGCCATAATTGTTAAGCCTGGCCTAGCCCATAATGCGAGGCAAGCTGGCCTGTTTAAATTTATATTTTTAAAATAATTTTTTTTACTTTAAATTTATTATTTCTTTTGAAAATTTATCGATTTTAGTTCTTACAAGTCAAATACAACCTTCACACAACTATGAAGACAACTAAACTTATAAAATATGAGTACATTTTACAAACTTTTAATAAATTAAATTCAACAAATTGGAAATATAAAAAATTAGCCCGTGGGCTTGGCCTGTAGCTGCGGGCCGAGCTTGTTTTTGCCCACATATAAACGGGTCAAATTTTACAAGGCTCGACCTGCTAAAAAATGCAAGCCATGCCACATAACTCGCAGGCCGAAAGGCCATTTAACATCCCTACTAATTTGTTTGAGGACGTATCTCTCTCCTTTTTTTTCGCCGCATAAGGGATATCACCATATTAAAAGCTCTGTCCTCAACTGTCGAGCCTCTTGCTTATCTAGATGCCTACCTCACTCGGCCATTTATTTTGATACAGCCACCCTTATAGTCATTCCCTTTGAATTCTCCACCTTACGCACGACTCTTCCCCTCATTATCTTCACTTTTATACAAACCTAACATCATATCTTGTTGTTGTTCCCTCCCCCTCCACACGCAGTCAAAAACAAACCCCATACATGCTCGTCAATCTCGCTCATTCCACAACTACACTAAAACTTCCTAAGTTCCTTGCCCAATTATAAAGTCGGCTCTTACAAGAGCCCTACAACCTCATACCCGTTACACTGCCTTTACAAACCATACATATGAATCTTATACCCTATTATTACCATCCACAAATTAGTCATCCTTGACTTATAATTTCCACAAGTTCACTACAAGAAACAAGTACTTAGGCGGCGTTTTCAAAACGCCGCTACGAACCAACCAAATGCCGCTACAAACAGTAGCGGCGAAATTCTTCAGCGCCGCAGCAGTGCCGTCGGGAAAGCATTTTCACGGCGTTTTAATAAAACGCCGGTGTAGTGGTGATTTGGGCCGGCGTTTCATAAACGCCGTAATAGAAATCACCTTCCCGTCGTTTCTGTAAACGCCGATTCATGGTGCGGCGTTTCTAAAAACGCCGCTACATGAATCGGCGTTTTAAGAGACACACCCTCGGCGTTTTTAGAAACGCCACTAATGGAAGCAACATTCTCTACAATCCGTTGTTTCTGGAAAACAACCTCTAGGGAGCAGTATTTTTATGTCGCTTTTGAAAATGCTAACGCGGGTAGAAACGCCACAAACGATCCTATGAACAAACCTAATTTATGAATTTTTCATTGCCATATTTAAACATCTAAAAAGCCTTTGTAGTCAAATTTAAATAAATACCCATTGAACCAAATAAAGAAATATTCCATACATGAAAAATTACATTGCTCGAGTCAAACAGTAACAACTTAAAAAATAATACACTGCAGAATTACTTGCGTGAAAAATCGCATTTTGTAACATTACACTGCATAATCTTCTTCTTACACTGTAACATACAAAACAACACCTCCTATTGCTCCATCATAAGATCCTTGGGTGCCTAAACATTAGAAAACAACTTTCTCAATTAGACAGATATTTTTTATTGCCTTGACTACAAAAATAAATAAGCCAATAATATATATAAAATGCAAAATGCATTAAACCAGCACCATATATAGAACATCAACGGCATAAATATCAATTACATTCTCCAAAGAAGAGAATTAAAAATTAGCCTTCAATATAGAAACAATTCACGGAACACAATCAAGCCTTTTCATTATTTAATTTTCAATGAGCTTTTTTGGTGAAATGAACCCAACTCCCGTGTTGTATACACTATATATTACTTTAGTTGTTTTGTTGTCACTGTAATTGATACTTTATTAACAATACATCCACTTTAACACTATGACTACCATTAGTTATAATTTTTTATTTTTCAATTTTGCTCTGGCACTTTAATTACTATTAAGAATATTATTGTGTATGAAATATATAATTAAATTAGCTTACATGCTTTACTAAGCTTCCTATTTGGATAAAAATAGTAAATACATAATTAAAATTAAGCTATATACCAACATTGCAGACCTTACAAACAAACTCTAGCAGCAAGCCACCACACAGCAGCCACCTACCCACTCCACTAACAGTAGCTCCATGCCACCTCAACTACCATATCATTCCTTCGACTACTGCATATCATGTCCAAGGCCCGGCACATTGTCACCATCCCAATGTCCCTGCAGCAACATCCCTACAGCTGCAATCTATTCCAGAAAGCAAAACCCACAGCCCCTGCACCTCTCAAGCCCCGCCCACAACCACTATTTTTCACTCTACCCACATTCCATCAACTGCTATGGATTTCCACAAAAGCCCTTGTCACCAGAAGCCCACTGCTGTAACAGCAGTCTCAACCGCATCTCATCCACACCACTGCCCTCTTTTCTTTCTTCAGCAATCCACAACAGACCCACACACCCTACTGTTAATTCCAGCCACAACAGACCCACACTACTCAACATCCAATCCTCCCATCCATCACATCAGTACGCCATACCAACCCTCAATTTGATGTGTGTGTGTATATATAAGTGGTGACCGGTGAGGACAGTGCTGGCAACAGACAAGGTGAACTACAGTCAATCTCCTTTGGACCCTGTCCCTCAACAGGCAATGTCTCGTAAGCACACACTGCACCTCACACCATTCCTTGCCTGATACTCAACCTCTTCATCCCACTTCCTTCCAATCAAATTCCCATTTTTTTTTTCAATTACATAATTGCATCGACACCAATACAGTCATTATAAATGGCATTGCATACTAGCAATATCTCATGCCTCTGCAGATTAAAATTCAAAAGAACAATTTTCTTTGCAGGGCTCAAAACTATAAATAAAATACTTGAATGATTCCAACTCATCAACGACTTCTTCAAGGTTTAAAAACATGTTGATGATTAAATTAAATTAAATTTATGAGTTTTACCATATCAGTTTTTAAAACAAGAGCTATTTGAAAATTATGGCTAAACTGATGAGAACTTATTTAAGTGATTGGCACAAGACAGCTAAATACATACCTTGCTAGAGAAGATCTCACTTCCCATTCTGCATCATGAAATTGTACATTGTTGGGATATGTTTAGCACTCATGAAACTAGAAATGCTGTTTCTGCCACTGGCTTCGTTATAAATTATTATGTTCCAGCTGCTAGTGATGCTGTGGGAGAATTAATAGTTGTTATTCACTCCCGTCTAACTGATGCTGTTACCACTGTTATGGTAAATTTTAAACCTAATATAGCAACTGCTGTGTTCATTTTGTTTTCCTCCCAGTGTACAACTGAAAGTATCAATTTAAATACCAACTTTTCATATGACTTATTGATCAACTACCAGTGAGAACTTATTTTTCTTAGTTACCCATCAGTTTACAGGAGCCTCTTGGATTTCTCAGGCAGTGAAATGTTACATGTTGAAGCTACCTAATTTGTTTTTATCAGTATCACTAAAGATCTGCATAATTTGTTATAATTAAAATAATAATTATTTTCACACAACATCAAACACACAAACATTTAAAGGAGCTCTTATGAAACCTTAAGCTATATATGTTGAGGAGTTCTCATGGTAGATAAACTATGTACCTTTTAATGATTTTCATGCTTTTCTCCTTCTTCTACACTAGCACATGAAGACTTTTGCTGCAAACCCGGGGACACCTCAAGCCTTTGAGCACCATTGATTTGCTATAACGAATTAGATTCATAAGAATGATTTGAAATGTGTAACATATAGTCATATATTAACCTTCAAAATAAAATTCATTTACTAACCACTCCAGGAAGAATTTGTGATAGCAACTTGATTTGTTCGGCCATCATTGACATTTGCTCCTCAAGTTGTTTTTGGTTTGTTAGTCTTTCAGACTCCTTTTCCAACAATTGCTCTTGTAAAGTCTTGATTGTATTTACATCTTGCATATGCTGCTCAATCAAGTCATAATATGAAGATTTGTCTGTCGAACGAGTATGAGAAGTTGTAGGCCCAAATCCAATGCCACGAATTCGCCCATTTCGTTCTTCTTTTGCTATCACTTGGCTATACACATCACCCGGTGCATATACAATTTGCCCATGTAGCCCTTGAGATGGATCCACTTCTTGCTGAGATAAAAGTGTCTCCATTTGCTTCTACACATGAAAAACAACAATAGAGTGACATCGTGAGATAGTCTAGTAAAAAAACTTACTGTTAACATTTTATAATGACAAACTTACAATATTTTCAGCAGCAATGTCGGTTACTGGCTCACCATTTTTCCTTTTCCTACTTTGTATATACAAATCTGATCTCGTTTGAGCTCGACCATCCCGTATTTCCTACAAATCATTCATACCCATCAAAAACTTACATAACTATATAAATCAAGTCAAACAAATTACATAATCTATTTAAGATTATATTATATATTAAATTGTTCATAAAAAAGACTACGATTATGCCAATTGTTAAAAGGACGTACCAACTCATGCGCCAATCGAGCATATGTTTTGCTTCCCAAGGTGTGCACATCCTTTTGGAAAGTTCGTGAAATTTTATTTCTTGCACTTTTACTCTGTAACAAAGAAGAACAAATTTTACTACAAACCATTTACAATTATATTTCAAGTACTTAGCGCACATAACAAACATGTTGACTATACCTTCCCATCACTAGACATCCAATAATCAATCAAACACTTCATTTGCAAAGGATCAACAGAGTGAGGAATACCAACTACCATTTGTTCTTTTGTTTTGGAGACATCAAAGAATTTATCTTTAAGTTGTTTTCTGAAATCCCGCCATCTCCTTCCTAAGCAGCTCAATGAGTAGCGTGCCCAACATTTTAGAACCATTGGGTCATCGTTATTACATTTGAGAACAAATTTGGACTACAAAAAAAAATAGTCAATACATAATAAACTGAGGAAAAAATAAAAATGAAATTAAGGCACGAAAATTGCAACTATACCGAAATGGTTGTCAAACAATGTTTCTTGTATTCTTTTGGGACTTTCGGCCATGTCAGATAATTTAGTGGACAATAATCCCCCCTACGCGCCATTGTCCCAAGAAATCGAGAAAACAAAGAGCTATTTTCTCCAACTACTTGGAAGTTTTTATTGACCTCAATTGAAACACGTTCCCCCTTCGGTAAATTCCATATATTCTTTAAACGTGTTATTCCTCTTCTTGCAGGATGTCCAGATTCATCTACTTGAATTAAATGGCATAATAACAAATGTAAAATACATATATAACAACACAAAACAAATAACGTTATAATGAATTAATACTTTAGGAAAAAGTATTTTTACCTATTACATGTACTTGGGCTTCATGTCCAAGCTCGTCATCGGATCCCCAATCCTTGTATTGATCACATTCCATACTATCATCATCACTCTCGCTATCGGACTCATCCATATTACCACTTCCATGATAATCGAGATCATCTTCATCTTCATCCTCATCCTCAAAAAGACTCTGATCTCGCATAGTGTTGAAGTCTGAATTTGAACGTGGCTTCTTGAAAGGTAGTCTTATTGAAGTATTTGGATAGGAGTTCACAGGAAAATTAGTGCTCACATTAGCATTGAACGGTATTGTAGGTTGGGAGGATAATGAAGTTGTGGGATTTTTATTTTTTTTTGTTGGCATGGCACTTGCACTCCCTTGTTGCTTCTGTGCAATTATATGTTGTCTTTTTGGTGGCATATTTAACCTGAAAAAAAAAATTGACAGAATTGTAATTCATTATTCAAATAAAATCTGCAACACCAAATTACATGCTTCCTGGACTGACATCTTTTTGTTGTCTTTATGCTTACAGTAATACATACCAAGAGAAGAAACAAAACATTTATGAAACACAATGGTAACTAAACATTTATGTAAAATATGTATCACGTGAAATGCTACTTAGCTGGTCATGTTTTCAGACTTTGTATGTTCAAGAATGTTGAGTGCTTATTGCTACTTGGCTTACCATGTTCACTTTCAGACTTTGAAGGAGCAAAAGCTTCTATCCGAAGAAGTGAAGGCCATCGCAAATGATTCTTCACCAAACACTGAAGTTCTTAATGCATTTCAGAATCTCAGTATGTTTCGCCTGCAACTGATTTAGTGTTTTATGATCTCCAAAATAGAAATTATAATCTATAACCATATCTCCTCTTCCTCCTATGAAAATGAAAATGAGTTGTAGATTTCTGCTCGTGATTTACTAAGAGCAAAAGCAGTGTTGATGATGGCCAAAATTAATAATTAGTAATAATGTTAGCCCATCATCTTTTTGCAAGTGGAATGTAATAAACATTGTTTGTTATAATAATGCTTGAAATATAAGACAAACTGAAACATTAAAAAAACAAATTATGATTCTTGGATTCAATGTATGCAATTGGATGGAAGAAAATCAGCATTAATTATGCTTAGGACATCATCATGCATAACACTAACAATACTCCCCTTCAATATCAGTCCTAGCCCAACCAACTCTATCATGCATCACATCTCTTTGTACATCAAAGCACTCGTTGTCTTGATAGTTTTCACTTTCATCATCACTCTCAACTCCATGACCAACATCAAAAACATCTCTTGGTTGTACATTTACAACAGTAACCCAATCTCCTTGTCTTTCATCTTTCACATAGAATGTCGGACTTGCTTGAGTGGACAACACATAAGGTTCATCATACAAACGAGAACCTGTATGTATCAAATGTGAAAAATTTACTAACTCAAAGCCAAATATATCCTTCTTGTAGCCTCTTACAGAGTTAACATTAGCCCATTCGCATTTGAATAACACGTGACGCACATCCTCATTGTAGTATAACTCAATAATATCCACTAAAATGCCATAATATGTTGGGCCTCCCTGGACAACAACTCGAACTCCACTGTTTTGTGTTCTTTTGTATTTTTCATAGGCCTTCGTACGGAATTTGAAACCATTGACTACATAAGTCTTCAATTTTCCAACTTCTGTGTTTGGCCCACATGCTAGGGCTTTTACTTCATCACTTAAATCCTGATTTTTTCCATCTCCTATTAAAACCTACAATTGAGTAAGACATAAATAAAACTACAAAGTATAAATAAAATATTAATGAATTAAATAAGTAATGGGTCAACGGAAACTACTTACATAATCACGAAACCAATCAGAAAATGTCTCCATATGTTGTTTTTGTATCTCAGCTTCGCTTATACGCCTATGCCGATTTTTCCGTTTTATAAAATCTTTATGTATCCTAGTAATGAATGTAACCTATTAGTGATATATAACAATATATTCGATTAAAAACATGCTTAAGGTTTGAAAACATACTCCAACATTGGCTGAACTTCGTCATTGTTAAACAATACATAACGATGTGCTTGTATCCGAGAAATACGATCAAGAGTGATATTGATAACAGACCCCTTTGCATCATCTACATTTCGTGTAGATCGAGTAAAAATTGTCTCAATAGAGTCTAAGTAGCGTGAACAAAATGTCAAACACTCTTCCGCAATGTATCCCTCCGCAATTGAGCCCTCGGGACAAGCTTTGTTACGAACATATGATTTAAGACGGAAAAGGTACCTACAATTGTAACCGGTTATAGAAATTGTTAATACAAAATTAAATACCATGCACTACAACATAATAACTGAATAGTGGACTTATAATTAACTAATACCTTTCTATCGGGTACATCCATCTATAATGTACAGGTCCACAAGTCTTTGCCTCTGTAGCCAAGTGAATGACAAGGTGCATCATTATGGTGAAAAATGATGGGGGGAATATTTGTTCTAATTTGCACAAAGTCTCGACGATTTGAGATTCCAATTGTTCAACTTCTTTTGTCACCAGAACCTTCGAACATACAACTCTAAAATAGGCACACAATTCAATCAATGGGGCTACGACATGATTTGGCAAAGAACCTCTCAATGCTATTGGAAGCAATTGTTGCATCAACACATGTGTATCATGACTTTTCAACCCAATAATTTTCCGTTGCTTCACTTTTACACCACGTGAGAGATTTGAGGCATATCCATCTGGCACTTTCACATGTTTTAATACGGTCAACATGCTAGTTTTCTCGGTGTTACTCATTGTAAAGCAAGCAGGTGGAATATATAATTTGGTCTCACGTTGAATAGGATGAAGTTCACTTCGTATGCCCATGATTTGGAGGTCTAAGCGTGCCTTCAAGTTATCCTTTGTATTTTCAAGGTTCAACAATGTACCAATTATATTATTGGCAACATTATGCTCGGTATGCATAAAGTCAATTTGATGACGAAATGGATGATGCCTCCAATAAGGTAGGTTGAAAAGAATACTTCTTTTTTTCCATGGATAGGTAAGAGTACCTTCTGTTTGCATTAACACATCATCCCCAGATAACATCATAGGGGCTAACTCATATTCTTCAGTTCCATCAAATGAATTTTTATCTCCCCGAAACACATGATTAATATCTAGAAATCGTCGATGACCCATGTAACAGTATTTCCCACCATTTTGAAGTCGCATATATTTTGTGCCATGATTACAAGAAGGGCATGCAATGGCACATTTAGTATTCCAACCTGACAAATCACCGTATGCGGGAAAATCATTAATTGTCCACATCAATGCTGCATGCAATTGAAACACTTGTTTAGTAGAAGAGTCATAGGTCTCGATACCACTGTCCCACATTTCCTTCAACTCCTTCACTAAAGGTTGTAAAAATACATCTAGATTTGTTGTAGGTGAGCTTGGGCCAGGAATAAGGAGGGATAAGATCATTGATGACCGCTTCATACATATCCAAGGAGGGAGATTATATGGAACAAGGATTACCGGCCAAATACTATAAGTACTGCTCAGATTTTTGAAAGGATTGAATCCATCAGAAGCCAACCCAAGTCTAATATTGCGAGGATCCGAAGAAAAATCTTTAAATTGATTATCAAATTCTTTCCATGCCGGTGAATCTGCTGGATGCCTTAATATGCCATCATTCGTTCGATTTTCAGCATGCCACACCATTTGAGAAGCTGTTTTTGAAGACAAGAATAATCTTTGTAATCGTTGCTTCAAAGGAAACCATCGCAATACCTTTGCTGCTGTTTTTTTTTTCACATTATCCTCTTGAATCCACCTAGATGCACCACAAGTTGAGCATACTTCATCGGTAGCAGTGTCTTCCCAAAATAACATGCAATTATTTGGGCAAGCATGAATTTTTTCATACCCAAGACCTAAGTCTTTGATAATCTTTTTTCCCTCATAAAAGTCTTTAGGCAATTTAGAATTCTCAGGAAGTAACTG
The DNA here is from genome assembly GCA_023512835.1 of Taxillus chinensis. Taxonomy (NCBI): domain Eukaryota; kingdom Viridiplantae; phylum Streptophyta; class Magnoliopsida; order Santalales; family Loranthaceae; genus Taxillus; species Taxillus chinensis. The sequence continues at coordinate 19,902,339 of CM042092.1, read as the reverse complement.
TTTAAGAAAATTTAACAACTGATCCATTGAATTATTGCTCCATCCATGTAGACATTTCAAATGATTCAAACGAACGACTGTCTCTAGTTTTGTTAACTTGCATCCTTCGTACAAAGGTTCTTGTAAATCTCTCACCAACCTGAAAAACTTGTTTGTATCCTCATTTAACTCTTGTGTTGATTGTTCCTCATTTTGAGTAACTCCATCCATTTGGAACACATCATGTAACAGCAAATCTAAACCAGTATGATCCTCAAAATGATTATGGGTATTCAAATCTTCAGGGCTAGTCTCTGTAGGAAAAGACTCACCATGATGATACCAACAATCATAACCTGGACTGAAACCATACACCATCACATGGTCATGTACCTCACCTGTACTAAGAAAAAAATGAGTTCACGCAGTTTACACAAGGACAAAAGAGCATCCCAAAGAACGCGTGTGTCACGCCCCGGATTTCCAACCCGAGGAGACCGGAACGTGACCCTCCCTTTATCCGGGTTTGGACAAAGGGGTAGAAGACAATATACACTTCACATTTCTTTTCGAAACCAAAATCATAAAATTATTTAATTGAAATCACATGCCTTTATTATGTTTCAAACTTCATTACAAAATCTCCCCACCTGGGGTTACAATGCCTCAACAAAATTACATATTGCAAATAACACAAAACAAAGCCACAAAATGGAACTCTTCCACCTTGGTGTTCCCACCTAACGCCTGTAGGTTCCTGCCAAGAAAACACACCATAGTAGGAGGGGTGAGCATCCACGACTCGTTAGGGATCATGTCTCCCCAACCCATCCCATGCTCCTAGCATCTACATGCCATGTGTACAAGTGCGGTGTCGTGTTACAATAATTTCAACAGACATAATAACAACCACATCAACAATTACAATCGCCACCGCCACACAGGCTAACACATTAACACAAGTGATTTAACCGCCTCTTCAGGCCAAGTTATTTAACCGCCTCTTCAGGCCAAGTGATTTAACCGCCTCTTCAGGCCAAGTGATTTAACCGCCTCTTCGGGCCATTGGTTTAACCGCCTCTCAGGCATAGTTTCCACAACCTCACAAGGCTAACACAAAACGGTCCCAGGCTTCCCGCAACACCGGGTGTACAAGCAAACACACGAGCACATAAGGCCATACAGGCATAACATCAAACACTTAATATGCTTAGTCACACGGGAATAACATCGAACACTTAGCATGCATATATTCACAGGCTCACAAATCCAACCACACAGACATTATTTCAAACACATAATATGCATAACCTCTCAGGTATAAAACCAAACACTTGGTGTGCACCCGTTCACAAGTGCACAATCCCGGCCATTCAGGCCACAGAGCAAACACCCAGGCATACATACGTACCCTAAATCACGAGTCGTCCGCATACCCGGCATACAAATACACCAGCCAACACATGCTGGTACGTGTCGTCCGCGAAAAGACAATACACTTTCCATAATGCACATGCCGATGCACATCGTCCACAACCATTCACATACCCGCGAATGAAGATATCACACAATAACACACATGAAGGCACGTACCCACCAACAACCCTTGTTCTCCTCACCTAACACATGTCACAAGTATTCACGCCACGACGGTGTACGACATATACGCCCATCCCCAACACGTACGTTTAACAAATCACAGACCAACTCACATCATAAACACCACTACAAGAAACAAAGCACAAATAAAACACTACTACACGTTTAACGTTCCACTGCCCACTCGCTGACACCATACAAACTCATCCGCAGGGAGTTTCCTCACAACCTTCCCACCTTTGGACTTTTCGTCCCCGAAAAGAGAAACCAAGTAGTAAACAACGCGAAAAGATCAAAGCAACACATAATGTAGTCATTACCACAAATGTTGGAGATGCCAACTCGCGGCACGATGGGACCAACACTCCACAACGTAAAATACCCAACAATTGGGAGTTGAAGTCAACGCAGCCTCGGCCCCATAGGTAGACCACACCCTAACAACGAAGCACAATGAGGTCACAATGAAACACAAACAAATAGGATAGCATGATGCAAACCACAATCACATTCCCACACAGGGAGCTCACCTCGGCGGACCATCATCACTGCGAAAACCACCGCACTCAAGCAAGGAACATTGAAACCCCACCAACGCCAATGGTGACGCGAACGAGTACAAGCCTAGACATAGAAACACGAGAATGGAGTGTGCCCTTAACCACTCGGTCGCAGTCAACCTGGCGCCCAACGGAGTCCAAGGATGCACTAAAAAACGATAAATGCGGCACCACACACACAACCATGGTAAGACCAAAACCCACTATCGGGCTATCACTAGTCACCGACTTTGAGAATCGACCTCCTTGATCACGGTCAAACAGAGATCCGCTAAGGTCCCACACGGCCTTCACAACCGAGGCTTACCTGGACGGCCCAAGAGATAATGCCTTACCAAGTCGGCGGACGGACCACGCGATAGGAATCCCTTGACGCCAAGTAGCTAGGAACATCATAGTCCCCCCCCCCCCCCCCACACCGAAAACTCTCCTATCTGCAACCCGACCACAATGGAATCCTCTATGTCACCATTCACAGGTCACAAGAAAATCCCTTGCCTCCAAGACATACTCCACCTCATGGCCCACCAACTCCGTTATATCAACTATTACGTTTTATCTCAACACACCAAAGCAAAACACTCAAATGGATCAAGAAATACTCAGGCTCTAGCCGCGACTTAATATGGTCACTGCAATTCCTCCGGGTAGGCACAAGAAACGAGACATGCAAACTCCTTATTCGGGACATTCACGTAGCTTCCAAACACACCAACACTTTGATGGCGTGGACCATCTCACTTACCGCATCAAAACGCACACGAAAAACTTTCAAGAAGAACATATGTAGCATGAGGACCCCATGATAGCCGCGGGACACAAACCTCCCCCAAAGGGGTAAAGCCTAATACCCCCTACAAACAAAACTCACATCGACTCCATTCAATGAATCACAACTCATCAATACTTTCACACTTAACCGAGCATGCCATCACACGTGACAAGGAATAGCATCAACATTACACATAACACTCCTCTTCATCCCACACCACACCTAATATGCGCAGGCATCACCTCCTACTCCTCTGCATATAAATGCCACGAGACCCACACATAAGAACTTTGCTATACCCCTTTACACATATGTAACACACACAACAAAACAAGGCGACCACAACACACGAAATAAACTACTGCGTAGAACACATGTAAGAGAGGACATACTAGCCCCCACCTCCTCGCCTCTTTTAAGCCTATTACCCACACGACATGGATTAACGGAATGGTCCTACCACCAGGAGTACATCCTCAACCCCTCGGAAGGTGTCTCCCAATTTTGAGGAAAAACCCAAACAAGGCCTGCCCAATCTCACTCGCTTGCCTGCTTGCCCTGATTGGGTTCACTGGGCACGATCCTATAAACTCACTCGTAACCTAGTTCCAGAACTCATCACATTTTTATACATACGCAAACCCATTTCACCACATATCCTATGAACATTACCCAAGGTCTTTCACACACCACCAGGCATGACACGTGGTCAATGTTTGGCCACCCAAGAATTTGCAGCCATCTCCACAGGACACCCATAAGAAACTTAAAACCACATACCACTCTCGCCAATCAATTTAGATTTCAATGACTCAAGGAGTGGGTTATACTAGTGGCAATTTCTTCCCTCAACCGTGACACTTGGAAAGGTTACCAAAAGAGCATCCTTCTTAGGTAGCACATCTACACAAACCTCACCTCTACTCACATGAAAACACATTTCTATTACTCAAGGTTGCCACCGCGGGGTCACACACTACCCACAAGCCACTAACTCATGCCTCCAGCTTCCTAGGCTAGCTAGGCCAGAGGTAATCTCACCTATGCTAGAGTATTAGGGGTAACACAGTAACATTTATTACTTTCCTCACACACGGGCGCCCAAAATTGACTACTACACAAAGATACGATTAACACTTTAGACCATATTAAAACCACCAACTCTTTCCAACAACTGTTTATAACCATTAGTAATTTATTAGTCTTTTGGTATCATATATATATATATATATATTTTTATTTTACTCATTTATTCTCTTGTAGGTCCCCAACTACGTCCATCCGGAATGGTAACTCAAACGACCTTCTAAGCCTCACCTAACATAAAACAGTGGCTCAAGAGCCCACCCAGCTAAAATATCCCTCTATCACAAGTGTCTTAATTAAATTGCTAGAAACGCAACAATCAAAGGTTCACCCAGCCTCACCTAATCCTGCACGAGACTCAACCAATCACTATCATTAAAGGAATATGATACCACCACTAAACGAAATCTTAACACGCGAGAATCAAAATCGTACCCTTGACTAACGAAAGTTCCTGCCATGCTCTCCTCCTAGCCTCACTTGAATTTTGCTTTATCCCTAGCTCGTTGAGCCGGTCTTCTAGCACCATGACTTGTTTTTCCAAAACAGTCTGTCGGAGATGTCCTACTTTCCAATGTCCCGGTTGTCCACTTGCAAGAACAACCCCTTTGGGAAACTGTCTCTACCTCTTGAGCCCCTTCTGCCGATCAGGACAACTATGCTTCAATTAATCTTCACCCAAGATCCCCCCGATGATGTGGGGTTGATAGCTCTCGACGTACCTCGCTCTTAATCGGTTGTCGAATCTCATCCCTCAACTCTTGCATTACCAGGCTTAAGATGCCAACCTTTGGATCATTACTTACATCCTGCAGCTCTCCCACTTGCCCGGCTGGGGGCGGGCTTCTTTGCTACCTCAATAGTTGTACCGGTCACAATTTTTTTTTTTTTTTTTTTTTAACAGGTTACAAGCCTCAAGTTTCCAAGCACACAGTTTCACTTCCACAATTTCTTTTCCATGTTTCCATGCTCAAATCATCACAAAATTTCGGAGTTGCACAATTGAAACTTTATCATGTTCAAACCCTTTATCCATGCAATTACACACACTGCACACATTTCGGTTCTCATTAAACCACATTGCACAAGCATCCATTCCACAAGCACACAGTTCAACTAAACAAGGACCTTTCCTTGTAGTCATGCTCAAGGTACTTCAAATAAAATCGAGTTGCACGATTCACGCCTTATCACATTATTCATATTTTCTTTTATCACAATTTTTTTTTTTTTTGGTATTCACACCTTCACATACAACAACCAATGCAACTAGTGCCCTAATGCCAATGCATGCAAATCCTACCACAAGACCGGACTACCCCAAGTACACCTTGGAGGCTCCAAGAGGTCCGTGTTGATCGGGCACGTCCCTCCAGGCTCCTCCAAAGGACTCAAGATAACCAAGTCCGCCCACTACCCTAGGCCAACTAGACCATGCTCGATACCATATTGTCACGCCCCGGATTTCCAACCCGAGGAGACCGGAACGTGACCCTCCCTTTATCCGGGTTTGGACAAAGGGGTAGAAGACAATATACACTTCACATTTCTTTTCAGAAACCAAAATCATAAAATTATTTAATTGAAATCACATGCCTTTATTATGTTTCAAACTTCATTACAAAATCTCCCCACTGGGGTTACAATGCCTCAACAAAATTACATATTGCAAATAACACAAAACAAAGCCACAAAATGGAACTCTTCCACCTTGGTGTTCCCACCTAACGCCTGTAGGTTCCTGCAAGAAAACACACCATAGTAGGAGGGGTGAGCATCCACGACTCGGTAGGGATCATGTCTCCCCAACCCATCCCATGCTCCTAGCATCTACATGCCATGTGTACAAGTGCGGTGTCGTGTTACAATAATTTCAACAGACATAATAACAACCACATCAACAATTACAATCTGCCACCGCCACACAAAGCAACACATTAACACAAGTGATTTAACCGCCTCTTCGGGCCAAGTTATTTAACCGCCTCTTCAGGCCAAGTGATTTAACCGCCTCTTCAGGCCAAGTGATTTAACCGCCTCTTCAGGCCATTGGTTTAACCGCCTCTCAGGCATAGTTTCCACGACCTCACAGGCTAACACAAACGGTCCCGGGCTTCCACACCCACCGGGTGTACAAGCAAACACACAAGACATAAGGCCATACAGGCATAACATCAAACACTTAATATGCTTAGTCACACGGGAATAACATCGAACACTTAGCATGCATATATTCACAAGGCTCACAAATCCGGCCACACGGACATTATTTCAAACACATAATATGCATAACCTCTCGGGTATAAAACCAAACACTTGGTGTGCACCCGTTCACAAGTGCACAATCCCGACCATTCGAGCCACAGAGCAAACACCCGGCATACATACGTACCCTAAATCACAAGTTCAGCCACACAGGCATAATACCAAACACGTAATGGGCATATACACACAACTATATTCTCACGGGCTTTTCATCAAACATATAGCATATAGACCACGAACCACACCAAAATGCCACTGAAGGCCAACATCCATATAGGAGATCACACCTATATGGATTACATATGTATATATAAACAGATACTGACCCGGAATCGCCTAGGACCCTAGGACGGAGGAGGGATTGTGGGAAGAACAGAACCCCTACCTTAAAAACAGATCTTCCTTGCTCCCGCGCTAAACGCCGTCCTCCCCACGCAAGATGCTCCCAGGAGCAACCAAAGAACTCCCCTTCCCTCTCTCTCTCTAGCTCTCTCTCTCTCTCTCAGGCGGAGGAAGAGCAAAGGAACACAAGAACCCTAAACTCAAACTCAAGCCCTCCTTATATGGACACCACCCACATCAAAACGACGTAGTTTTGATTAAGTAAACCCAGGATCAAAACGACGTAGTTTTGATCACACAAGTTAGCACCTTTCCGCACCCAAATAGGCCAAAATACTCGGAATTTCAACATGGTCCTTTGGAGAAAGATCATTAGAATGACAAAACCAAGGGAACCATGCAAAAATACACCCGCACGCCAATTTGAACGCCAATTCCCCAATTGGCGTGCGGCTCCAAATGCACTCAAACTTCACCACAAGTCTCCTTGCATCTTGTAGAGGCCTGAGGAGCAAAAATATGCTTGCACGTGAAATGGGTGAATTCACGTTCAGCTCCAAATGCTCTGAAATTTCTGTGGTAGATAGAGGACCTCATTCTAAGAAACTTTTGTTCTTGCACGCCAATTGTTTGAGGCCATCTACTAGGTCAAAAGTGAGCTCCAAGATCAGCCCAAGCAACTAAAACCGCCCCGAAAACGCATAGCATCTTCCTAGGGCATAAATGTACGCTATCGCTTGGCACATGCACCTCTCAAAAGTCCCCTCTTGGGCTCAATCTCTTACCTTAAACTTGTGTACCAACATCCAAGGTGTTTGTGGTTAACTCCTTACACACGGGTTACACACGGGTCATTACGAGCGTGAATGTTGTGAAGCAAACTCTAAAAAGTTATACACTCCTTGACGATATTCAGTACTCAATTTAGGCTTTTGCATCCAACTTTTATCCATAGTTTGTCTTCCTGTGCTCAAATGACATTTAAATGTGTTATTAATAAATGACAATGTTAAATTTTTAATCCTTTAGAAAATCAATTACAACAGTGTCTTCCAAGAAAAATGCACATTCACGAGCAATGAAATCTTTGGGGCTATGGTGGAGACATAATATTTTAGTTCGTTTAAGTTAATCACATCATATTTTACAAATTTGAAATAGGTTTCATTTGGATTAAATATAATTATCATTTACAAAATTGTCTAAGTGATATGAGATGCTCATGTATGTTTAAAGTCTTGGTTGTTGGCATACTCTAGTAGGTTTTGTTTTTCAAATGAAAGGAAATTTAATTTTGTACTTGATTTTATTTTATTTATAAGTAATTTGATTTCATTCTAGGGTAATAATTGTTGGGAATAGCTAAAAGTAGTATCATCCTAATGCTACTACATTGCACTGTGAGTTTATGTGTCATGTTCCACTAAAATCTTAATCTACTTAATTGTTGCAGTGCATTTGGGTGCATATATAGGTGCGGCTAGTGAAGCAATTAGCTTCTCCAACTTCTAAGAATCTAAGCAGTGAAAGCATATCAATACGTAAACACAATTTATACAACCAACCAATATAAAACAATAAATCACATAAAATCAATACCCAACAACGCAGCAGAACCCAGCAACGCAGCAACAAAAAAACAATCCTATGCTTCAATACCCAGCAACGCAAGAGGATTAATACAACAAACCAATATAAAACAGAATTAACAACAAAATCACATAAAAAAATCAAACAATAAATCACGTAAACCCTAACTTCACCTCAGCATCAATTTCAATTCAAGTCATTGAAGCTTAGGGACAAGAGATTGCGTTCGGTCTCACCTTTGAAGGAACGAACGGTTAAGGGTTCGCAAAGGACTCGGAGTCGTCGCGGGAGATTACGCAGCAAAGGGGATTACGCAGCAGGCTTTGATTATGCAGCAGGAGGAAGGACTTCGATTGGCGTCCAGGCGGAAGAGACGACGGATCGGACGACGGCCGGATCGGACTCCGGGCGAGAGGAAGACGGCGATGACAACGGCCGGATCGGACTGCGGGCGAGAAGAAGACGGCGATGACGCATTGTCACGCCCAGGATTTCCAACCCGAGGAAACCGGCACGTGACTCCCCTTTTACCCACACGGAGGGCAAAGGGGTTAGGATACAAACCAAGAATTTTACATTTCAAACATCCACAACACATTCAAGAAAGTAATGTTCATAAAAATAATCCAAACCAGTTTATTACAACGAAATTCTTTTCAATCCCATCCCCACTGGGGTTACATCGATTCCCGTAAAAGAAAACAACATAAATGGAAGAGAGTAAAATGGATAAGGTCTTCCACCTTGGTGTATCCACCTAACGCCTGTAAGTCCCTGGAAAACAAGCAAACACAGTAGGAGGGGTGAGCAACCACAGCTCAGTAGGGATCAAGTCTCCCCAACCCTTCCCATGCTCCTAGCGGCTACGTGCATGTGCACAGTGTAGTGACGTGTTACAACAATCTCAACAAACAATATGAAACCACATCGGTAGTCACAATTATCCACCACACAAAACACAAGTGATTTAACCGCCTCTTCAGGCCAAGTTATTTAACCGCCTCTTCAGGCCAAGTGATTTAACCGCCTCTTCAGGCCCTTTGGTTTAACCGCCTCTTAGGCAAAGTAGTTTAACCGCCTCTTCAGGCCAGATACCACAGTCAGGCACACAACTTACACCACAGTCACACAAACATAAAACCAAACACTTGGTGTGCACCCGCTCACAAGTGCACAAACCCAACCATTCAGGCAACAGAACACACACCCAGCATACATACATACACTAAATTACAAGTCCAGCCACACAGGCATATTATCAAACACGTAATGGGCATATACATACAACTATATTCACACGGGCATTTCATCGAACACATAGCATGTAATCCACGAATCACACCAACATGCCACTGAAGGCCAACATCCATATAGGAGATCACACCTATATGGATTACATATTTATATATAACAGTTATAACCAAATCTGCCCTGGAACCCTAGGACAGAGAAAGACTTAGGAAGAACAGACCCCCTACCTCAAGTAAACGCAACAACACAAAGAAAGTCCCGATCCCACGTCGAACGCCGTCCACCCACGAGTCACCGACCACCCACGCAAGACGCCCGGCAAAGAACCAGGAGCTCTCCTTCCCTCTCTCTCTCTGCGACGGTCGGTGGAGCAACAAACCCTAACCCTAAGACAGAGGGCTTCTCCTCCTTATATAGACAACACAACATCAAAACGACGTAGTTTTGATTAAGTGAATCCCAGCATCAAAACGACGTAGTTTTGATTACACAAGTTAGCACTTTTCCGCACACATATAGGCCAAACTACTCGGAATTTCAACATGGTCCTTTGGAGAAAGTTCCTTAGAATGTCAAAACCAAGGGAACCATGCAAAAATATGGTTGCACGCCAATTTGCACGTGAATTCCCAATTCACGTGCAACCTCACATGAACTCCAAATGCTCTCAAACTTCACCCCTAGCCTCCTTGCATCATTTGGAAGACAATTACACTTGCACGTGAATTGGACCCATATCACGTGCACCTCACATACATGTCCATTTGGCCTGAAACTTCTGTGGTAGATAGAGGACATCATTCTAAGCATCTTTCCTTTTGCACGTGAATTCATTGGAGTCCATTTACTAGGTCAAAATCTAGAAAAACTCTACTCTGGAGGCAAAACTGACTAACTCAAGGTACGGGTCCTTACATCCTCTCCCCCTTAAGACTTTTCGTCCTCGAAAAGAAATGACATACGAGGAAAACAACCACAAACTACCCATTTGCCACCCAGAAGCCACCACACCCAAGTGGGTCATACACCACATATAGTACAACAAAGACATAACAAAGTACCACCATAATCCATAACCACAATAATGCATATAACACATGTCCGCGAGTTTTCAATGTTGCGAGCGAGAGGACGGCTAGGGATTAGGCGAGATAAGGAAAAAATATTTATGTTTAATAATAATCTTATTGATTTAATGGAAGCGTTTTAAAAATAACGCAGATAAAAAAAATTTGGAAGGCGGCGTTCGAACTTAACGCCGATAAATAAATATCTGGGGCGGCGTTAATAGAGACGCCGCAATTTTTAAAACCTGTTGCGTCGTCTTGTTTTAGAAACGCCACCAAATATTTACTTTACGTGGCGTCTCAAAAAACGACGCAAATATACACATTTAGCGGCATTTTTAGAAAACGCCACCAAGAAAACGCCGCCTAAGTGCTTATTTCTTGTAGTGGTTCTTGATGTATATGTCTTGCTCTATATTTGTCGGTTGTTGTTATTCTGAGATTCCGAAGTGATCATTTGGTTCGGGCTATTAAAGTTGTGGCGTTGGATTTTGTTTAATCTTTGTTGTGTTGTTGACGTTCTTTTTGAGTATTACTATTGTGTTTTTTTAAACGTACTCTGCTATATGGTTTGTGATGTGGTTTCATGTTGCGGTTAATTTGTTTTTTTTGTTGCCTTTATGATGTATATGTAATTTATAAGGTGTGATAAGAAGAAGAGGAGAAAAAGAAAAAAAAAGAAGGGGGGATAACAATGTGTAAATTGATTATTTTTGTTTTTGTTTTTAAAAATTATTGTTATAGTAACACATGACGCACTATGACAAAAGAAAAAAAATAAGGTTTTAAAAAAAGCTTTCAAAAAAAGGGGGTTGCAAATAAAAACTTAAAAAATTAAAAATATTTAAAAATATTTTCAAAACAAAATAAAATCAAGGGACCTTTATTTATTTATTTATTTTAAAATAAAAATCATTAAATTAAGAACTCTCTTTTAAGAAAAAAAAATGAACTTTGGCACATGGCATGGAACCTATATTTCAAACAAAAACCAAAATATAAGTCATGTTTGGTATGCGAGAAAAAAAAAAGGAAAAAAAAGAATCGATTCCATTCTTTTTCGCATTTTGGTACACACGCGTTAAGGGAATTAACAATTCCCATGGGATTATTATACCCTTGCATCAAGGTATATTGATTCATCCCATATTTTAAGTTTAGATTGATTTCCTTTGTAATTACATTACGGTCATATCCTTTGTAATCGGGTGAGATGATTGATGTAATGATGTCGATGTCCATCCTTGACTCACATATCGGCATCATCACGATCAACACCATTGACATCTCCCTTGACCTTGACTCCATTAACACCTTCGTGATCTCCCTGTTGTATCTCTCTTTCTCTTTTCTCCCCTCTCTCCTGCATCTCTCTCCCCTATTATATCTCTCTCTCCGCCAAAATGGTGTCAATGTTCTTGGTGGTGATGGTGTCAACGAGGAGGATGTTGTCCCACCAAAAGAGGATGTCGTGGATTGTGTCAGGGTTGTTGGTGGTCATGGGGTTAACTACGACATAGGAAACAAGAGATGTGATTAGGGTTCTTGTTAAAAAAAATTAAAAACATTGAAGATATTTATGCAATTATGTCAATTTATTACAATTTATTATCTTGCATATCAAACACATTAAAAGTAATGAACCATTCATTTTCATTCAAATGTTGGTTACATTTCCATCTTGATATTATTTTTCTCAATTTGATTCTTGCGTACCAAACAAGCTAATAGATGACAAACAAAGTGAGATCAAGCAAATTCAAGTTAAAATAAGTAGAAACATTTAACTCCTAAAATATGTATTAATTTAGGTCGTTATTATTGGTCCCTATGAGTGTAGAGAGGGTGGAGGGGGTGAATAGACTTTTAGAGAATTCTTATCTTCTACTTGGCACGACATTAGTATTGATTGAAAGATGAAAACAATGTGAAAGATAATTAAATATAGTAGAACTATTTTAACAAAATGAAAAGTAGATAAAACTGTTTGGACAAGCTTTTTATCTACTAAAGAAGTATCTATCTTATTTATAGTAACACCCTAAGACTTTTCTTTATATACGTTTAACTCACACTCTAGCAAGAATGATACAAAGTTTAAGCATGCTAGTTCTAAGCACACCAATACTCAAAACACTTGTACAAGTATCCACAACGGTTTATTTATACACATCCTTTGACTAAACTTGTTGGAACCTAACTTTCTTTCCTGGGTAATGAGTTGCATTGATGATTTTCTCATTGGAAAGTCTTCCCTTTAAATGTTGTGGAGGACTCGAGATATTGAAAGCATGAGCGTATTAAATTTGCTTTGCATAGCTCTAATTCCATTAAAAGTTTAGTCCATGTATCCAAGTGATTCACTTATAAAATGATATAAATGTCTTCAACAAATCTTATCTTACAATTTTCTTATTCTGGAGTATAGAGACTTATTCTGAGCTATTTGGAAGGCTCGAATGCTTATTTCGTATTAAAGTTCTTTACTCCATAATAATGAAGTGTTCGGATCTCTTATTTTGTATCATTGTTTCTTTTTCTGTATCAATTGAACGCTCAGATCCCTTTTTCGTATTAGCATTTCTTACTCCGTGTCAATTGAACATTCGGATCCTTTATTCCGTATAAGTGTTCCTTACTTCGTGTCAATTGAACACTCGGATCCCTGGTTTCGTATTAACATTTTTTACTCCGTGTCAATTGAATACTTGAATCCCTTATTTCGTATCAGCGTTCCTTACTCTGTGTCAATTGAACACTCGAATTTTTATTTTGCATCTTCACTTTCATACTCCGTATAAATGGAAGACTTAGATCCTTATTTCGCGTTTTTATTTCCTTATTTTGTGCAAGTGGAATACTCGGATCTCTTTGTCCGCATTAACATTCCTTACTCAGTGTCTTTTGATATCTTAGTTATTTACCGAGTTATTTGTTAACACTTACGATGATCTGGAGCATAATTATATATCATGTTCTTAACGAATCTATTAAGAGTGACTTCTTGAGTTTTGACATTTAATTTTATCTTCTGCAGCATTTACATCTTTCAAATTTTAAATTTGATCCAACAGGTGTGCTTATTATTCCTTACATATAACTGAATTTGGAACCTATTTATTAAAATATAGACCTTAGATGGAAAAAATAGTTGATATATAGCAATTTTATAATTTTCATGCAAGCTGAAAATTTACTTCTTTTAACCTATTATCATTTACCATTTTCATTTAAAAAATAGTTGATATATTCCAAACAAATTCGAACGTAGCAATGGTGTAATTTCATGCAGTCTAGAAATTTACTTCTTTTAACCCATTATAACAAATAATTAATCATGTAAAATTAAAATCTTACTGCATGGCTTTTCCAATTATCACAACTCACGCAATCATTTATGGTTGCTTAAAAACACAAAAGTTCACCCACAGTAAAAGTTAATAATTTTATATTAGTGAATTTAACGCAGCAATCCATACACAAAAAAACGTTTTTTTTATTCAATAAACCACATTATTTAATTATACACAAAACAAATCAAACAATATACGAGGGTTAAGATTACTAGACAGACGGCATTTATGCTAACCCATTATTATAGCCTTTATTATATTTTATATAAAATAAATAAAAGTGGGAGGGGGGGGGAGGAAGGAAAGCTTGTTCGGTTGCACATCGTAAGTATCACATGCTGCATGTCGGGACAAAGGAACAAAAATAAAAATAAAATGCACCGTCCCATCCCGTATTCTCGTAACACGTGTCAATAAATATACTGTTATCGTACAGACACGTGGCACAATCATGACCATATGCGAGTAGAATAGGAATGATAATAAAGCGAGGCAGCACCCAGGGCCCGCAGCCTCCCGAAAACAAAGGCCCTGCATATCGGCCCATCAGCATCTGTCGGCCTTTTAAGGAATTTGCCCCAGCAACGGTGGGCCCAAACCGACCGCGAAATTGTCTCCCAACGTAGACGCCTCAGATCCCTCCGGACGTCGCGTGAGATGCAATCAGCGCCCGCGGTGGCGCACGAGCGATGTGCCGAGCCGCGCGTGGCTTCTTGCATGGCAGTTGGCACGTGCGGCGGGTCGAGCCGCGCGGTTGATGGCTTTTGGCCGTTTGGTTGTGTGACATGTGACGACGCCACGTTCGTGGCCCCACCCATACTTAACCACCCCCTCCCACCGTCTCGGCTTTCTACTCTTTTCATGGCGCGTGCACAAAAGTTGATACGAAAGCACCCAATCAATCAATGCGGGGCCCTACGTGGGTATTCGCAAGAAATTATAGTATTTTATTTTATTTATTTTATGTTTTTTTAAATGAAGCTGATAAAAAAAATAAAAATGTATTTTTTTTAAATTTTAAAAATATATATGCAACGTACGTGCTTCAACTTATTTAATAAAATCAAAAGTATCAAATTATTTCCTCCATTTGTCCTTCCTTTCCTTTGATTCAAAGAAAGTTTTTCCATGCTCCGTATACTGCGAAAATAGTTATCTACACGATGCTTTAGTGTTTGGTAAAGCATTTCTTACTCCATATGACAAATTATTGGGTAGACTAACTTATTCAAATACCAATATATTAAACAATCATCTATCACATATCCAAATAGAAGGGACTTAAATCACTTAATCCGTCTCCTTTCCTTTGCCCTACTTTAATTTAGTCGAGGACAATAAAATAAATTTATTTTCATAAATAATTTCATTTATCATATAAAAAATACGTCAGTCTTTTATTTATTTATTTTATATATTATATAATAATTTTTTTACATATATATATATATATATTATTTTTATTTATTTTTAAAAAAATTATCGAAATAAAATTATAAATACGGCAATTCAAATCTTCCCATAGATTTCAAACTAAACAAATTTTAAGTTTTGATATTCAAATAAAATATTACGACTATGCGTTCTATAGCTTTTAAATATAAAATTAAATATTAAATACTAAAACTTTAATCCGAATAATATAATTTAAGTTATTATAAATTTGTGCAATATGGTATTTGTTAGGCATCGATTTCTTGCCGTAGAAGTCAATGAGTTAATATTATAATAATTTATTTCACCCCCCACACACACACGCTTAATTGGGAAAAGTATAATACATTAGTAGACTAACTCTTCATAACAAAAAACTATTTGATCAATTATTTCCTTTGTCAACTTTTAAAAATATTTATATCAACTTTTAAATCCCCCGTCACCACTTCAACCGGTACAATAAAATACAAAATTAATAAAAGCATAGTTGTATAGTTGTATATGAAGAGACCTGTTTTTTTGGGTGATATTTTAAATTGATTATTCTTTAAGGATGAAAATATTTAAATGATAATATGATTTGTGTTTTGATTTTGCTTGTGTCCAATTTAGAGTTTAAAGCCTCAAATGCTATTTTTATGGAATTATAGAGTTGGGATATTTTTAAGTGACTTTTGCGTTAGCTATTATTTGAGATTATCGGAGATGGAATATCGATGTTTAATGTGCTTGCACCCGATTTAATTTATTTGAAGTTTAGTGTCTTGGACCCGATGAGAGTTGAGAGAGTGTGTGAGAGAGAGAGAGAGAGAGAGAGAGAGAGAGAGAGATCTCCATTTGTGCACCATGTATACGTAGAAAAGAGAGAGAATTGATGAATTTGTTCTTGATGAGTTCAATGCATTTAATTCATGAAACAACTTTTATATAGGTGTTCCTATCATTCTATATTGTTCTATTAGATTAATAATACTTAGATTGGGTAGAAATTAGAGATTTGAGATGAATTCTAGATTTTTGGAAAAAAAACATGAATTTGAGTTTAATTGGTTAAATTAATGATTGTATGATGTTTAAATTTGAGTTTCATCCTGGTGGAGGATGAGTATTTATATTGGGTGGAATATGGATAAATTGATATCATGACATTGTTTTTGCCATTTTGTATTATGATATGTTTGTTTGTTTGATAATCTAGAACACACACACACACACACAATAGTTTAGAGTTGTGGATCACTTACTGGGTATTTGTGTTCATCTTATTTTGTTTATATATCTTTTCAGGTCTAGACTTCCACTTGATGTAGGGTGGACCATCTCTATTTACTTTGTTATATAAATTAATTTGTTTTGATTTCTATTTATTGGACATAAGTTTATGATAGTTGTATTGATTGTACACATATGGTTTGATTTTAGGTGTATTGATTTCATATATTGAATGTGATATTTTTTAGATTTATTCACTTGCATTTCATTGGGAATATATAGGAATATACTTAATATATGATTGTATAAGTAGGCTTAGGATAGCACCTGCTGTGTAGTTCATATTGGTACTGGCCACTAACCCCATGATCCATTGGGTGTAGGCATAGGAAATCACTGACTCGGTTTTAGGTGTCATTAAATTTGGGGATGTGACAATATACTTGATGATATATTGGTATTTATTAAGTTAAATATCGAGTGTGTTAAATACTTAATGTGTGTTATGACTGTAATGAGGGAGAATAAATTATTTGATAATTTGAAAAAAAAAATCATGACTAATCACTTGTTATTTTTGGGATATGTGGTTAGGGTAGGGGTATCGTAGTAGATGATGCCAAGATGAATGCAATCAAAGAATGGCCCACTCTTAAGCTTGCTTCTATGTTGAGGAGCTTTCTTAGATTATCTAGTTTCTATAGGATATTTATTTAACACTTCAATATAATTATTGCACCATTAATTGAGTATTTGAAGAAAGGTTAATTCCAATAAAGAAAATATGTTAATTAAATATAGCTTTGTGGGGTTGAAGAGGGAGTTATGTCAGGCACTCGTGTTAGCCTTACCTAATCTTGATAAGATATTTTGATGGATTATACTTAGAACACTAGTAGTAAATTTCCTATATAAATTTGTTTCTCTTTATTTAAGACAAAAAGTAAAAAAGTTATAGAATCATCCCTGTAGTAAAAGTACTATATTTAACTTTTTTCATACGGTTTGGACAATGCTTCCTAATGTATTAGGATTTAGGAAATAATATTCACTTTCTATGATTATTAAATTATATATAAAAAAATTTATCACCTTTCTCCTTTACGTTTCTTATAACTTTTACTTTTATTTCATATTAAATTATAAAAAATATTATTAAATAAAAAGTAGTATAAAATATTATTTTAATGATATAGGAAGTGATTAAGGAAATCTATTATGGTGTATATTTATATAATAAAGTAAAAAGTATGTTAAATCTGTAAACTTGAGAAAAATAGTTGAGTAACTAATGTGAGTGCCCTTAGCCATAGTGTTTAGAGTTAAGAAATCAAAGATATTCTCAACTTTACCTGATGTTTCTAACGTGGAAGATGAAAATGAGAAGGATAATAAAAAGATGATGATGATGAAGGGGTTAGGTGGCATTGAGATTTGAAAATAAATTAATTAATAAATAAAAGGAGAGTTATATGGTCTTTCTAGTTTTTTTTTGTTTTTATTTTTGTATGGGGTCTTTCAAGGTTGGGTTGAAGTTTTAATTACTTTAGACCACAAAAACACTGCATTATTTGGCGGGATTTCACCTTTTAGTGCCAATTTAGAGCACTAATGTGGGTGCAATAAAACTAAAATATAGCCAAAAAATAATTTAAATGTGAAAGAAAATTCAAAAGGTCATACAATAGACTTATCAATGGTATAGTAAATTTGGTATCCAACCAAATGATTGAACAAAATTTTTGAATCAACTCACCAACTAAAAATTATTTTAACATTAAAATAATTGTTCCTACTCACCAAATTGACTCATATGAGGAGAGAGAAATGAGAGAATAGATAGTTTAAAATATTAAAAGAAGTTTAAAATCAATATTTTAATAAAATAATAAAAGATTTGTTAAGGCAACTATTTGATGCCGTATAAAATATCTAAGGGCATTAGAGCATCCATTGCATCTCTCTAAATACATTTTCTTTTATTAATTTGAAGAAACAATTTAACAAAATTGCTTAAACCTCACTTTTCAACTTCTTTATTTTAACAAAAAATTATGAATACTACTTTTCAACTATAATATTTTATATTCCCGGTCTACTTTTAAAATAATTATATTTTCTCTATTCTCATTTATTTTCAATTTATCTTTCCTACTTTATACACCCTTTTTTATTTGAAAAATAATATTTTAATCAAACAAGTAAAATTTTAAAGTTGAAATATAGAAAAGTGTCCCATAAAAAGTGGATGGTTAAAAAAACAAAAAGTAATTTTGATTATTCTGGAAAACCAAATTTGAATAGGGTATTGTGAATGCTTTTAGTAGTGGATTCAATAATATTTTATTAAAATATTAATTTTAATTATTTTTATATTTGCAATTATATTTAATCTCTCATCTATTCTCACATGGGTTAATTAGGCTAGTAGGAATACTAATTTAATTATTAAAATAAATTTTAACTAGTGAAATTAATTCAATAAATTTAAATAGTCATTTTTATTAAGGTCAAATTTACCCGTAACATTATTGAGTTCATTATAGAATCTTTTTTAAAAATATTTTAAATGTTGTTTGGTTATATGTTAGTTTTATTGAGTCTACTAGTAGTTTTAAAATTTATAAAAGTAAAAATTTTAATTTAATTTTAAATAAAAACTATAGAACCCGTCAATATTTATATTGGCCAATGGCCACCTATTAATTATTGAATCCCATGCTCTGTTTTAAGTCATGATTTGAGCGCAGACCACATGATTTTATGAATAGTAATTTTTAGGGTAAACAATACTTACCTAATAATACAATTAATAATTTTCTCTCCTTTCTAGAACTCATTTATTACATGGCTAAGTCCCTACGAGCATGTCTCTGTTTTTTTTTAAAGCATGGAACGAGACCAATCGAAAGTACGTACATGAAAATCATCATCACAGCTCACAGATGATGGATAAGAACCAATACCCTTTTATTTTATTTTTGTCGTTTTTAATATTATGATTAATACTTTTGTTCTTTTTGCTTTTTTGTTGTGTTGAAAGATTATCATTACTGAATACTGATGTAGTTGTATAAGAACGAGATGCAATTTAAATATATCACTCTACTTTTTTACTAGCTAGCCCTCATAATGCCTCACTACAACACTAACTTATTAGTTATTATCATGAGCAGTCTCCTTCTCATTCTTATGATTGTGGGAAAAAAAACAATTCTCAACAGAATGAATAATGAAGTAGTATATATACACTAAAACATTTGCTTAATGTTTATAAATTTATAATTTAATAATAATATTTTTTTATATGACATGACAGGAAACATGGGCCAATTTGAATTTGATAAGATGTATTATTTTTAAAAATATAATTATTTTAAAAATAGTAAATTTAATAAATTTAAAAATACTTGTGAGTGATAAAAATTTATTTGTATTCACCATTTTTTAAAACAATCATATTTAAAAAAAATCAAGACTTTACTATAGTAATTCGATAATACCAAAAATTATTTGAAATTATTTAAAACAACGCTCAAATTTATAATCTTATAAAACAATAAAAGCCTTTATCCATTGAACATATAGTAAGAGCATTCAATGGTTATCTTTTTGATTAAAATTTAACTAAAAAATATACTTTTATAAAATTTAACTATCTATAATATTTGTAACATCAAAAAACTAATAGCCTCAATAAAATATTATTATTATTATTATTTGTGTCGGGAGGTGTTACTGTAGGCAGTAGAAGTCGATGCAGCCATAGCCCATAGGTGGTGAGGTCGTAGACCAGTCTGGGGGTCCATGGCCTTTTGAGGGTGGACGTGTCCGGCGCTGAAGTCCATCACTCTGGAGACATTGCCTGTGGCTTGGTTAGTCATGGTATTGTTTTGGGTCTTTGTGACGTACTTTTGGATCCGATCTTCCTGTTCTCGAGCTTCACATCAGCCGAGAAGTGGCGGTCGATTGACTCGGCACCGACGGTGGTCACCCAAGGCGCTACGTTCGTGACGGAGAGGCTGCTGGGACTGCCATTGTCGGTAGAGGTGGAGACAAAATCCCCTCCCTCCTCCACACCAAAGGCGGCGAGAGTCGAGATAGTAGGGGACCACCATGTCGCTTATGCCGAGGGACACAGCCTCAACGCCGTCGGCCATTGTGGCGTCGAAAGCATCCAGGATATCAGAGTCGTAGCACCCCCCTGTCCAACATACCTTATACATTGCAAGCCAAGCTTTGGGGGCCATATCGCCTGCGACACTGCACGCATAGCCGAGGGCGAAACGCCTAGGATACATATCTCTCGACGGCAATCAACACGGTGTGGATCCCGTGCCCGTTGGGACGTCTTTGATTGGGATATCTTTGTTTGCCGTCGGAGAAGGCAGAAATCCATGGTGGGGGGGGGGGGGGGGGGAGCGACGATGGGCGGTCGGACAGAAACAAGGATAGCGATCGCAGTAACTGGACGTAGTTGAAAATTACTGAGAAAAAAAATAGTTAATGTTTTTTGCCTAGCTAACTATGACCATTGTATAAGCAATTTTAAAATTTTAGTTATTTTTTTAACTAAATTTTAATTTTAACTAACCTAAATGCTCTAAACATCCAATTTTTGCGCAATTAGCTAGCCCAATCGTGTCACCTGGACCGAATAAATATATTAAAATTTATCACGTCAATAGCATCCCCAATTTTTAACCAGACATCGTCAAAAAAAACAAAGCTCCGCCGCGTAAGAAGGCCCGAAGGCAATGGCTGGTCGTTCACTGGTCCCGTTACGTGGGAAATATCGGACATATGTGGGACCCCACGTTGTCTTCTTGCTTTCGGAAGACAGAATTGATGGATTCGTGGCTAACTTTGGTTTCCCAATATACCATCATCCTTCCTAATTTTCTTCCTCATATCACCACCACCACCACCACCACCAATGGTCTGCAACTTCCGACACGGTGTCCACCTGCCCTCCGTCAAGCCTCCATTTTGCACGGGCATCACTATCTCCAACAGCCATCTCATCCCCACTCCATGTCCATCTGCAAATTTCGGCGACTGCAGGGATCAACCCACTTTTAATGAAGTGAGATGCTTCCATGACCCAGCAACAACCTCCAACCAAGCCAACTCCATACCACCCCACAATATCACCTCCCCCACTTCCTATCTCCACAACACATGTCGTCCCCCCCACCACCGCTCCCAACTCGCCCTCTGGTAAGCACCATCGTCCAGCCACGTCTCCCACTCTACCTCACTCGGTACACCACGCCATGCAGCCATTACTTCTGCTTCCTCAAGCCACACAACTCCCTACCTACAGGAGGGTCACAGTTTCTTGAAGCTTTGGGAAACCCAAGCCAAGGCAACAAATCTGAACGTTAGGGCTGTGTGGAAGCAGTTGGAAATATGGTGCCGTAGAAAAGCGTGGTATATGGAAAAGGAGATTCAAGAGTGATATGTTAAGAAGTGAAATAGGAAAAAAATGGTATCCCAGACAAATTTTCTCTAGTGTTGGGTCGTGTTATTGTCGTGTTTTCCTTTATTGAAGGCAGTGCACTTTATAACGTAAAAAATTAAAACCTCAAGAAAAAAGAGACGTTGCAAGCAGAACACAATGCTGGTGGTATGTGTTTTATAACCAAAAACCTTCATGATATTCCAGCTTCGGATCTTCATGTTTTTGCTGTGTGCACTGATGTTTCAATGTCTCTTCGCCTGTTAGTTCACTACCCAGGCCCAGAAGAACCCAAAAAAAAGTCAGATACCATGTACTGTGCACAGTTCCACACGGATATATATGCCACTAATAAGAGGGTGTATGAGAAAGTTCATTTCTGTTTATATAGAAATTAAACCAAAAAAAGAAAAAGAAAAGGCACCCACAAGCGCCCCTTTCAGTGTACCTCGGATTATTATTGCTAAAGCACCAAAAACATTCATCCAAAGGGCCAAACTTCCAATGAGTTAACATCAACACTAATAAGATGGGTGTTAGAGAAAGTCATTTTTACAACGGCTAATGGCCCCTGAACAGCTTTCGCCTTCAATAAATAGAGAATGTTTAAAACACAAAACATAGCTTTAATAAATTAGCAATCAAGGGGAAACTAACTAAAGTAATGTTTAAAGTACAGATATTCGATTCAATCAAACACAAACCTAAGATCATTGAACATTTCAGACAGAAGAATCATCAAGCGCCGCTGTTGATAAATTATTTATGCGAGGATAAGCAGCTTTTTCGTCAAGTTGGTTCTGAGCCCAAGTCAACATCTTTAACAAGCTTGGGAGCTTTGGATCTTGTTAAAAACCAAAAAAAGGATAAGTTTTAGAACTCTCAACAGATATATTTAGCAGAAGCTGAAACACAGAACATACATCACTAAGTTTCGTCAATGGCATGTACACCTGCATTGTATGAAGTACAAGGCCTTTCAATAAAGCTCCTACTGATTTATGTAACTAGTTTGATGACGCACAATCCTCTTAATGGACTAACTCGGGGGACTGCAATAGCTAGAAAAAACAGGCACAGATACATTTACTACGAACAATATTTAGGTTGCCCAATTCTAAATTTTTCCCTGAACTGGGAAAAGTTCACCCCAATATTTAGTGGGGGAACAATATTATGTGAGTGAGAAGGTTCTTCCTCAAACTGGAAAAAGGATATTTTTTTAAAAACAGCAAATAGCTAACTGTGATTATGCAAAATAAAATTAGATAGGCTTTCCTACGTAACGAGATTCATCCCCCTTAGCTGCATAAACTTAGGTGACGCCATCTAAGACTAAGACCATCTTAGTGGCAACTTCAAGTTGCATTTTCAGCAAAAGTTCTTGCCCATCCTAATATAATAACAACGCAGCTCTTAAATTGATTAATCAAACATTGCATGACCTATATAAAAAAGATGACATCATACTCAGGTTCTCAAGGATGTGAGGGATAACAAAGATGCTCACCCTTTTCACGACTCTGGCTGGTAAGGATGGCTGCATTCACTTCGCTTGCAGTCTTTAGCCGCTGTGATATGTCCAGAAGGTCTCTGACAGGGCAATTAGACACATCTTCAAAAGCCAACAATGCAACAGTCCTTTCCAATTCTTCCAAGAAGCTTTGCTGCCAAAAAAAAAAAAACGTTTGTTTAAGCCGTGAACTAAAGCAACTGCGATCCAAATATTCCAATATAACTCATCAAATAGTTCTGGTCAGAGAAGCCACGCCGTTAGTTTTCAACTTCAGTATTGTAAATAAGTATTTTACAACTTTTGTCAAGACACAAGTGCAACATTAGCAGTGCAAAATTATAGAATTAGGATTGTAAATATATATTTTACAACTATTGTCAAGACTAAATTGCATCATAAGTAGTGTAAATATTTGAAGTGAAATGTAAAGCATAACAAGTCAGCCTCAATGAATTTTACAAAGAAAAGAACTTATAGTCACATTTTCTTCTCCTCTTGGTGCAAGCTCCTCCTGGGCAAACTCAAGGGCCTCTTCTATTTTCCCATTCCGTATCAGTTCTATTAATCTTTGTTGTTGAAGATGAAAAAACAATTGGGGATTTGTATCCAATATCTGCACATAGAATGAATTGTCACATAGGATGAAATATTAATAGAAATAAAATTCCTCCATAGACAAACGACAAGAAAAGATCTTTAGAACACAAACAGCCTTCACATGATTGGCAAAGCTACAAATGTTCCACTTCTGAATACCCTACCAATTGCTCATACAAAAAAGTAGTGCCATTACAAGCAGAAAGAAAAATAACACAAATAAATAGACAACACTGTATTACAACGTAAACATAAACTTGATTTCACGACAACACCAGTGCAAACGAATTGAATTTTAAGTAACAAGTTACAATCTCTGTATCAAAATGCAACGGAAACTTGCTACACCAAAAACAACATCAAATATCTATACATAACCTTGACATTCATTCCTTAAGATTTGTGTTCCATTCCCTTTCTCATATATTCTTTCAGTCATATAGACCACCTCAACACTGTAGAGTTAGGTGTCCATTCAAGAATCCAGAGAGGGGTGTAGCATGTTTCAGACAATCTCCTGATTGCCATCCCATTCTAGGTTTCATTAAAAATTACATATTGTTGAAGTAGAGGAAAACACAATTTCTTATTATAATTTCTACGATGTGTACATATATAAAAAAGTACAGAGCCTACAAAGTAAGTCTAGTCAGTCATCCTAATTACATACTTGCCTAAGACATTAATACTGTAATGCTCACCCTCAAGCTGGGCTGTAAATATTAGTAAGACTCAACTCACACACATATTTCATACATGTTTTAGGTTAAGACTGAAAATGTCAGCTAGTGCATATGCTCTTAAAGCATTAGTATTGGCTTCATCAAAAGCTAGAATTTAATGAAGATTGGGAAAAAAGTGGCATCGAAATGGTTACAATATTAAATGGATAGCTTTTGGTGATATACAGTAGATTTATCTTTGTTGGAAAAATAATTAATATATAATATTAAATGAATCCACATTAACAAGGCTATCAAAATTCACATTACCTTCCTATTTACATAATGTCAAATTTTTTTTTTTATTAAAATATTAATATTCTATTATTATTTTGATAAATGAAATGATTAATTCAATGAAGGTTTATAAAGATAGACTTTAAATTATGCAAAAAATTTACATTAACTTTAATAAAGCCAATGTTAATGCTCTTATTTGTATTAACTTAATGACACCACATCAAACCTTCTATTGAATGAAATGACAATCAACCTCTACATAAACAAAATAAATGGATGATTGATTATTACAACAAAAAAAGAGGGTGTAGCTTCATATAAACCCACATAATCCATCAACATCCGATACCATTGAATTTCTATTATTGTATTTTGATTATGTGCTAAACTACGATGCAAGGGCGGCTCTACATGCAGCTGAGGGTGTGCAATTGCACAACTTGACTTTTTAAAAAATTAAAGGAGAAAAAAAATTATATATAGATTTTTTTGATTAAAAAAAATTACGAACACTTTTAAATAAAAATTTTGAACACCCTCAAATAATTTGTAGACTTAAACACCCTAAATTTTTTTTATAGAGCCGTTATTGTCACACTGCCATGGAGCATGAAGTATCCAAGAATTGACACATCCAATCAAATCAGAACCATAATAGAAACCACTTGAAGAGAATAACACTTACCAATATTAACAATGGTATTTGAGAAAATATGTTATTGATATTGAGCGTAAAGCATACAATCTTATAGGTATTATAATGTTATGAAAATACTAAATTATCCTCACTCTCACACTCCCTCAAGTTGGAGCGTATATATTAACTAATATCAACTTGTTACAAAGATAACTCATACGATTATCCCATAAATATTTAGTAAAGATATTGATGAGTTAGTTTTCTATTCGAATGTGTGCAAGCTTAATTGCTTTATTATGCACCTTTTCACTTATAAAATGACAATAAATTTTAATATGCTTTGTTCTTTCGTAAAACACTGGATTGAAAGCAATGTGAATAGCAGATTGCCTATCACAATGCAACGCTAAATGATAATGAGAAGATAAGCCAATTTCTGACAGCAACATTTCTAATCACGTAAGTTCACTTGCTACATGTGCCATAACCTTGTATTCAGCTTCAACACAAAACCTTAATACCACATGTTGCTTTTTACTCTTCCATGCTACAAGATTTCCACCAAGAAATACCCATTAACTGATAGGGATCTCTGATCAATTGAACATCTTGTCCAATCAACATCAGAATAACCTTGTATATTAAGATTACCCTGGTTGGTAAACAGAAGACTGCACCCAGGCACGCCCTTCAAGTACCATACAATTTGTAAGGCCGCATTCTAGTGGATAGTATAAGGAGTACTCATAAACTGGTTTATGGTACTTACGACAAAGAAAATATCTGATCTGGTAATTGTCAAATAATTAAGCTTTTCAACTAGCCTTCGTTATTGAGCAGGATTCTTGAGCAAGTCACCGTGTTCGAAATCCAATCTAACATTCGGATCCATAAGAAAATCAACAGATTTTGCCCCTAAGTACCCAACCTCATTAAGTATATCAAGAACATACTTCTGTTGTGACAAAAAGATTGACCGACCAGAATAGGCTACTTCGATGCCCAAGAAATAAAGTAAGCAGTTCAGGTCCTTGGTACAAAACTCAAATTGTAGAAAATACTTTAATTGCTAAAAATGTTTGCTTTGTCACTACCAGTAAGAATAATATCATCAACATAGACAACCAAAAGGATACAACGTGTCGAAGGAGAGCATAGCTAAACTTGCCAAACCAAGCCTGAGGAGACTGTTTCAACCCATAGAAAGCTTTGCAAAGACAACATACAAAATTATTCTCCCGAACAACAAAACCAAGTGATTGCTCCATATAAACTTCCTTGGCAAGATTACCATGTAGAAATGCATTCTTGACATCAAGTTGGTGAAGTGTCCAACCATAATGAGCAGTTACGAAAATAAACACCCGAACAACGAGAATCTTGGCAACAGGAGAAAATGTGTCATCAAAATCAACATTATAAGTTTGGGTGTAACCCCTAGTCACTAAGTGAGCCTTCAATCATTTGAGGGAATCATCAAGATGGACTTTCATAGTGAAGACCCATTAGCATCCAACAACATATTTCTTAGCGGGTAACTGGGTAAAATCCCATGTGGCATTAGTACAAAGAGCCTGCATCTCATCATTCATGGCTTGTGCCACCCAGGATGAGCAAGAGCTTTAACAACACTATGCAGCACAACTAGAGACGAAACAGAGAAAACAAAAGTAGAAAAACAAAGTGATAACCCAGCGATGGAAACAAAGTGAGACATAAGATACCGAGAGCGGACGTGACCAATATAAGAAACAAAACGGTCAAGAGGGCGACAAACACAAAAACGAGTACCTTTATGTTGTGTAATAGGAAGGTCATGGTTCAAAGGTGGATCAAAAGACAAGACGTTGATTGATATGAGAGAAACTTCAGGAGCTTGAGACCGGCGATGATACATGTGCCCAATGAATCGATCAAAAGATGGGAGACCTAGATCAGTTGAAATCGACTCAGGAAAGGAGACAACCGAAGGAACAGGGTATGGAATAATCGGAGGAGCAGGTTGGCTATGTGAGTAAAGTACAGAATATAATTCATCCTCATGAAAAGTGACATCAACAGAGACATAAATGCAACTAGTCAAGGGGTCGTAACACTGATATTCTTTCCGAGTAAGAGAATAGCCAACGAAAACACACTTAACAGAATGAGAATCCAACTTATCACGATTAGGTCAAAGGCACTACACAAAACAAACACAACCAAAGACACGAAGTAGGAGAGAGAAAAGAGAAACATAATGATGAAGTATGGAATAGGGAACACATCCACGTAGGACAGTCAATCAAATAGCAAGTTGTAGAACTGCATAACCCCATAAAGATTTAAAAAGTTACATATACAAAAGCAAATATCAGACAACATCAAGTAAATGACAATTTTTTCGTTTGGGAACTCCATTTTGTTGAATATAAAAACAAAAAGTTTGATGCATGATACCATGGGAGACAAGAAAGGACTGAAACCCATAAGAGATACCCAGAAACTCCTTGGCATTATCAGATCACAAGTACTTAATAAATACCTAAAACAAATTTTAAATTTCATAATAGAATTGCTAAAAACAAGAAAAAACTTCAGTCTGATTTTTCATTAAATATAACAAAATCATGCGAGAATAATCATCCACGAATGTGACAAAATACTTGAAATCAGATAGAGTTAATATCGAAAAGAAACCCCTTACATTAGGGTGAACTAATTCAAAGTGTTTAGTCACCCGATTTATTTGACGTGAAAGAAAAGAGACACAATAATATTTACTTAACTCACAAGTTTCATATGAAAAAGACTCAACAGATGCAGCAGAGGGTGATATAGCATGGAGCTTATTGAGATAAAGATGTTCTAAGCGATGGTGCAACCGAAAGTGATCAGAAGAACAATGGAAAACCACAGTAGCAACATAACGAATAGGACTATTAAAGTAACAAAGATCATTAGCTTCAGTTTCCCCACCAATCATCTGTCCAGTCTTTAAATCCTAGATAATACAACAAAAAAGAAAACGATTATAGAACAATTGAGAGACTTAGTCAAGGAGCTAACAGATAATAAGTTGTATGGTAAGTGAGATAAATGCAAATTAGTTGAAAGGGAAAGAGAAGGACTTAAGTGCGTAATTCCTGTTCCAGTGATAAAGGTTTGAGAACCATCAGCAAAAATAATAGGATGAGATGGCGTGGGAGTCATAGATTGAAAAAACGATAAGAGTTTAGAATTACTAGTAATGTGATGAGTAGCTCCAAAATCTATGACCTAGGTGTCAGGCTTAAAAGTAAGAAAACAAAAAAGACTACCCGATGGTCGAAATGCCATCATAATAGCAGGTGCTGAAGATGTAGCCATCCGAGCAGAACGAACCAATGACTCATAATTAGTATAGGATAAGGTAACCGGTCCAAAGGAACTAGAGATGGACATAGCAGAGCTCTCTAAAGCATAGTGCATGTGCACCATCAACATGTATGGCATGTGCTGTCATAATGCAATGCAACAACAAAATAGGCTAGATGTCCACCTCCACATACAAAGAACTAAGGCAAGAATATATATATATATATATATATATTGCAGTTACGAGTTCAAGCACCAAACAATCAATCACAAAATCAATATCAGCAGCAACAGTCACACAGAGCAACAATTACTAATCAATCAATCACAGGATTATGTAATAACATCAACTGTTACACAGGGAGCCCATATATAAAAAGTACAGCTATACACAATCATGGGTCACGATCGATTAGAACAAGAAAAGAAAACTTGCAACATTGATGTCCAACAATGCCTATCGTTCACGTTTGTCACAGCGAGATAGAAATAGAATCAATAATTGCACGTCTCAGTTGCATTTGGGATCACAGCCGGACTGCAACAGTATTGCATTGCTGCATGTTTGTGTTGCAGCAAGGTCACGATAGGATTGCGTCGCTACAAGGTCCATTGTCTAGATGAAGAACATAACGCAACGCGTCATAACAGGGTTGCTCGCATGCCAGGATTCTATCACTAGACGAGCTGTGTCACGTATATGAGATCGTGTCTCGCATCTATGCAGGAAGGCCATCGTGTCACTGTGTCATTATCGTTATCTCACAGTCACGTAGCGAGATGCATTGCCGTAAGAGGGGACTACCATCGTCACTGTGTTGTCGTCGCCATCTCTGTGTCGCGGGATGGACTGCATTACACCCAACAGAGGCCATCACATTTGTGTGATGGACTATGTCCCGGGATAGATTGTGTCACGCCAATCGTGCTATGGATTACAATCGTAATGTGGCTCTGATACCATATTAACGATGATATTTGAGAAAATATGTTATTGATATTGAGCATAAAGCATACAATCTTATAAGTATTATAATATTATGAAAATACTAAATTACTCTCACTCTCCAACACCCAACATGTAAATGAGCACAATAATTCTTTGTCAGGAACATGTTTTTCATATAACAAGCACTATGCAACATTTTAGTCCAATGAGGCATTGCCTGACTCATAAAGAGGCTTATAATTATGACAACAAAAGCAAAATTAACAGAAGTAATACTAGGTCATGTAATATTAAAAAATTGAGCTCTTCTAGTTAATGAAGCCGCACCTCTCTCACCATCAAAATTTCGATAGGATGCAACAGGGTCTTTCCAAAAAACAAATAGAGAAAAGAAAATTTATTAAAGCCACCAAGAAGGTAAAATAAATAAATAAATAAAAACAAGACGACCAAGAGTAAAAAAATTACTATTGTTGACATCCCAGGAAACATACAACATGCTACAATATCTAAAAACACCCTCTACAACTCTCTGAAAAATTACTATTGTTGACATCCCAGGAAACATACAACATACTACAATATCTAAAAACACACTCTACAACTCTCTGTTCGCTCATTGGATGCATCTAAAATTTCTCAAGAATCCTCTAGTTTCGTTTCACTCACAACACTCAAAAGACAGAGTGGGAGAGCATACACAACCACACAAGCCACTTCAACCTCCTGCGTACCTGAAACCCACTCCAAGCAACAATCTCTTCTCTTGGCCCACATGTGCCCCCTTGGAACCCAAGCCACAAACCTATATAATTAGGACGCCCACCTGTAACAAAAAAGATCATCAATGTGCTCTTGGAACATTTGCAAAATAGACACCAGCTCACAAACAGCAAACCCTTCAGCAAAGATAAGAGCAAGGACTGTTCCCCACAGCGTCCCAAGCAAAAAAGCCAATCTGAGTGGGTCTTTAGCCTCCCGAATGGTGTGCCGCACTGCCGCCACCCTCTCTAGCAATCTCCCAAGGCACCTTAACTATTTTGAACTTCAAAACAACTTTTGACCCAGAGCCCCCTGTCTGGTGGGACTAAATTGCCTGAATACAGTCTCCAAAAAAGCCACAACATCTTCAACTTCCCAATCCTGGACATTCTGGTTAAAGTCAAAACTCTAACAATAGGGAATGCCACCCTCAAGGACTAGTCGAGACACCAAACAACATCCCAAAAAAGTAGAAAGTCACCCTCCCTCGGCTTCCGCAAAACTAAAAACAGGAAGTCAAGCCACCTTCACCATAAGCCCTTCCATGGGACAAAGCCCATGAGGACCTCTCTATGAGCCCAAAATCCACCCAAAATAACCATGCCCGATAATGGATTCAATAACCCTTTGCCATAGACAACCCCTCTCTAGGATAAAATGCACTTCCATTTGGCAAGAATAGTTTCATTGAAGGTCCAAATGAGTTTAATCCCCAACCTACCTTCCACCGGAAGCTGTTGAATAGAATCTCATATAATCAAGTGGAACTTTTGCTCACCTCCAAAACTACCCTATGAGCACTCCAGTGGCCGGGCCACTGATCTTGGAATGTGAAAAAGTGAGAGAAAATACACTGTAAGGTTAGAGAGGGGAATTAGCAGGGTATACTGGAGTCCAACCAAACCCAATAAGTTTAGTATATTTACATAAGGAGATCGAGATGCCTGCACACATATATATGCAACCTCAAAGTGACAAAAAATTGCAGATCATCTGAATCTTTGACATGAAAACTTAATCCAAGCTTACTGAACTAGTATCACTGCTAATAACAATAATATCATCCATATACACTACTGCACAAGAATGCTAGTAGTATACAACATACGAAAAACTGAACAATCCATTGGATACCATTGTAAACTAAATGATACATTGGATATTGTTATAAACTGAATCATTTCACAGCCTCAAGAAATTGCCCAAACCAAGCTCCAAAAGTCTATTGGAGCCTATAAGAAAATTTGTGAAAACAATATACATGACAAAAGTTGCTATCACTATGTAGAAAAAAAAAAATCGCACCGAGCAACGTTTACGATCAAGCATGACAAGTAGTGAAAGAAATAATGACTTGAACAAAGAAAATCTTAATGACAGGGAGAAAAATATGATCATAATTGTGTCATGGGTCTAAGTATAATTCTTGCCCAACAAAAGAGCCTTAGCATTCAACAATGCCATCAAGCTAAAAGTTTACAACAAATACTCTATGATAGCCAACAACCTATTTATCCTAAGGAAAAAACCCGCGCAAGTACCAAATGGCTAGTGAATGACTATAAGAGAGCTAGAAAACATATAATTTGTGTTGGGATGGGAAAGAGTACAACATGTGATGGGAGTAGGTCTAGAAGTAGCGGTGGATAAGAACGTACCTAGTGGAAGCAATTATAAGATGTTTGTGGAACATCTAATGGTTTTGAAAGAGTTAGGTCAAGGGGCTCAACGAAATAAACTTTGGGATGGTGATTAATGACCTGCAAGCGAATAGGAACAATGATAGTCATATTGAAAACAATAATAGAGACCATCCAAGGAAACCACTAGGCACTGTCACAAACATATCCCTTGTGTGTTTGGGAATAGCCAAGGAAGACCCACCATTTCATGCAAACGGTCAAACTTATCAACTCCAAGAGTGAAGTTGTGGTCGAAAGTCAACAAACATATCCAAAAGGTCAAGGTTGGATAGATAAGCCAGGCTTATTAGGGTAAAGAATGAAATAGGAACATGACAATAAATAATAATGGAATGAAAATGGTTAATAAGATAGCAAACAATCTTAACCACCTCAACTCAAAAGGGTTTTTGAACATGTATTCAAAGAAAAAGCAAGTGACCTCCAACAAATGATGGTTCTTATACTCAATCACTCTATTTCATTGTGGGATATAGATGCATATATTCTCAAACATAATTAGAACATTGAACAATACAAGCACATCGAGTGCCAATCTTGAAGAGGTGAAGAACTTCAAAATAGTCTTTTATTAAATAAAGCCAAGTCATGCAAGAAAAAATTATAATAAAGATAACAAAGCATGGAAAATCAACACAAAACGATTGAGTCCCCACACACTAGAGTAGGCTAACCCAAAGAGTTAATACACAAGACAATTGGGATGTAAAGGAAAACACACTCAATGATGTTTAATGTGTTCAGTGTTCACATGTTTCACATTGAAAAGATGTAAAAGGATTTTTCAACTCAAACACAAAAGTAACATATTTGACCCCAGTTTGTAGATCTTATACAACATAAAATTGGAAGAAAA
This sequence comes from Taxillus chinensis, assembly GCA_023512835.1. NCBI lineage: Eukaryota > Viridiplantae > Streptophyta > Magnoliopsida > Santalales > Loranthaceae > Taxillus > Taxillus chinensis. The sequence continues at coordinate 19,869,044 of CM042092.1, read as the reverse complement.
GATGTAGAGTTTATAGTAAAAAAGCCAACACATTAAGTTAGGGTTTAAATAAAAGAGCAAACAAAGTAACAAACCAAAAAGTATGAAAGTAAATGAAATACTAGGCACAAAAGAGATCATAGAACCCAATGTGCCCACCAAAGTAACACAGGAATGAGAACAATCATCTAAAAACACAAAATTATGAGAGGCAAAAGATAACGAAGTAAGCAAACTAGGATTACATGTCATATAGTGAGAGACACCAAAATCAATAACCCAAAAACAAAGAAACATAAATGAAAAGAAATAACTATAGAAAGGGCCTCGAACATGTTAATTTGAATTGGCCTGTAAAGCTCATATTATGGATTAATAAAGAATAATCTGTAACTTTTTCTACAAAATAATTTAATAAGTTTAAATATCATAACATTATAAATATAACAAAAATAACACAAACCTTGAACATTTATCACTTAACATTCAATTTCAAGCATAACTAAAATAAAATAAACACATCAAGCCACCCAGCTTTTAGTTTTTTAAAATTATGTAGAATTTCTCCCTTCTAACACAATAAGCTGCCCCAACTTTTATCCTTCATTAAATGCATTTAAAAAAAACCAACAAAACAACTTATGGTTCTATGACCTCCCTTGATGCGGCCTCTCCTTAGGTTACGATCTCCTTTGTCACAAAACGCGATCTCCCTTGATGTATTGACAAAATCTCCCTTGACGCAATTTCCTTTATTGGGATCTCCCTTGATACTAGCAACAAATGGTAGGGTCCTTCTTCATCTCCATTGCTAATTGTTGGCAAGGTCTTCTTCTCAATCTTCTTCAAAAATAAGAGGTCATCACAACTCACAACACATCGCTTGTCGCCAATTTTTTGTTGTTGTTAATTGTCACCTCTTTCCCTATTCCATGCACTAAAGCACTATTTGAAGTTTAACCAATCCCATTGTTTAGAACATTGACTACAAGTGGTGTGTTGTGCCCTATATCAAAAGGTGTAGGGGTTAATGATATTGGAGGCAAATGTGATTGCACATGGGAAAGAAACTTCTTACACTCAAAATACAACCTGAAAATAGAGCTGGGCTCTCCCAAAGAGGGAACAAAACCATTCTACAAATGAAAATCAAGCAAATCAAGAGCCAAAATATTAATCCACATCATGACTACTATGATAATAGTGAGCATAATAATGAAAACTTGAGCCACATCAGCCACGAGTTTCCCCATATCATCTATGGAGGTTTCCACTAGAAGGACCCTCACCACAACTATTACCATGACCACTACAATCAAAACTTTGAAAGCCAAAATTTCAAGAGCTACTCCATCCATCACTAAAGCTAGGTTGAGCAAGCAGCCAGGCATAGCACTATTTTTACTACCATGGAAGACATTTTTGAACTCAAAGAGAGCTAAAACAAGATGACATTCAATGGTGGTAGAAAATCCTAGGAAGTAACTGGCAAAGTAAAAGAAAATTAGTTCCAAGGCCACAGAGAAACAAAATAACATGCATATCAGGCTCATGTTGACATGTGGTCATCACATTAGCCATTGAGGGGAGATAAGAGTTCAAGTGTTGGAAGTATGATTGAAAATTTGGCATAATAAACATTAACATTCTAATAACCAAGCTAAAGATTAAATCATTAAATAACTCCTCCCAAAAATCACGGATCCAATGCACGTTATTATGACCCAAGTACAACAAAGCGCATTTGTCTCATATTTTCCTACTGAATTAGGGTCCATAAATTAACCCCAAATATATTCCTCCATGTAACCCATATTAAAAAGCATACAAGGTATTGCTTGGATTTCCCATGGGAACAATTTAGTAGCATTGGTAAGGGCAACAGTACTCAAATAAGTAACATGCTCAATCACCTTTAGATACAGTTATCGACTTAGATAATTTAATTTCAATAGATTGACCTGAAGACTAGAGAATCCAAAATTTGGAGGGGCCATGGGGTCAAAAACATTACACAACTAGGATAACAATACCACACACCATAGGAGAGGATCCAAGTGGGTGAAAAACACATGAGAAGACAGCAACCACAATCACAACAAGCAACATAACAGAGGATAAATAATACATTTGGATCCATGCACACAACACTATAAAAATAAATCATCAAATCATAGAATCAGATCCAAACAATAAGACTTAAAACATTTGGATACACTGTCATACATTTGGATTCACATAAATTTCTACAATGTGTGTTCATATGTATAGGAGAAATTAATTACATCTTTGCCCATAACATCAACTCTGTAACAAAAGCTTAAACTCATTAATACTAGATAAAATCCAACTACCCACTGGTTGAACTATTATCCAGTAGCTTTGTTTGGGAGTTGGACTAGTCCAGGCACCATACACAATTTTCTTTCCCAACTTTTATACAAAGTATGGTCATTTTAAAATGTTCAAAAATAACTGTAGCATTTTACCCAATCTAGAAGCAGGTTATCAGTTCCACAAACCACAGAAAAGAATAAAGCAATCAATATATTCAATTACTGCGACGAAATTTCATTACAATCACAATATGATCCAAAATTATATTTTTTTCATTTAAAAGGAAAACTTGGCTTTTATAGGATCTTTGTAGGAAAAACCTTCAACTTAACCCCTCCATGTCAACTGGACGAATCTTATGGTCACTCAAATGGGTTTTAGAATGCTTTTGTGAGAATGTTAAAGGAGAGTGATCCTCAGACTCTACAAAAACTAACTCTTTCCTTTCCTCTCCTAGAACTGTCCACTACTTCGAAGTTTGAATGGAAGCTATAAATTGCAATATATTGCCCAAATAGCAATTCCAAAACTGTTCATTTTTTTGGCCTTTTTGTTGCTAAGCGGATTCATACAACATTTCCATATTAAACTGAGATTACAAGCACTGCAACCAATTTATAATGACAAGTCTGCAGCTATACAGGCTGCACATGGAAGTTATAAGCGGCATAGGCAAAATCATCAGAATTGGAAACACTTGATATCCAAAAATGATCAGGCAATACTTCATCAAAGCAGATGATGCATAAAATCTTTTAACGAAAATGATGAAACTATGAAAGCATACTTGATTAGCCATCCTACCTCAGGATTCAAGTCATTTACTTTCTCAATTGCATCTTCAACATTCCCACACTGAACGGCCTTTTTGACAGCCATGCGATCTGTAATGGTTGCAAGATCTATATCTGCTATTAATCAATAAGGAGAAATCAAAGTTGAAGCTGGTAAAGACTCAAAACATTGGCACAACAACCTCATTTTAAAAAAAAAAGCAACTGAGAAAAACATCTAGGATACGTTCTGTCCCAGATTCTTTCCGAAACTTTTCTGCTGCATCAACATAGCCCTCAGTGACAAGAAAATTCATCACTAGTTTATTCATATCTTCTTTCCTAATTTTTAGGTCATTGAGTTTTTTCTCCCATTCGTCCCGTGTAATCACTTTCTTTGAAGTAGCCTTCGCATGCATAGAACAACAAGAATAAAGTCATTGAGGGGGATATCAACTCAATTAAAATTGATAGAGCATCAAATTATATTTTTTCCCAAACATGTGAGCAAAAGCATGAACCAAGGGCTGCAAACGAACCGAGCCGAGCCGAGTAGTAAGGTGTTCGAACATGTTCGTTACTATTCATTAACGAACCGAACCGAACACGAGCCTTAAATTATGATGTTCACGAACTGTTCACAAATATTACTCTTTTGTTCACGAACGGTTCACGAACATGTGTTCACAAAACTTGTTAACGAACGTTTGCGAATATAATTATAAAATCGTAAAAATCTACAAAAAGAATCAATATCGTAATCTTATTCAAAAAAGTATAATTAATTAAATGTTAGGCTGTATTATCTTTATTTAATATGTTTAAACAATTGCTATATATAGTTCACGAAAATATTATAATAATAGTAATAATAAACAAATAAATCAAAAACAGATATTTATATTTAATAAAACAACTTTTATACATATTAATTGATTTTTTAATTTTTTGTTCATAAATAATTTTCACGAACACGAACAATATTTACGAACTGTTCGTGAACACTTGTTCGTGAACGTTCGCGAACATGTTCACGAATATCACAATGGTGTTCGCGAACTGTTCACGAACGACACTATTCCTTAACGAACGAACATGAACAATCTTTTATCGAGCCGAACGCGAGCTTGTTCATGAACGTTTGGTTCATTTACAGCCCTATGAATCACAATTAATTGTCAGTGAAATAGAAAAATGAATAAAGAAACACCAATTGCCAATCCAAAGCCTGCAAGCTGCTGAATGAAAATTACAAATTTCTGGATAGCATTAAATCATAGTAACTTATCATGGCAATATACACGTAATGGATAAATAATCACTAACCCATCGATTCAATATGGCAAGAAGCTGAATAAAAATTTTAATTTTCCCAAGTCGCATGAACCATGATTTCTTAAAATGCAAGTAACGAGTAAAGAATCACCAACCATGGATTCAATATCTGCAAGCTGCTCAATAAAAAACCAGAACAATGACATCAGCTTCCCACCTTCAAGCCCATTTAGATTTCACGCCTAATCACAGAGTATCCCTAATCCCTACCCTACATGATCAAATCAATCCAAACAATCTACATGTCAAAGTCAGCTAATTAAATGGGAATTATACTAGAGTTTCTTGGTATTGAAGTAACCCTAGATTGCGTGCACGGATTTCAAAAAGGCAGATATTGAATCAAAATCAAAACCCTACTAATGAAAATTAAGGTGAAATTTGTTGAAGAGTGACCAATTTTCACTGAAATCTATTTTCCGGGTAAATTTTAATTTACCGTGTGGAAGCGTTTTCCGGCCACCGCGACTGCGTAGTGTTCAGGCGAAGTCCCCCCTCCCTCTCGCTCGCGTCTGAAGCACACTGCTTCTTCGTCGTCCCGGTTTTTATTCGGGGCTGTTTGGCAGAAAAATTAATCCGGATTTTTATTATTCTAATTATTTAACTTACGATCTATGAGTCTATGACAATTAGGAGTTGACTATAGGATTCAAGGTTTTTGTTTTATGCTCTTATTTTATGTTGCTTTTGTTTTTATAGATTAAACTAGTCAAACTGTTGCTGATATTTATTAAAATATAATTGAATTTGATTTCAACAAATTTATTTATATTTAATTAAATAATTTAAATTTCTCAATAATAATTTAACAAAAAATCACAATTTATCATTAACTCACAATAAAAAATTAAAAATAAATCAAAATTTATACATAAACTCACATAATTAATCTAAAAGCAAATTAAATTTTATAAATTAATAATTAATCTAAAGATGAATTAATTCAAGAATTAATATTCCCCCTATCATCGATTTGGTAAAAGTTAATTTATAGTGATCTAAAGAGGATGAATAAATCACTACAAAAAAAATCTAACATATCATACAGCAACAAACTCTTACCAAATTTCTTAGCTTTGCTTACAATAAATATTAAAGTGTGAACCATAAAGTAATTGTTAATAAAATATTTTATTAAGTTGAAAGTTGCAAATCAATACAATCAATCAATTTTGTTGTTTCATGACGAAACCAAGCGCTAAAGAAAAGTGAAATTAAGAAAATAAAAAATTGATAACTTAAAAGTCGTGTTCTTTAAAATCTTATTTACATTATGCATAACTTAAATGTATTTATAGGCTCCAGTGTGCTACCTCTTGATTTAGAAACTTCAACACATGGCCATGATCTTTTATAACTATGGCAAGTGAATTTTCAATAAATTTGTAACTATATTTAAGTCTTAATCTTTGAGAATCTTTACGATAATTACTTTATTGTCGAATTATAACTTGTCACGTCATCATTATACTATTCATAATGTTGGAAGCTTGGAGTAGTCCTCTATTGGGTTATGAAAACCCTAGAGTCAATGTGGTTCAACCTTTATAATCTTGAGTTGAAAATAGAGCCTAGAGTCATAAATGCCTACTCTGGATGTGACTTCTCCATCATTAAGATGCCTTTAGACCTATGATCCTTGCAAAGAAGTGCAAACATTATTAATGGCTCCAGAATCCATAGTCCAAGAATTATTAGATATTTCCAATAAACCAGTTTGAAGGACAAGTATCATATAATCCTTTTACTTCACTGAATTGAAGTATTATTTGCAGTTTTTCTTCCGGTGACCTTTACTGCCATAATAGAAACACTTTCCAACTTTTATAACTTTCTTCTCTTTCTTTCTCGCCCTTTTCACAATATGATACTTGTCCTTGAAATTGGTTTAGTGGAGACATCTAATAATTCTTTGATTATAAATTCTAGAGCTATTAACAATATGTTTGCACTTCTTTGTAAGTTCCTCTTTTTGTGACCTTCTTTACGATAATGGAAACACTTTCCAACCTTTGTAGCTTTTTTCTCTTTCTTGTTTGTCATTTTCTTGGCTTTTAACAAGAACTTTTTCTTGCCACTTACTGTAACAACTCATGTTTAGGGGTTTGGAGTTAGCCATGTGATGAAATGGATATTTGAGAAAACTAATATTAGTATGACAATATATGTGTCGAATGAAATTTTTTTACTATGAGTGGGTCTGATTCGAAGTCGAGCCCATGAAAAACTATTGTTGTGAATTTATAAGATTTTTGGGGTATTTTCAAATGACTTTGCATGTGAGCCATTATTTGAGGATGAGAATATCAAGATGATAATATATTCATCAAACGAAACATTTTGATAGTAATTGGGTCCGATTTAGAGTCAGAGCCCTAAAAGGTATTTTTGATATTTTAATGAATTAAGTACATAAGTAAGGTATATGAGGGAGGAGAGGAACTTTAATCTCCATTGTGTCATTCATATTAGAAAGGGGAAGAGAGAGAAAGCAAAGGGGGAAAGAAGCTCAAATCAATTATGATTAAGTACCAATTTGAACTCCTGGTCTTCCCTAACCTATTTCTTATTGTTAGGAAGTGATTAAACCATTTATTTGTCATGAATTTTTCATTTGGGATGCATATGGGTGGAATGACGCATATGTATGTTGATTATGGATTATATGTTTTTAATGTGTCTTGGGCCATTATATTACACCTAAAACATGTTATGAGGTGTTTGGAGATTGATTTTGGGGCATGGTATGCCAAATTTCTAGGTTTCAAAAGGGAAAAATTGGGTTTCGATGGCAGCTGGTTGTGGTCGATTTTCAATCCGTTGTGACCAACAGTGGTATGATTCTTGTGATAGTTATGACTTATGCCTATGAGGCTCACTTTGATAAAAATCCTATGAAGCTAGATTGATTATAAGTTTGTGAGGTTAGATGTGATGACAAACATGTGAGGTTTATTACTGTGCATGAGAGCCCTGGTTTGAGAAGGTCCAAGAGACCGAGGTTGAGCTTGGGAGGATATTGGGTTTATATTGATAAGGTGTTTGTATTTACATATGAGACATTACACAAGTATAAGTTTACATTTTGTATATAAAGTATGAGTTGGGATGAGTTGGAAAGACATAATCCCTACTGAACCGTGATTGCTCAATCCCTCTATTGTATTCATATTCCTTTAAGGTGCCCACTAGAGCTAGGAAGATCACCCAAGGTGGGGACCTTACTCGAAGTTTCTTTTCTATTATTATTGTTTAGTTTATTTTATTTGTTGTAATTGAAATAAATATGTTATAACTCTGAGGGAGATAAATAATGTATTAGTTGCATTGTAATGAAATAAGATTGTATATGTATGGTTTGCTTAAATAAGTAGATGGGGATGACACTCATGATATTGGCCCTTCAGACGAGAGCATGAAGATTCATTAACTGGTTTCTTTAGATTAGAAATAGAGGGCATGACACTTACCTTCTTTTTCCTTTTAGAAAAAGAACTATCAATAATCATGTTTACCTTTCCACCTTCTTACGTTATCATATCTTTAGAGTTTTGCAAATTAGTCATAAGCACGATGAAGTTAAATCCATCTTATTCAAAACACAATATGTTTTTAAAAGGTTGAAACTAGCGGAGAGAGTTTCTAGTATCATACCAACCTAATTTTGTTAATTTATGCTTGATCCATGGATATCAGCCTCATTTAAAATGAGCCATGATCTTAAAAAGGTAATCCCAAGTAGGTATTCCTACTTTCATACATAAATGGATGAATGGATGTCTCCCCAAAAATGGCTTAAAGCGAAGTCATAATATCTATTGTAGTTCTCATCCTTTGATGTTATTGTTGTAGCACATTGGACGTTCAGGATAACATATAGCAATAAGTCATATTATCTGACACAATTCGTTTATTATATACTTCATTTGTAGCCTTTGCAGTATTAATTATAGGCTCATGTGGGCAAGATTATATAAGTATGAACTTGTGTTTTTCAAAAGTAAGCACTATATTCAAGTTGTGTTTCCAATCAATGGAATTTTCACTAATCAATTTGTTTCACCTTAAGATTACAAAAAAGGGATTGAAAGACATTTTTCTTAATATCCAATTTTTGTAGGGTATAAGCTACAATGAGTTGATGTCTAATTCCATTATCCCTACAAAAATCTTGAAAAGCATTTCAGGTGCAGTTAGCTCCTCGATCAAAATAAACAACAACAATTTTACAATTACACTATACTTTAACAATCATTTTAAAATCTTTAAATCTCGTTAAAGTTTTAGATTTTTCTTTGAGGAAATACACCCACTTCTTCTATTGAAATCATAAATAAATGTGATAAAATACTTATTACCTCAAAATGGCATGAGATCTAAAGGTCCAGAAATGTTAGTGCACACTAATTGTACTGGTAATCTCACTCTCCATGATACACCACTTTAGAAGGACAGTCGGGGTTGCTTTCCAAGCACACAACCTTAACACACATGGATTGTCGAATTAATTAATGGAAGATTTGTAAGGACTCGTGTTTGTGAGTTTTGAGAGTTAGCCTTATTATGGAGATCTTATTTTGAGTAGGGGTGTAAAATGAACCATTGATCCACAAATCGGGTGAACCAGACCGGACCGGATCGCTTCATATTCGATTATTATATGTAGTATTTTAAAGTCAAACTGAAAATTTTCAATTTGAAAAAATAATAAATCAAAATCAATCAACAAAAGTAAAAAACTATCAGCTCTCAATTCAATTAAGTGTATTCATTTTTGGTTTGGTTAATCAGTTTTTGATTACCATTAATGCTCAATATCAAAAACCATCAATATATATGGAAGTAGCAATGAGCTATCTGTCAACCATTAATATTTTTACTTTGTTCATTAATATTTGTACAAATCTATTATTGTTGATCATGTAATAGTCTGGTAGGAAAAAACACATATAAATCTTTAAATATATATTATATTATATAATATTTAATTAGTTGAATCAGCTAAATCGATGTTTAAAATTTTCAAATCAAATAAATGGAACGGCTTATTTTCAATTTATACGGTGAGATCGATTTATCGATCTAGTTTCGGAACACTGTGATAGATACGCACATAATATAGCATTGAAATCCAAGCATTTGGCATTACAATATTCCCACATGAGGATAGTTCAATTCATGATTAATTACACACTCCACTAAGCGAATCAAGCAAATCAAACAGCGAGCGTAGTACAAATTAATATGCTTAGCTTGATTTAAATAAAGCAAAACTTAAATTTATGTGGAACAAGAACTTTCCCAGCCGACCCATGCTGGGCAACTGCTGGAGGCGCTGAGTTTCTAACCAAACTAATACCGTGGCGTCTGAAGTTGCATTTGAAGCCGGTTTTCACAGTTGAGTTTTCATCCGACATCCCATGATGTCGTCGCAGTAGATGCTTTGTCGGCTGGGATGCTGGAACCTGTAGGGGAATATACATAGCCTTCTGAATGTCGGAGCGCAATGCGGTGTCCGAATCAAATCTGTTAGAAGAGTTGAAAAACATTTGAAACACTTTCAAGCATGATAGATGCAAATGTCTGCATGAGCTGGGCAGATTGGACAAGCCATCCATCAAAACATGTTCAAGAAACTCCTTTGTCTTCTTGTTCAGTATTTCTCTCACACGGGTAATCGAATCGTCAATGTCTGCCTCTGGGTTTTCTTTCAAATAGAGTAAGACGGAGTTGAATTTTCCATCCTCTTGTTCCTTCTGTTGTACACAAGGTAGTTCCGTTCATTTACAAAAAGGCTGCAAAATTCATGGGTGAGAAAATATGATGCCAAGGGAGAGGTTTTCTTGGTTATTAATTACCTGATAGCTTTGTATGTCGTTCAACAAACGAGTGATCATCATAAGCAACTTCGTGGCGGCTTCATATTTGGGAGGCTTGATCAGTTTGTGGTTTGGCAAGCTAGAATTCAGAATACACCATGCCGGTAGGACTATAGTGTGAACTGCAATAGATGTCATCCCAGTGACTAGGTACTCATCCATCGAAGGCACATACTGGCTTCTACTCCATGAAGCTTCCATGAGCCATGAATCAAATGTCTCTGTCCACTATATCAAGAAGACAAAAGCAAAGAAAAGTAATCCATTGGTTCGTGCCATGGGCAAATGTTATTTATGGGCTAAAAAGACTATTATCAGAACACGGCGATGGTTATGAGAAATCATTACTATGTATCGAAGGTCTTTTGTTATGTCACATCCTTGTAGATTGATATGTCGGTTTGCCATATCATTCACAAGTTCAACGAGGGCATCAAAGATTATTTTACTAGGGCCACTCAAGCCTTTGCCATCCCATCTGTGATTCAGATACCAACGTGAATATATGACAATACAGCATAAGTCAGGAAAACGTAGTTAAAAGGAATGATTATCAACAATTATTACCTTCGAATTGCTTCAGTGAGGTTTATCAACTCACCCAGTGAACCCTTTGAATCGAAATAATCATCAGCAACTGTAATGATTACAGCACTCTTCGCGATGATGACTCGGATATCTGAAGTCGGAGGCAGCACACCGCAAGCTGCAACCGCAAAGTAACAGTAGGCAGTTTTCTCTCGACCAAATCCGATGTCACTTAAACTGTGATCCTTAGACCACCTATTTGCATAAGCGCACACACACACCCACACACATAGTGTGATTAAGAAGTGCTTAATATATAGTTTTTCGCAACAAAAGCATAACTTTTAAGTAGATGACCTCATTAGTTTCTCGAGTTCGCTCCGGTAGATTGATTGCCGAAACTCATAGTTTTCCACGGCAAGTTGCATGAGGTCGTTGTGATGAAGACATGACACCCTGATTTTAGACAGACTGATATCATCAGACACCATCAATGTTGTCTCGATCGAAGGCTAATTAAGAAATATTTTTAAATCAATGGTGATACCTATAGAAAGAGGCCTTCCCCATCCATAAAGAGGGCATCTCATTTTGTTCAATCCACATTCTATGATCCGCATGATCCAGTCGAGTAATCCATGGAAGAGTTAACTCGTGCTTAATCTGTATGGGATTACAAAGAAAAGAATATATTTATATATATATATATATATATATATATATATATGTAGATTCCTGCCTGCTATGAGGCCACCAAACTTTGATCTGAATCATCTTAACTTTTATAGAATATTTATTATAGCGAAGTTACATGAAAATCTGAATCATTAGTTGCAAGATTAATGGTTCATATTAAATTTCTAATGATAAGAAGCTGAACTCATATTCTTATTGTAATAAAATCCTCTATATGTATATATGTATGTATACATGACATCAACATCTATTTCATTATATTTATGCATGGAATCAAAGCAATTTATTTTTTCTAAAATAATTTTTTGCCAGATTGAAATGGTGTAATATCATTTGTTTGTGATAATTTTTTTTTTTTTAAATTATCACTTAGGAATGATATTGCGTCATGTCAGTTTAGTTTTAAACTAGGTAGCCAAATATTCGGCTGAATATTAGCATTGGATTTTTTTAATATTATAATAAAAGCAAATAGGAAAAATATCTAATTAAGGTAACTTTTGATTTATTGAGATAGATTGGTTTAAAATTATGTGTAAGTACAAAAATTGTGATTGATGTGAATGGCCATGAATTGTTTTTTCTTTTCCACTTCAATCATCTTGTATAGCTGTATGTTTTCACGTTGTCATAATTATCATTTATACAATTCTAGTAGTATATAATATTATTCTTAATAATATTTTAAATTGAACTACCCGGGGGAAAAAAAATCTAAACGGATGTCTATATATTATTGTTTTTGCTATAGTTAATGAATTGAAAACGCTATTATAAGCTCATAAGATTAAGCATGCCAAAAAACCGAAAAAAAAAACAATGAATCAAACATCTTGTAATTAATCCAATCCTAAGTAATTTTCGAGTAAATCAGATCATTAGCTCATCCAATGATTTGGGTTGAAACTCTTGCCTTGAAGCTCTATAAAAAGTAAACAAGCCCAATAATAATAATAATTTGCTAATTGGCTTTAGAAAAATGGCCGCATTGGTCGAGAAACCTACCACGTCAATGGAATTGGTTATCATGATGAGATCATTTTCAGTATTATTCAAAGATATGGTCTTCTCAAGTAGTTTTCTCGAAAATGACTTTGCCTGATCAAGTTCATTCTCTCCCAAAAACATTATCTGTGTTGCTCCGTAGACGTTTAGCATTACACCTGAGAAGTATTCCCAATTTTTTTCCATGTGCTGCACGATGTCTTCATGGTGTAGAAACCAGCAAAATTTCTCTGCCGAGTAATTAAATAAGCAGTTCCTCAGTAGAACGGTTAAAAACCAACACGAAGCAACAAGGGTATACACAAATTTAAGTTGGGTTGTCCATGAAAAAGAATGTTCCCAAAATCCATACTTGGAGATATTTTGTACCCATGCATCCTCAGAAGTCGAAATGCTAAAGAGTCCTTATATATCTGTGCCGGCTGAATATTGGTTTCTGATGGCTCTTGACTGATGTAGTGACTGCACATTGACAATAAAATTCAGTTACTCTTATATGCAAGGTTTCAAAATACAAATGGGCACACATTAAAAAATGTACAAGCTTGTGATGTTTAGTGTATTGCTACCTATAGGTTCCTTCCAAAAGCTTTTCAATTTCCACTGTAAAATGCTCAGCGATCCCCAGTCTTTGTAGGTGATTCACCACGCAAAGCTTTATAAGCCCCTCATCAACAGGATACATAGGAGGAACTGCTACATAACATAAACATAGTTTTTGTGAAAAAAAAAAAAAAATCTATGGTGATATAAATAAAAATGAACTAAAATAAAATTTGCGGTCCCCATGCCTCCATTGGAACGTTTTCTAACAAGAGACTGCAGGTAACCCAAACACTTTGGATGTCTAGTAACCATGAATGCGCAAGCAGTGGCCGAGGGTGACTGAAATAATGAGCCATCTCTAGACAGGTGAGAGACTATATCATCTTGTTCAATGTCATAGGTGACAGGCAAGGTTTCTAGATACGATAATAATGGAGGATACTGGTATCTATCAACCAGACTCTCCCTGCAAAAGAGACCAAGGTAGTGATGATCAGGTCTTTCATTTATCTCATCAAGCCTACAACATATATGGCTTTATTATATTCTTTTTCCTTTTCTTAAAAAGTAAATTCACAACATGCATACGTCTCAAGAATGTGTTGTCTCTGTTTGAAAATACTGGCTAGTAGTGTTCCTAGTCCATTAGGAAAGAGATCTCCCAGGCCACATATCTTTGCATGTTCGACCATGGCAGGGAAAACAAGGAGAAACCAACGAGGAAAACGGTTGGATTTCTTTCTGAGAAGCTTCTCTGCATTTGAGTGTAAAAATGCTACCCCTGCAATTTAAAAACATATTCAATTTAAAAAGTATTATAGAGAAGAAGTTTTTTTTTTTTTGACATATCCAATTTAAAATATTCTAAAAAGGAGAAAAGGACTCGCGTGGATGTGTGTCGACTTGCCGCTCGTGAGTCGTGGCTCTCAAATTCAAACAAAACATGACTTTTCGTTGATTGACAAGTTTTAGTTAATTTTTGTTAAATTCTAAATTTAGTATGATTTTTTAAAAATTAAGTATAATTTTTTTAAAAAAAAACTGACGGCCTCATAAAAAATAAAAAAATATTTAATCCTTTCAATATAAAATTAAATTTAAATTTAAAAGAAAAATAGTTAGAAATATTTTTTTAAAAATAACTATAAAATTTACTGTTTTAAAATTTATATTATTATTAAATTAAATAAGCTTACACCGGAGACCGATTAAAATTTTCTATCGGACCAAGCACGATCATAATAATAATAATAATAATAATAATAATAATAATAATAATAATAATATTATTATTATTATTATTATTATTATTATTATTATTATGATCGTTTAATTTTTCAATAGGTCTCGTCGGGAATTATTATATGGAAATAATTCTATGTTTACAGTTTAAAGACTATCTTGCGAACGCAGCGCAACTAGCTAGACCCGGCATGGTATGGTTTGCTGATGTCATCAACAATTGTCGTTCAATACCAAAATGTGAACAAAAGAACAAAAATCACACTTGGTGTTCTTTGCGGGCTTAATGCATGTCCGAGAGTTATGGCCATTCTTACCGAATACGAGTCCATTGTAATGACCAAAAAGAAATCATATATAAAATTCATAAATATTTTTTACGACTATTTTCGATTGTCACAATATCTTGAATATGTGTATCCTTAATAAATTAATAAATTGTCAATAATGCTATATACCAATAGATTATATATACTACTAATTTGCACAAGGCATCTCTTCACCGTTAAATTATTATTATTATTATTATTATTATTATTATTATTATTGTTATTTTCATACCAATTGAACGACCTGTATAAATTATCTATATAACCTATCTATAAATAAAAATTTTCATAAATTATTTGATCCTTATTGAATATTTATTATTATTATTATTATTATTATTATTATTATTATTATAAGGGTTGTTTTGGTTAAGTGTGCCTTTCATATATATATATATATATATATATATATATATATATATATATATATATATATATATATATATATTCAAGAATTTAAGGTAGGTGCAATGGGATTGGATAATCTTTAAATATTTATTCTTCAAGAATTTAAGGTAATGGTCTGTGTACACATTACAAAAAATTCACATATATATATACCTTTCTCTATGTTACGGTGGCCAACGTTCCACATCGTGAGTGCAACCATGCAAACCAGGGTGGCTGGAAGTGTGTCAATGGTTGGGCGGCCATAGCCGTCAACCTCTCCCCAGAAGCCCTCCGCTCTCTGGTTGCTCAGCACCCACGCCAAGCAATCCCCAAATAAGGGCAAATCATGGGGCTGGTTCGGGTCCCGGATCATCGCCAGCCATGCAGTGTCGTACGCTGATGGCGAAACGAACAAGTGCATGTCCGATGAGGACAGCACATCTTCCCTGATTCGGTTCACCAGCACCGGAATGGACAGATTTTGGGGCAACGAGGAACAAGATGTTTTCATTTTTGAACCCAGAAAAGGTTATTGGCGTTTCTTAACGAGGAACAAGCCGTTTCCACATTTTACTGCACACATACACCCATACTTATAGGCGGCTTAAGCTAGAGACTCCTTGGGCAATCGCGGTGTGGGGGCATGCACAATACATGTGTGCACGTGTATGCAGTGGGGCGCCGAGCTAAGAGTTTTATTTTAGTTTGCCAACCTTGAATTAAAACTATATATGGAAATTAATTAATAAGATGGGTGTGAATGAGGGACCATTTTGGCTTAAACTCGAGCGAAAGTATTGAAATGGTGTGAGCGCATTATGTATCTGGATTTAAGGTGTACCATACCTTATAAATTGTTTTCTTATAAAAAAATAAATTGAATGGGGATACAAAGTGAATTGGGATATAATTATTTTGCAAAGCATATTTTCTAATGCAAAGCTAGACAAGGGAAAAAAAACACTTATGTGAAGTAGACATGCCTTTTATTTAATCATAAAAGTATGGTACAACTGTAAAAAAATTTATGTGAAGTAGACATGTCTTTTACTTTTTAGTTAATTTAATCCTAAAGCTTTTAATTTTGAGTCAATTTACCCCGTAAAAGTTCAATTTAGGTTAATTTTGTACCTTTCGTCAAAATTTAATACTATTTTGTAGTATAACTTATATTTAATATAGAAATTCTCATATATTACCAACCTTTCAATTTTTATTATCACACGTGTTGTGATTGGTGCATTAAGATAATGTTTGAATTAACAAAAGTAAAGAAAAAATTAGGACAATAATTGCATGTAAGTCATTTGTTTATTTTGGTGAAACCTAACATACAAAAATAGGCTATACAAAAAGAGGGAGAGAGAGAATCTATGGCCTGTTGGTACATGAAAAAGGAAAGAAAAATAATTAAATTTTACTTTTTATTTTATTTTTTTTGCATTTGATACGCCAATACAAAAGGAATAGACCATTTCCATGGAAATATTATATCTTCAAGCATGAGTAAATCAAATACCCCCATACAATGAGTTTTAAAAGGTTTCCTTGCATAAAAAACCTTTTTATCTTTTTGCCCTTAGCTCCCTTTCATCGTTTCTTCTACTCTCCTCCTCCTCCTCTAGAAAGCACATGAAGCAATCCTCTTCCTCAATTCCATGTTCGGCTTGATCCGAATAGATCTCAACTTTAACCAATTCATTGGGCCTCTAACAAAATTTTAGAATTGAGGGGTCATTGTTGGCGGATTTTTCAGACTTTGGCGTAAAAGTTGTCGCTGATCTGTGGCGTGGGGGGCTAGTTATGGCTGTAGTATTTGGGTGTAATCAAATGCAATGTGGGGCTATTCTTTTAGGTCTACGGTGTGGTGTGATAACTCATTGTCTGGTCGGTGGAATCTAGATCCAGAACAAATAAAGAAAACTAGATAAAAGAAGAAAGATGAAAATTTTATTTAATAAATTTTAATAATTATGTAGATATTTTAATAATTTAATCAATAGATTATTTCGCGTACAAAATATAGTAAAATTAATGGAGCACTCCATTTCATTTTCTATGTCAATTATATTTTCATGTTGATTTTATTTCCTCTATTTTTATTCTCACATACCAAACATGCTATATGAGTTTGCCAAAGAAGTTTAAACATTTATCTAAATAGAATGTTTAATGGCAAAACCAACCCAAACTTAACAATATAAAAGATAAATTGGTTGCAAAATTTGTAAAGTTGACCCACTAATTAGTTAACTGTACGTGTGTTTGTTGATACTTTTGCTTACTTACTTTATTTATTTTTTAAGTAATTGAAATATTCATACACACAAAGAGAATGATACACGTTTAACAATAGTATAAGTGTTTCTTTGGTAGAACAATTTTTTTGGGGCACGTGACTTGCTATTACATGTCTATAAAAGTAATATTTCTACTCCTAACCTAATAAAGGTCAATTCTACAAAGGCACTTCTCATATTATCTAATCAAACATAATATAATTAAGAAATAAGGAAAATAAAAAGAAACTAAAATAAATAAAATAGCCTTAGGAAAAATAGAAATTGAGTCAATAAAAGCCTAAGGACTAAGGTTCATTGTCCTCATCTTAATCTATGACTGATCAATTAATTATTCTTGTATTTTCTTTCAAGTAAAGGTGATCATTTCTTTTGTAATTGCTAACCATTTTTGCATGAATATCGATGTATTTAATTTAATATTAATGGTTTACTTTTGTTACTCCCTAAAATAGGATCAAACTCATTATCAGTCTATGACTAACTATGGTTCCCCATATGTTGTGGATTACTTTGTGACTGAATATCCTATGATCTGTTATAGGGTCCGACATTAGGATTTCACCTTGTAGTCTTTCATCCTACTCATCTATAACATGGAATAAGGTGTAAGCTTCATATATCCATCCATAATTTATTATATTGTATGTAAGCCATGACTGTGCATGGGAGTAGTGCTGGAGTCATGTTTGGCCTACATTGATGATGAGAATTCCCATGAGAAACCCATTGCTACATGATGATGATATGTTATGGGATTTTAACTATTATAATGTACTTGTTAATGTTACTCTGGTGCCATGTTTAGCTTTTGTGTTTGTATGCTTGGAAATATCTATGTTTGTTTATGTGATGATAGCTATGAACCTTTGGGCCCATGTGATGGCGTTGATTAGACAGTTGGCTAAGGCGTTGGAGTTAGTCTACTGGATATGTTTATATATATGAGACTATTATGGCTGAGCTGGTGTATTGAATGATTATTGACAGGTGGGATGAGACCCTAAGATGGAATACTAGTGGGTTGGGTATTAATAGGCTAAAGCCTGAACTAGAGATTGGTTACAAATGTGGTAGGGCCAAGGGCCTTAAGTTAGGGGATTTCTATTTGTGTGATATTACTGGTTTGACAGGCTTAGGCCCAGGGACAAAGCCATGATTTTAGATAAGGGAGGGCCAATATATTATTTTTTTGTAAAAATTCAAAATAGTATTCATATAATATTAATAAAAGAATTTTTTTAATGCAAACATGTATATGCACACGCTGTTGATTTGCTTTGTTTAAAAGCAAATCAACGATTAGGTTGTCAGTGTGTACGCATATCAACTTGCACATAGCATATATGTTAATAAACTTCAAAACATTAACAACTAAAAGGATAAAAAAAATTGATCATACAAAAAATTCTGTCAAAATAAAAAAAATAAAAAAATTATTCTTAATGTATTACAATGTAATTTCAAAGAAAATAAAAGTCTGTGTATATTTTTACATTACTAAAACTGTCTATAATTGAATATGCATTAAATGACTAAGGAAGCCAGTATTTGTGTGCTACATTATAAAATAAAGTTTTCTACTCTAAAAGAAAATAGCCTGACGAAAGGGGGGCCATAACCACCTTTGGTCCCCATGTAGCTTCGTCCCTTCTTAGGCCTGATGCTTGGTTTGGATTGTGACAGGTTAAGCCTCGATAGCTTGTAAATGTCAAAAATGATGATTTCATTGTATTGTGAATTAGTTAGTTTAAGACAAGCACATTAGCCTTGATGTGTGGATGGTTTATCTACTATCAACTTATGTATTGTTATGATATGATAGGAAATGTTATCAAATGATATGTTATGATAGGACCTAAGAAGTTGAGGTATACAAGGAGACATTGTGAAAGATAAAGTACCATTCTTGGACTGATACAATATGATATAAGATGATACATTGTGATATCATATAATGTGGTGGTGTGAGGTGACATAATTGAAGGTGAAAAGACATTACATTGTTATTACGATATTGTATAACATGATATGGTATTATGGAATGATTGAATGATGATTACCCTAGTTATGGATTTTGATTGCTATTACATGTTATATTGTTTATTATAATTTTGTAATGGTTTTGTGAACCACGTTTTGGTGGGATGATCCCCTCTACTGATACTTGATTGTAATATATGTTTGGAATGTGTTTAAGTATATGGCAATGGTTATATGAGTAGTCTATGGAACGACACCAATATATGCATATATTGAACACATATAGTTCTAGGTTGTGTTTTGGATGTAGGGTGGTGTGGAGCTATAGGTCACCTACTGAGCACATGTACTTACTCCTACGTTGTTCACATGTTTTCAAGGTAATTAGTGGAATGGCTACCACAAGAGCTGATTGTTGGACAATCCTTTATTTTATGTAATGTTTTATGATGTAATGCTACATAACATTGTATGTTAGCTTAGTTGTAATCTAGACAAGAGTCCATGAAAGTTGTATTGGATTGATAACATAATATTATAAAATGATGTTCATTTCTATTGATTGCATACTATGTTGGAATATACAGATTTATCCCTATTGTATGGTTTATAGATGTCATATTTTTTGAGACAACACCTGCTATGCGTGTAATCTTTTAAGTGCTAGTCACTTATCTTTAAACCCTTTGGGTACAAGCAAAGAAAAGTAACATTCCCAATTTTGGATCTCTTGGAGTTCGAGTATGTGACCTCAGCATTCTTTGGTGGCATAATGCCCATGCATTATAACTTTACTGTTGCTTTTTACACATGGAAACACCTATAAAACACATTTAAACACAATAAAACCTTACAAACACTAAAATAACATAATATAAGGTATAAAGACATACAAGCACTATAAATACATTAAAAATAATAAAAAGTAAGAGCTGAACACATGCAAAAACTCTATAAAATGAGTTCATCAACAACTTAAATATCCCCATACATAAAAACTCGTATTTTGGATAGTATTGAGAGATAGTTATTCTACGAAAATACAACTATCTGAATGGTGATGTGACCGTTGATGTGAGTATTTTGACACTAGTTGGACTCAATTCGAAGCTGGTTGGAGCTCTAAGTGGCTCGATTGTTGACTTTTTTGGAATTTATTGATTGACTTTACGTTTGAGCGATCATTAGAGTTTGGAAGCATCTAGATAATTATGTGCTTGTTATTTCAAGCGTTTTTAATGTAATTAGACTCAATTTGAAGTTCGTCATCCCATGAGGTCAATTATTTATTTTTAGGGATTTTCCATTGTAATTTTGTAGTAATATAAATAGCTAGACGAGAGAGAGAGAGAGAGAGAGAGAGAGAGAGAGAGAGAGAGAGAGAGAGAGAGAGAGAGAGAGAGAGAGAGAACACAACCACGTTCATCGCTTGGGCCGTGTGTGGGATAGGAGCTGTGGAATCAGAGATGCCAGTTTTGGTTGATTTGGAACCATCCAAGCAATGAATTTTCTTCCAGGTATGTGTTTTTATCTCTCTAGTACATTTAATTCCATTAATTATGTATGAATTGAATGGAAATTGAGAAATTTGTTAAATCCTAGAATTTGGGGCCAATAGGAAATTGGAGGTTAATTAACCAAATTGATGGTCGTAGCATGTTTAGAATATAATTTTTTAACATGTCTGTATGGCTTGTTCGCGAAAGAACGAATTAAAATGATTGATTTGAGAAATTAAAGTGTGGATGTGTGGTTGGTTGGAATTTTAATGAAATTTCGTGTGTGGGCGTTTTAATTCACCATAAATTGTGTTTAGGCTTTCGTTAAGCCTTATAATGTTGTTTGTAATTGTAATTTGGTGTTTGGAACCTAAAATTTAGTAAATTTTGAATGTGGACCGAATCAGTGTTCGAAAATTCTCGAAAAAATCAAAATTGGGGAAGAATAAATGAGCTGGTGCGGCTGTCAGGATTAGAAGTTATGGTCACTTAGAGGGGCGGCCGCGGTTGCAGGCGAGGGTGCTATTTGTGCTTGTTCATGCCGTTTCATCTATGTTTCACTCTAGACGCATTATGAGATCTTGTGTGGACTTTAGGGGTTATTATCCTAGTATTTTATGAGCTATTTAGTTGTGTTACAATGTTGGTTTGTTCATCATATGTGTGTTTAACTCTCAGTTTGAAGGAGGTTAGAACTTATGCAGTAGGTTGCTGTTAGGGTTCCAATGGGGAATCCAGTGTGGAGGAAACATGATGTTCTTTGTTGTGGATTGTTGAGATAGTTTTAGGCTTGAGGGAGTCCATGGGGTGCTATTTGGCATTGCGAGAGCCTAGTGAGGCCGTGTGATGAAACCTTCTTGGTTTGTCGTGGTTTGTTTGATGCTATGGTTTGGGCCAAGAGGGCTAAAGGGGTGCTAGTGGCACAGTGAGGGTAGATATGTTGTAATTTGCTTGCTTGTATATCTATGTGTGATATGTAGGTCCACTAGGTCCATGTGCTAATGATTGTTCCAAGTGGCATATTCGGTGGTTGAGCTTCAGTTGAGTTGAGCTTTGTGCAGATGTACCTTTGCATGGGTGTGACAGGTGGCTAAGCCCTTAGGATTATAATGTACCCTATTAGGTGAGGCTACAACCTAATAAGTTCTTGGTGAGCTGATGTTGTACCATATTGGGATCTTTTTAAGGATCATAGACAAGCTATCTTGATGTGGACAAGTTGCATCCTGAGCTATAGATCTTGTTGAGGATCATAGACAAGTTGCCTGATGTAGATAGACTACGTCCTAAGGTGGGAATCCTATAAAACATCACAAACAAGCTATCCTGATATGGATAGGTTATATCCTACAATTGGATCATGTTTGGGATCATGGTGAACATGCTAAGTCCTATTATGGATAGGTTATCTTGATAATATTATGTCACGGGGTTAGGGTTTTCACTCGTGCGGCACTCGGTCACCCTGGTGAATGATCCGAGTAAGTCATACCGATTGGGGCACACATAAACTGGTTTTGCCCTGCTTTTGGCTCATCAGGAGAACGGCTCCAGTTTCCGACCAGTTTGTGTAGGGATGGCCAGGTCCTCTCTTCATCGTCAAGTTCTCGACTAGTGGCATACTCCACGCATTTAACCGGGTTGGTATGTCTGGAATCCAAAGAGGCTCCATCGATCTTTCACACGAACTATCGTGGAGCCTATCCCGTCCGCACCTGCTACGCTTTCCGCCTTGCCCCTCCTTAAGTAGTGCACACCTGCACCACTTGGGAGACACCTGCCAACACTACATTGTTCAGGGCATGACATTCTCCCCCACTTGATTTTGCAACGCCATATGCTCGTGTCTACCACTAGTAACACTCGGGCCAATATTTCCTACCAATTGTGAACTGTTTTGGCAGAGTACATCCATCTATTTTCGAATGTCATGGATTTCGTATTCCACATATTTCCATAAGTCAACTAGATTTTCGCCAAGAGCTTCAAGATGTCCCTCGAACGATTAGTTAAATTCACGGATCAGGGCCTCAACGACCTTAGCAATTTTTGCGTTTTCCACAATAAAGTTGTCGACTTGATCACTTAGTTCTCCAACCACGGAGTTCATGGTTGTGATACTCCCTTTAAGCAGCAAAATTCGAGCTTCTATGGGGTCCTTGAGTGCCGTCTTGGACTTCCCACGTTTCGGTGGCGCTGGAATGCACAGCTCGTCACGCTGACGACCATGTTATTGCTCCGTGAGTCGTTCCTCTGTCGCAACAAACCCTTCTTCATGTGCCATCACCTCGACTCTTTCCACTAACCAACCAAATTATGACTGGACGTAATTGGCTCTAATACCACTTTGTCACAGGGTCAGGGTTTTCACCTGTCTGGCACTCAGTCACCCTGGTAGATGCTCCGAGTTAGTCATACTAATCGGGGGCACAAGTAAATTGGTTTTGCCCTGCCTTGGGCTCATCAGGAGAATGACTCTAGTTCCCGACCAATTTGTGTAGGGATTGCCAAGTCCTCTCTTCATCATTAAGTCCTTGACTAGCGGCGTACTCCCTGCATTTAATTGGGTCAGTACGTCTAAACTCTAAAGGAGGTTCATTGATGTCATGCCTTGAATAACGTGGTGATAGCTGACATCTCTCAAGTGGCATAGGTACACGCTACTTGAGGAGGGGCAAGGCGGAAAGCATAGCTAGTATGGACAAGATAAGCTCCACGATAGTTTGTACGAGAGATTGATGTAGCCTCTTCGAAGTTCAGACGTACCGACACGATTAAATGTAGGGAGTATGCCGCTAGTTGAGGACTTAACGATGAAGATGAGACCTTGTCATCCCTACACAAACTAGTCGGGATGCCCTGAGTAAGCCATACCGACCCATGCGGCACTCAGTCATCCCGGTGGATGCTCTGAGTAAGTCATACCGATCGGGGCGCACGTAGGTGGATTTGCCCTATCTTGGGCTCATTAGGAGAATGGATCCAATTCTCGACCAATTTGTTTAAGGATGGCCAAGTCTCCTCTTCATCGTTAAGTCCTCGACTAACGGCGTACTCCCCGCATTTAACTGGGTTGGTACGTCTGAACTCCGAAGGGGCTCCATCGATCTCCCGTACAAACTGTCGTAGAGCCTATCTCGTCCTCACTAGCTATGCTTTTCACCTTGCCCCTCTTCAAGTAATGCACACCTATGCCACTTGGGAGATGCCCACCAGCACCACGCTATTCGGAGTGTGATAATTAGTTGCTAATGATCATTTGGGATCATGGGGGACATGTTGAGTCCTGATGTGGATAGAATATCTAGGTGATATTGTGCTTGTAGGAGGTTAAGGTTCCTGATGACAGGTGGCAGAGGCCCTTGAGATGTTGTGCTGATATGCCCTTGAGTTGAGCAACAAGCTTCAGCCCGAGTGAGAGCTGAGTGCTTTGAGTGGGGAGTAAATTCCTTGATTATGGTTTGAGTGAGGCTGAATCTTGATGATTGATGCTTGTTTGGTTATGCACTATACAACACTTGTGTACTAAGCATGTATTGTATAGTAGGGTGTAGAGTTACAAGTCACCAACTGAGCTTATGGCTTATCTCTATTGTTGTTGTTTGCCTTTTAGGTGTTGCTAGAGGCTAGTGGTGTTACGCCCCAAATTTTCCAACCTAAGGAAACTAGTTCGTGACTCCCTATTACCCACCTGGTGGATAAGGGGTTGAGATAAACAACACCACACAGAACATCACAAATAAACATAATTAAGGTTCACAAACCAAACCACCTATCTTTATTACATTTAAATATCTTTTTACATCATTTCCCAAGCAGGGTTACATTAGTTCTATCAAAATAATATAATATGAAAAACACAAAACAATAAACTCAGTCTTTTACCTTGGTGTTCCACCTAACGCCTATAGGTTCCTGAAAAGAAACAACATACAATAGGAGGGGTGAGCAACCACAGCTCAGTAGAGATCATATCTCCCCAACCCATCCCATGCTCCTAGCATCTACATGATGACGTGCACAGGTGTAGTGTCGTGGCAATAATGCATAAGGTTATAATCAACATTTATAATTACAGCAACACATAGGCAAGCCACACAAGCAAGCACAACCATAGCCATATCCACACAGGCTTCCACAACCACAGCCACACACCTGTCACGCCCCGGTTTTTCGGCCCGCAGAAACCGGGTAGTGAATTCCTATGCCCGCACCCGAAGGGACAAGGGATTGGTGAGAACACCGAGAAAGGGACCTTAACACGGGTGCTGTCCCTAAAACCATAGCACACATATACATAAATCTCATTTTAAATCACAATACAAACACACATACATGCATGTTCTTTCCCCCACGGGGTTACATCATGGTTTTTCTAATCTAACAAAAAAAAACAAACACACACAAGTCCTCCACCTCTGGTGAACCTCCTAGTTCCTGTAAGCACCTGAAACACACAAAAACAAACACAACAGGAGGGGTGAGCAACCACAGTTCAGTAGGGATCCTATCACTTTACACCCTCCACTCAAAACATGCTCAAAGCATAACCATACAGACAACAAATATCAAGACACAGTCTGAAGCAAACTAAAATTAGGGAACAAATTCCTTATTTTTAACCTCCAACTCTCCAGACAGCTCTCACAACATACTAGTGCTCTCACTGAGTGCCAAGGGATAGGCATTCCAATCTGATATCGCCGCTCTGTGGGACACGCCGCTCAACCACCTTTGATTGAGAGGACTTTCAATATCACGGAACGCCTTCCTAAGGACAAACAGACTCTGACACCAGCATAACATCTTAGTGGTCTCTTCCACTTGTCATCAGAAGCCGCACAACATCCCATCAATACAACATTACACCAAGACATCCTCTCCTCATCAGAACTCGGTATGTTTCCCCACAATCCAAAATAGAATTATCAACAAATTACATCAGCAGGATAGCCTATCTTATCCACACAAGGACCCAACATATTCACCACAATCCTAAACAGGATCCACAGCACCTCAGGGCATAGCCTGTCCCCATCAGGATAGCTTGTTCATGATCCTTAACAGGATCATACCAACACAACAAGCTCATTAGGTTGTAGCCTCACCCAACATGATACATCACAAACCAAGGGGGGCATTAGCTACCCATCACATCCACGTAAGGGTACATTTGCACTGAGCTCAACTCAGCTCAAACTCAACCACCGAATATGCCACCGGGCACAATTGACATCTTACATGGACTCAAGAGTCCCACATGTCACATAGATCTCACACATAGGTATACAAATGAGTATAACATATCACAATAAACCCAAAGATCTTACACAGTATGCGTAAATATACGAGCTTACCATAACCATAACCGTTAACATACCATGAGGCTCACACAGTGTCGACCACCCGCACCACCCCTTTGACACCTTAGCCCTCATGACCCAAACCATAGTATCAAATCGACCATGATGGTTTCATCACACAGCCTCACTAGGCTTAGTATTACCTCCACACACAATATTTCCTCTCAGGAACAGTATGACCTCTCAAGCATAGTATTGCCCATCGGGCATAATATTGCCTCTCAAGCACAATATTTTATATTACCTCTTAGGTACATTACATCTCAAGTACATTACTATATTACCTCTCAGGTACATAACTATGTTACCTCTTAGGTACATTATCTCTTAGGCATAGTATGACATCTCAGGCATCGTATTGCCCCTCGGGCATAGCATTGCCTCTCAGGCACAATATTCTATTACCTCTAAGATATATCACCTCTCAGGTACAGTATTACCTCAGGCCCCGCCTTAACTCTCAGGTACAGTATTACCTCTCAAGTACATGGCTATATTATCTCTCAGGTACAGTAGCCTCTTAGGCTCTGAACATCTCTCACTTCCCAGGCCCTCAATAATAGCCTCCTAGGCTTACCAAGGTAACTTCACAAGTCCACATGACCACTTGAGTTCACAACTCTATCCTCATGTCTTGACCAAGAGAGAGGATTTTCGTAGAAGCTATTTTCTTGAAATAAAAAGTCCCGGCATTGGCTCCTCATACCATAACTGAGATAATCTGATTTTTGGATATTTTTCTGAGATGTCTAACCCCACTTTCAAAAAAGTTACAACTACGAAAAACTGCATATTTCCGGGATTTTACACTAAATCCCATTTTTCACATTTTGAAATAGTGAGAATTTGATTTTCTAGTATTTTTCTTTGAATCCAAATGGGGATATTTTGTTATTTATATTATAACTTAAGTATAATTGATTTAATGGTTACAATGTAAATGGGTCTAGGCACCCTGGCAACATACACTAGCAACTGCACTGTCTAACTGCTCGAGACACCCTGCTCGAGACACCTTGCTCAACGCTGCTCGACACTCTAAGCTCGAGCAACATGCTCGAGGCTCCTTGCTCGATGCTCTGCTCGACACTCTGCTCGAAGCTAGCCTCGAGTAGTTCCCCAGTCGCGAACCGTCGACTGCGTTCTTCCCTATTTCAGCCCGAAATCCAATTATACCCATTAAATCTCCATTTTTAAGCACTAATTCATCTCACAAATGGCTTTCTAACTCATCCTAGCCATCTTAGGCTACTAAAACAACATCAATTCATACCAAAACAATATAAATCGAGTTTCTCAAACTCTAGGGTTCATACTTCTAATTCCAAGAATTGGGAGTTAAATTACATGTTTTAGCTACTCTAGCAAGCATAATCAACAACATAAGAGTTTGAAGAATGAATCCCTACCTCGACTCTGGTCGATTTGAGCTCCAGATCGTCAATTTTGCTTTCTCCCTTCTCTTTTTCCCTCCTCACCTCTTTCTCTCTTTAGAAAGGCAAGCACGTAAAACCATTAGGGATTTGGGTTCTTCACTGCCCTATTTATACTTTCCCACATTTAATTCGTTAAAATATCAAAATTACCCTCACAGGGTCCAGACTCCAAATCAAACTCAATTACTGTCAAAACGCTCCGTTTGATGAGTACATCATTGTACTGAGGTTAGTTTTTCCAAATAAGGCCTTGAATACAAAGTCACCCGATCACACCACAAAAATCCCAAAATTACCCTTTCGGGGCTCCAACTCCAAATCAGGCCCACTCATAGTTAAAACTCTCTATTCGACATACACGTCATCATACTAATATTCACATCCCTCGATGTGCACTCCATCACATGGTTAACTATCGGAACCCCAAACACAGGTCATTACACTACCACAATCACAGCTTTACAAGTTGTCATAATCACAGCCACACAGGCTACTTGTAAGACCCGCAAAATTTTTAGCTATTTAAGTTCTTCCTTAAAGAGTAATAATAATAAAATAATAATAATGTTATTGTTAACAATAGTTAGAAAGGATATTTTGGATATTATCACGATAAAAATAAGCATCCAATATGGTCATTCAAATAGCATGTGACTAATAAGTAGTCATTAGAATAGTAACTAGCCGTTATGAATAGTATCCGTTTGGACTTCCATAAATAGGTATGAGCATGAGATTTTATTTATAAGAGAGTATAGAAGTACGAAGAAGAATAATAAGAGTTATGGCATCAAGTTCTCAAGTACCGCCATCCGAGAATAGTGTACGAGATGAAGATCGGCGAGCAATACGACTTGAAGTTACAAAGCTATGCTTTGCTATAGATGAGCTAAATTCTCGTGTCCAATGGCTGCAATATAATGCGACGAGACACAGGGAGAAGTTTGAGGTTATTCGTGCGACAACCACGACAATGTTAGCCGAAGGGTTGTGCGCACTCTCTCATCGTAGAAGCACAACACGTCCTATGCACATACGCTAATATAATTCAAGAAATTTTACGAAGGCCATAGAATATGATATTAATGTTTATGTTTAGGATTATAATATTTTATGCTATAATGTTATCTTACTTTATTGTTTATTGATTATGCAATTATATTATTTTATCCGCGTAAATATTAAATATGTTATAAAAAAATAAAATAATTTCTTATATGTCATAAAACGTTTAGATGCTATATATTATGTCATTTAGTTTCTTAAACCAAATTACTATGGGTAAGTAAGTATTACAAGCCGTAACTTTACCAAAAGTATAAAACATAGGTAAGGCCCAAAAATTTGAATGAGGCAGATTCTGGAGGTCTCATTCAAAAATTCATAACTTGAGTTATACAGATCCAATTGACATGAAACCAAAGCCCATGTGTTCATTTATAACTTAGCTAAAACGTGTAGAAATTTCAGAATTTAATATGAAGCCAATCAATTCTAGAATTTAAAATACTACACATAGGTTCAGTATGAACGGGTAAACATTTTAGTATGACTTAAAATTCAATAACTTTTGTTATACATATTTAAAAATTATAAAATTGATACCCATTTGTAGATATTTAAGTCAGTAATGCAATACAATTGTCCGTTTGTCAAAAACTATAAAATTAAAAATGTTATAATTGAATTAGTAGGGAGTACACCAATGTGGACTTTTGCTGCCAAAGGAACCTTTTAGGTTTAAAAGTCTTAAAACATTTTTTTAATGGTAGGAGGAGATAACCACGTTTTTAATAAGAGATAATATGAAGAAAATAAAGTATTATATATATTTTAAATAATTTAATTTAATGCGAAAGTCAAATTTGTACACTATTTTTCACACTATTACACCTACCATCCTTGCCTATATAAGGAGTGTCTTGCCTCTCCTCTTAATGCACAAATCCCTCAAGCCACACCACGAAATTCCCTCTCAAAATACTCCCTTAAGCCCTCTTAACACCCCAAATACTCTACTCAAATCCTCTTTTGCTTTTGGTACTGACCAAGCGTCGAAGTTCTACGAAAGGTAATACTTAAGATTTTAAAATTTTGAAGTTACTTCCTTATTTATTATGTAGATCTATATGGTTAGCTTTACCACCTCATATATACTATATTCATGGTTGGTTTTACCACCTTACATATGTTATTTATATGATTGGTTGTAACACCTCGTATATACATACATGGTCATCCTTGCCACCTCATATATATTTATATATACATGTGTAATGATTTTAAATTATAGTATTTTATCATAGCATATATTGTCATTCTATAATTCAAGTGGAAAGATGAGAATATTAACTTATGTTGTTATTTTTATTTTTACGGTTCTAGATAGCGGAGGATCGTAAGAAACGACTTCCAAAATGAATTCCCCCGACAATCGCCCTTCTTCTTCTGCAGCCCCAATTGTTAATGCTTCAACCTCACAGCTATCCCCATCCTTATCTCCTCCTGATCGTCCCTTTAGACCCGTGTCTAATATCCCCTCATGGTTAAGGTGGAAGACACGTAGGAAAAATAAGCTAATCGAACGTCTTTTCCGTTCACCCAATACAAGAAGTAAATCTTATTCAAAAACTCTCAAGGCATATAACCTAGTTAGTGCACAACTCAAGGCTTATGTTGCATGGGATCGAAATAGGATATGGAACAGCAATAGAAGTGGGAACCCAAATTAATATTCAACCCCACAAGCACGGTATGCCTATTAAAAGATATAAGTTAAAGTATGATATATATATATATATAAGGAGATATGTGTGATATTGAACTTTTCAAGCATTAATGCTAATTTAGTGTTTTGATATTTTTAAGGTTTAGAACGCGGAGAACGACAAGCGATCATAAGGGTTTTTCTCATCCCCTTTTTCTTTTTCATTATACTCTATATTTCATTATTATTGTAAGGGTTTCTTATCCTCTTTTTCTTTTTCATTATAGTCTATATTTCGTAAGGGTTTCTTATCCTCTTTTTCTTTTTCATTATAGTCTATATTTCGTAAGGGTTTCTTATCCTCTTTTTCTTTTTCATTATAGTCTATATTTCGTAAGGGTTTTTTTCTCATCCCCCTTTTCTTTTTCATTATAATCTATATTTCATTATTATTGTAAGAGACTTTTCTCTTCCTCTTTATCTTGTTTTATTTGGAATTATTATTGTAAGAGTTTTATGTTTCTTATTTTTCTAATTCCATTTTATTGTTGAGAAGATTAGATTAGTCTCTTTTTAATCTCTCTCTCGGTAATCTATGCTATTGATTGGGGTAGATAACCATTTTGATATTCGTGGTTATCCTTGTTAACTTTGAATGTTTTATTGAAATTCTATGTGATGCCTCATGTTATGTATGTTAAAGTTGTTATAACCTCTTATGTTTGGACAAAGTAAGTTTATGATGGGTGGTTCTAGAAAGACCTCCAATGCATTGGGTAAAGAACATCACTGGAGAGTGTCAATCCAGTTGATAATATGTTATGTTATGATATGTATTTGGGTAGTTAACCTGGATCATGATGTTATGATACGATGTTCAAACATAATCTTCCATGTTATGATTTTCTTGTGAAATGTTGATCATGTATGATGTGTAAATATTATATTTCTTATGTTCGATATCTTCATGATTTTTCCTTACCCACTTATGTTTACCCTTACTGGGCTATTTGAGCTCACCCTTTTTTATGATTTCTTTTCCAACCCCAGGTAATTAAGGAATGGAGAAACTAGGATAAGGAGTCGAGAAGTGCTTGGAAATAAAGTTGTGTGAAAATTTAAAGATTTATTAAGTTGTTTGCTCGTGTGCTTTGTTATGTAATAATGGGTTATGGATACTTAGTCTCTAAACCCCTAAACCTTAAAGATCTTGGATTGAAATTTGTAATAATGAATGGTTTGTTTG
This sequence comes from Taxillus chinensis, assembly GCA_023512835.1. NCBI lineage: Eukaryota > Viridiplantae > Streptophyta > Magnoliopsida > Santalales > Loranthaceae > Taxillus > Taxillus chinensis. Next base: position 19,837,471 of record CM042092.1, on the reverse strand, counting down.
ATTAAATAAGTAATAGTTTGAAATTGATATAAAATTTGTATATTTATTTTCCGCTAACGCACCCGGTTTGGAAGTCTCAAATTTGGGGGCGTTACACTACTACAGTTCCACATAACACATTTTCAAGCACAATACAATAATGCATATTCACAATACATCAAATAACACACGTATTCAACATCCATCATACAAGCCATAATTGAGTTAAGTTCACATAATGCATTCTCACCCACGACCCTCCTATAATTCTCAAGGTTTTCCACGAGGCTATACTGCTGAACTAACACGGACAAATGCAACTATACCACGAAATGAACCCTTAACCCCCACTAACCTCAGAACCATAAACAGCCTCAAGTACACACATGTCAATGAAGGCCAACATTCATATAAGAGATTACACCTATATGAATTTACATATATACATATGCATGCCAATTACCTCAAGGTCTAACCCTAGAATAGGTTCAAGAGAGGTACAAAATCCATACCACGAAATTGGGCTAACTTAGAGCTCCAACTTGAAGGTCTTCCCTTGCACCTTGCCTTTCTCCGATATGCGTCTTCCACCCTTAAGACGCAACGGCACGCTTGAACCGATGGTGATTCCCTCTCTCTCTCTCTCTCTCTCTCTCTCTCTCTCTCTCTCTCTCTCTCTCTCTCTTCCTCCCCAAAAGTGTGATGGCGGCTAGGGTTTTTTTGGGGTGCCTGTGTAGCACTGCCAAGAACAAAATCAGGGATTGGGCTTGGGCCCTAAACCGGACAATATCCTGCTACGGGGGACTTGGGCTGTTACAATGGTATTAGAGCTGGGGACTGGATCGGTGTGCCATAGTCCCACGGGGATGTGGGCCTCCTAAAGGGGGTGGATTGTAGAGTCTAAGGACTTTGCAAGTCCTACATCAGCTGGGGAGGAGAACGAAGCGTGCCTTTTAAGAGGGCGTGGAGACCTCTCCTAGCACGAAGCCTTTTGGAGTGTCTGTGTGGCACTGCCAATAACAAAACTGGGGATTGGGCTTAGGCCCTGAACCGGATAATATCATGCTACGAGAGACTTGGGCGATTACAAAACCAGGTTTAAAGGTTTGAAATGATGTTTGAGGTTCTGAGGGTGCGAAACAAGTTTAAGGTTCGAAGTGGCCTTCGAGGGTTTAACAACTCAAACCAAGTTCATAGGTTTGAAGTTGTGTTCAAGGTTTCGAAAGCTTGAACTAGGATCAAAGATCCTAAGGAGTGGCATTTGAGGGCTTGAAAGCTTGAACCAAATTTTGAAGTTTAAATCAAGTTCGAAGGCTTGAACTGAGTAGTCATGAAAACTGTTTATTTCAGGCCATATCTTGCATTGTCGTTCTTCCTCAATTTCGCATAGGGTTCTTCAATTTGTTCTCATTTGGCCCTAATTGTATTCATTTTCATCCTTTTTAATTAATTATGTCACGAAATTACATGTTTCTAAGGTAAATTGGATTTTTAATCAAGGAATCAAGAGATTAAAACTAGGGCTCCATTTTTGCATTTGAAAGGTAAAATCCAATTTTGGGTTGATAAATCAGCTAAATTATTGGAAATGAAATTGGAATCATGTGGATTCTTTTCCATTGGAACTCCAATTCACCCTCTTATTTCACGTGAAACACCTTAGAATGAGGCGACATATATAAGAAAGGATAGGAGCACCAAATTGAATGGCAACTCTTTGGGAAGGTGTGTTTGGCCATTGGAAGTCTCAAATGGAGCCATTGAATGCTCTAATTGCTTCCCCAAGCATAAAAACGGGTTATTTCCCTCTCCTTTCCACTATAAAAGGCCATAATCTCCCTTCGCAACGAGAAAGTTTTTTTTACGAGATAACCCATTTTCAAACTAGAAAGTAATTCGAGGGAGAAGATCAAACCTTTTAAAATTCATTTACAAGAATGGCATCATCCATTTTCCAAATCCTTTAGACCCTCTATCCACATGATCTCATCTTTAATAATCTCATATCCTCACTTACAAACCTCTCATTTCTCAAGTCCTCACCACCCTACTACCCAAATTGAGTAAAAAAGGGGGGGAGACGTCTTCATTGCTTAATGCCCCATCCAATAGGCCTTGTTGCCACAAGGACCTTGGAGAAGAAGGAAGTTTTTGTTTTCTTTGTTTTTAATAATCTTTTATTATAGGGGTAAAGTTTGTTGAACGAAATTTTTAACCAAAGAATTGTGCTTAGAGATTTTGGATCGCTACAAATACATACCATATTTACTCACACTATCCGGGTTTCTCTTTTTTTCTTTCTCACATGAAATTTATGTGAATTTGTTATGATCTCCTACCTCCTATATTTTGACTTTAATAATAAAAGGAATTTAAAACATCAAATAAAATTTGTACACACCATAAGAACTTGTTTAACCTTTCATTTCTTTCTTTTTTTAAATGAAAAAAAATCCTAAAACCTACTTTTTCTAGAAATTCAAAATAAAATACTCAAGTGACCGTGTGTTTAAGCAATTGATACTTATACTAACTGTTTGAGCCAAAATTAATTGCAGTAGTTTTATTTTATTTTATTTTATTTTTATATTTAAGCATGTTAAAATTTATCCTTTTTGGCAAAGGGAGTTTCAATTCCACTTTTTTGTCTAAAAAACAAAAACAAATTGCCACCTTTATTAGGTAAAATAAAGTAAAAAATATTAAAATAAGTAGAAAGTTCCATGCACTAAAGTTGCATGCTAATTAATGAATGATACTTTCTTGTTTCGGTTAACGTTTGTCTACCTTCCCTTAAACCTTATGAACAGGAGCTATTGCGAAAGAGTTTGGAAAACTACTATTGAAGGAATTTTTTATATTTTGGAGGCACCGTGCTAAACCAATGAAGGCATCGGAATAACGGCCGCACTATCCCGCGCGTCAATGATTCAAAGATAATGCAATGGGCAATGATAGGTACAACCGGGATTGAGTAATCTTTGGGTAATCGTGACGACGTGGCAGCCTACCAATTCATCGGAGTGAAAAGAGAAAAAGAAAAAAATCATAGCCGTTCAATCTCTCACGGTTACACGAAGATGCTACGAACCGATTACATAAATATTTATTCTAATGCAATTGTTGCATGTTGCATCCATACACTTGTTCAACAAGTTTTACTTCTTGTTTTTGTTGCTCTTTTCTTCTTCTCTCATGAATTCTAAATTATTATATAATTTTAAATTAATAAAATTAAAAAAAAATGTAAACAACATCCCTTCTCTTCTTGTTTGTCGTTGATGTCGTTGGTGTTGTCTTTTTTCTTCGCGGTAATCTCCAATAATAACTTAAATATGACAAACGAGCCGACGGTATTAAGGGCAGCACGCATGGGCAGGCAGTTCCGATATTGGTCCGGTTGAAAATATTTATTGATGCGCTGGTGGTCATACTTTCGGACCATCCAAACCTACGAAGGTTTTTTCTAAAAAAATAATTAAAAAAATATCCATACTATAATTTTATTATCCACAACGAGTAAGCATACGAGGAAAAAGGGAAAAAAAAAAAAGCTCCCATCAGAAATAATCTCTATCTCTTCTCTCAATAACGATGATAACTTTAATTACTTGCCAATTCATGGGTCGCACTTTCATCTTTTTTATATGGGCCATCATATTTTATCTCCTCCTTCGTGAGCTGTATCAACTGATTATTTGTCTCTTTCAGTCAAACAATTCGAATCGATTTGATGGAAAGGTTGTACACACACCCCGACTATAAATGGAAAAACATAATGGAACATCAACACAAAAAAAAAAAAAACAAATCGAATTATCTTTTAAATGGAAAAAGATAATGGAACCAACCAATCAATTCGAATCGAATTATTTCGTTTAAAAAAAACAAAAGACGAGCCTGACATATTTTCCCAACAAACCTCAACTCAACGCAAAAAGTGTGGTGGAAATCAAATAGAGTTCGTACTGCACCAATCAATTAATCCAATATAATATATATATATATATATATATATATATATATATATATATATATATATATATATATTATTGTAGTCATTTTGTCCTTGCTAGATGTCAGACAACCAATTGTGTGCTCATATATTTTCTTAATTATTTAAAATATATAAAGTTGATATAAAATGCCTGTGGTTTATTGATTTAATGTTTCCATACTAAGTTTTAAGTTTAAATTATTATGAACGTCTTTAGGTACTTTTTTTAGTTGGGAAAAATAATTCTTCTATATTTTTGCAGTTATATCCGATTACACATCCAATCAAATTCGATTAAAATCAAACCGAAGTTTTATATATTTAAATTTGAGTGCGAAAATTTGTATAAAAATATGTTATTAATTTGGTAAAGTGGGGGAGGCCATAATTAAAATTCACTGATACACGTTAATACTAAAATATTATATTTTAAGTATTTATTGTGCTCGAAAATAAAATCTTGTGACATTTCGGTGATTTCATCAGTTCATCCCATTTAATATTACGGCCAGGGATATGTTTATTGTGGGTGTGTGTGTCAAAAAGCAAAAATGATATTTACAACTGGCGTCGCATCTCCTTTGCCTAATCGGCTGACATGATAATTGCCATATCAGCAAAAATACTTAAAACTCAACGCACAACACACAAAGGCTGAAATAGAGAGAAAAAGCAAAGGGAAAAAAGGAAAGAACCTCGAGCCGTGAATCTGAGCGAAAAGAGACAAAAATATGGCATAAATCTTGTTTTGAAGGCCATAAAGAGCTTTTTTTAGAAATCCAAAGGCGAAAAATCCCCTATAGGGATTTTGGCTACATACCTCTCGTCGATATCTAAAAAAAAATTAGGCTTAAATTGGACCACCATACGCAAAGTTATGGCCGTTTGAAGTTTTCGTCGGAAATTACAGTCGACGGAACCCAGAAACCCGTAAATTTGGCCTTGGAAGAAATGATCAATGCCTACTCGATACGAGGCTCGAGCAAATTTGCTCAAGCCTCAAGCTCGAGCCTTTGCTCGAGACTAGACTCGAGCATACCTTGAACAGAGGCTCAAGCAGATCTACTCGAGTGCTTATGCTCGAGGCTAGCCTCGAGCAAATATGCTCGAGTCCCTACTCGAGGCGTGCTCAAGCCTCGCCTCGAGCAGAGGTTCGAGCAGGCTTCGAGCAGATATGCTCCAACTCATGCTCGAATCTTTGCTCGAGGCAAGGCTCGAGCACGCCTCAAGCAGAGACTCGAGCGATGATTTAAAAATGCATCGAATCGTGAAAAAAAGTACTGAAGTGGCTTAATCTACATCAGCCGAAAATGCAAAAGATACCGTAATACCAGTTGTATGTAGCACTACTCGTCAAAAAGTTCACGTACAACTGTATTTGCATGGGGCTGATGGGAAACATAATACTGGCATGCATGCCCGTGTACCACGACGCTTAAATGGAACTCGGCTGGCGCTGGGGCCTGGGCACGCCTCTTAAATTAATCAGCACCACTCAACCTTCACAACGTTAACGCCAAGACAAGTCGAGAAAAACCTCCCTGGACCCTAGCTTCGTCAGTATGTGTGAGTAAAAGGACTTCTCAGACTCTTTCACGACCCAATGAAATTGAAAAGCGGCTCAAGTTTTCAGAAGAATAGACAAAAGTTATGTTTGTTTGGAATGTTTTTTTTTTTATTTTATTTTAAAAATATAATAGGTATTTTGAATAGAAAAAATAAAAAATAATTAAAAAATATTTTTATTTTAAGTCTTTCCAAAGATGGGTGGAATGGAGGTTAGCATTTTAAACTAAAATTATTTAAAAATATTTAAAAAATCAAACAAAGTGAGTCAGTCAATACTCATACCAGCCATCTTTGAATTAAATAAAATTATCCGAATCTGAGTGGATCGATCCAACTAGAATTGCTATCCCTAAGGACCACCCGACGGGACATAGGGGCATATTATTGAGGACACATTACTGGCAATGGCATGCATGCCTACCACGACGCTTACTTGGAACTCGGCTGGCGCTGGGGCCTGGGCACGCCTCTTAAATTAATCAGCACCACTCAACCTTTCAAATTATAGATATTGGAGGACATTGAAATGTCAAGGTCGACGGGGCGAGAGAGACCTTAGCTTCGCCAGTGTGTCTGTGTGTGTGAGAGAAGAGTGATGAGCTTGTCAGGCTTCCACGACGCAATGAATACTGCGCAAAGTACTTCTCAACTGAAAAAAAAAGGAAAAAAGAAGAAGAAACAAAACACAAAAAGGTAGCAGATCTAGGGCCTATGTAACAAAAAGGAAACACCGCATATAACTCCGGAAATTAATAATAACCTGCTAGTGCTCTTGAGGGAGTAGGAGACCTTGCATATGTGAAGGGAAACACCATAGGGGTTCTTCATGTCGACCTAGGCGTTCAATCCACACATTCAGCCCGAACGGCAATATTTGGAAAGTGTAGAACGTAGGAAACAAACAATGAAGAAAATATTTACAATCCAGATTTTAACAAAAAAAAAGTACACCATTATTTGACAGAACAAGGTAACAAGGACAAGCAGTGAACAAGGACGGCGATAAAGCAATGGCCGTCAAGGCCAAGGCGAGGACATCAGCAGGAGAGGAGACACCACATAGCAGACACAGCGGAGGGTGGTTGATGGGTCGAGGTGGAGCTAGATCGTCTCGAAGGCTTCGCAGAGCTGCTAGTCCATGCATTGATGGCTCTATTGGAGCTCTTGTTCATTCCTTCTAGATCAATTCGTTGGCGTAGATCCACAATCTCTACAAAGGCCAAGAGAAAGGACCGAGAATGTGTTGAGGTGGGGATTTGTTTTCGAGTGGGTGGATGCAAAAAAAAGACAAAAAGCAAGAAAAAAATTGCCGTAAAAAATAACACAAAGTTACCATGCGACGATGCTTTCAAAATGTGTCATTACATAAAAATGTTAACGATGCTACTTACAAAAACATCATTAAATAGTACTAATACAATGACACTTTCGTAAGTGTCATCGTATATGTTTTTTCATTACATTTTATGAAAGTACCTTTAAAAGTTTAACAAAGATGACATTTATAAAAAAATGTCATCTTAAAATTTTTTTAACAAAATTTTTAAAAGTTAAATAAAAAGCATCGTCATTTCTTATTTTTTTTAGTAATATGTGAACTTTATGTTCTTTTCTTTATCACCTTCGTCCACATCTTTCATTCTTATTACGTTAGGGCACTATGGTGAATAATGGCCAGAATTTCCACACATAAAACAATAAGTCCTTCCCATAAGATGAAGATCGTCCAAACGTTTTCTTCTTATTACCCTTCCTAAGTACCTTCTTGAATGTACGTATAAGTAGGGAAACATCATTGTCATCCAGGCCGAAGTCTTCATCTTCCTCTTCTTCTAACGGCTCACTTTCCTTGACAAATCTAACAAATTTGACTTTGTAGGCTGAGCTCTTTTTCTTTCTTAGGTCTCCACAATCTTCTAGGTTAAAGTCTTGGTATTTAGCATTATGATTTTTTAACTCACCATATACTCCCACCAGAGACTTTCTAACCCAGCTTTATCTTGGTGAATGGTAGTTATCTTGACATAAAAGCATTGAGGAAGTGATCTCATGACTTTATCAACTTTGGCAGCATTGCTATGTACTTCACCAACAACCTAAAGCTCTCTTAGCAACCTTGTATATTGCTTATAGATAACAGCAATAGACTCCAGGATTTTGCTTGATTGCTTCAAATTTTTGTCTCAACATGCTTATCTTGTTTGTCTTCTGATCATCATTTCCTTCATACAAGATGCAAAATTGTTCCCAGATTTCACTTGCCAATTCATAATATCCTACATCAGCAAACATATCGGCATCAGATGTAGCCCAGGCTTATTTGCAACCTTTTGCAGATCCTTCTCTTTGGCTATTAACTCTGAGGACATTAGTCTATCATGTTTATTCATGAATATCCTCATTCTTTTCTTCTATTACTGAAATAACTCAACAATACACTTTGGAGGTTGTGAAAGTGTAAAGTTTAGAGTTGTGTAACTGTTGGTGTTATTGCTGATGTACTCATTTTAACTTGCATTGTATGTACCTTCTAGCTCAGTCAAACTAGGATCTTCAAAAGATTCTCCAAAGAGTTTAGAGATAAGTGTGTTTTGTTCTTCTTCGATTAGATCTTTTGTACGAATGTAAGAATAACTCTAATACCACTTATTAGGTCCTGAGGTAATGTATAAGGGGTGAATAGATTACCTCTTCAAAACTCTTCGCAATTCTATGACAACATTATCTTAATTGCAAATAATGAGTTGTGGAAGACAATTAAGGTGTTTGTCCAACTATATATTATATTAGAAAGTAATAATTACAATTGAATTGTTCTGCTGATTTACAATTAATCAGAGTATTATTAGCAAGACCAAATAGAGAAGAAAACAATAAAACAGTAAAACAATTTTCTCACTATTTATCTTCTCTAGACAAGTCTTATATAATTAGAAACACACAAGCCGTGTTTTTGATTTAATCACTCAAGCTCTCTATGACTCCATTTCTCTCTTGATCTCTCTTATGATCTCACCCTCTCTTTGGAAAATCACGCTCTAAGAATTCTTGATAAGTTTAGAGTTATTAAAGATATTCACTATTGTTTTAAGAGATATTCTCATTCTTTAGAGATGTTTAATCCTTGAGCCATGTGCCTGTATATATAAAGTGGATGATCTATTGAGCTCCCAATTGAATAGGGAAATCCTAATTACCAGAATGAAAACACGATCTTCAATCAAATCTTTGCATATTTTAACTGATCTTTGGCGGTGTAAAAACATTGGTGGTGTAGAACGTTAAACTGTTGAAACCCTAGTCCATCGAGTCTTCCTTCGAATGTTGCTTAGAATATCCTGTCTCGATGCCTTAAATCAACCTTTGATATAAGCACCATTGTCTTGATATATGCTTCTGCTTATCGAACCTTCCTTCAAATGTATCTTCAAATATATACACTCGATGGCTTGTTCAATATGTACTTCATCACTAATAGCTATCAAACCTTCCTTCGGATCTTCCATCAAATGCATCTTTAACTCTTAACAAGTTCTTATAATATTGTCCTTTAAAACTTCTTTCGAATCTCAATCTTTAGTAAAAGTCCTCACCAATCATCGATACTTCCATTGGTTATCTTTATACATTGAGAGTTTCGATTCAATAGGAATTTAGATCCAGTTCAAGACTTAACCAAATACAGACTATTATAATTATGGAGATTCTTACTAAGAACAAACCTATTTCAATTAAATCTTAGAATCTAATAGTTTGGTTGATATTACTATTAGTAGACAGTTGACAGTTAGCCAAGACCCTTTGGCTGATAAATAAGAGTATGAGTGTGTAAATAAGGAATATACTATAAGGCCTAGGTGATATCCGACATGGACAACCATAAGGCCTTTCTTAGATTAGTGGTTCTTTAAAAGTAAGGAATCTGTAACATACCATTAATTCTTTAGTTAATAAAAAATGTTAACATAAGTAACTAATATAAAGTGGTGGACAAAGCTCATGAAAATTTGGCTCAAAGGATGGCTTCAATGATGTGTGTAGACATCAACCTCGCATTGAATCCTAAAGAAGTGGATCAAGTTCATGAAAATTTGGACAACAATGGTAAATTGTCTGTGGAGACAATACTGAAGCTTAGAGTTAAAAAAGTACAAGAGAAAGGTGATGATTTGGAGCTTGAAGAGCTTAATATAGATAATGATGTGCCTTTGTCTCTTGATTTTTAATAACTTAACGAATCATAAGATCTATATTTTCCTAAAAATTGTTCAACCTAAGACATTAAATCAGAAATGCACCTGAATTAATTGTATGGATTGTGATATTCCAAATTAGCACAATGTTATGAACCTTAGTTCTCAATGGATTTGTTGATTAGGAGACAGACCAAATAATTCGTGTAATATGAAGACCATAATCCCATGTTTGATCTTATATGTTGGAATTTTTTTAATAATTTTTTACTGAGCCATATATGTAATTATATAAATGTATATGACCTTATGAGCTCTAAAATTTTGCTTTCTAAGCTTTAAAGTATATCTGAGTAATCTTATCCATTAATTATGTCATCATAATATCAAAATAGTTTTCATCACATTTAGCAAGAATAAATCCATCAATGGTCATATATAATATCATAACTAAATGATATAATCATAGAAACGTAATTACATACAATGTGATTTATACATATCTATTTCTAACCGATACTACTTTATTCCTTAATTAGATCAAAACTTAACTCAATATAACATAGTATAATAAACTGAATACTTTATTTCTAATAAGAAAATATATAAATGCATAACTATCTAAGAATGATCAAAATCAAATATGAAACAATAAAGTACACAATAATACAAATTCCCACTTAAACATAACATCCTCACAACAAATGACATTCATATAAGCAATATGCTCACAAAAGACCTTGAGTGACAATTACTTTATAAGTAAATTTGCTATCATGAAATTTGTCCCAATATGTTTTATGGATATTTGTTCACTCTGTACTCTTCCATTCATAATTAGGTACTTAATGTCAATATGTCTCGACCTAAAATTTTTTTTTGTTATTAGTAGAATATAACACCTCACTTGTTGTCATTAGTAGAATATAACACCTCACTTATTGTCATAATATAGTTTGAGTGATCTTACTATGCCTTCTAAAATGTGCATCTTAGTGACAAAATTCTGCAACCATATTTCACAATTGGATGCCTCATAGCATGCTACAATTTATACTTTTATGGTGGAAGAAGCTATTTGTTACTGTATATTGAAAATGATTGTCATTTCGTCTACGAGAAAATTCAACTTGATTAATTTTTATAGGATATGTGAAGACTGAAAAACAATTAGGCGATATATTCACCACAGCTCAAAACAAGGTTCGAATTACTTATCTTTGTAACAAGTTAGACTTGATTAACATCTATACTCCAACTTGAGAAGTGTTATTGTAATTAATAGTAATTAGAGTGATTAGTGAAATATTATCATTAATTAGAATTGATATCCTAATATTTATATTACTGTAAATAATTTGCTTGTTATGTATAAGTATGTAGACATGTATTGTATAATTAAAATCAAATGAAGTATTCAATTATCTGTTCGTATCACTATTAATGTGTGTTTGAAATTCCTCCATATAGCTCTCCTAGCCAACAGATATATATAATCTAAAGTAAATCTCTTATTGTTTTAACATCTAACATAATAAGAGTTTGATCTCTTATATGTGAGCATGCAATTTTTTATTCTTTGTAAATATCTCATAACATGTTTGACTACTTTTTAATAATCCATCCTAAGGTTAATAAATATCTGTATGATATATGTAATATCCAGACGCGTATATACCCAAACATACATTAGACTCCTTTGTGATAATCTAAAAATACATTGAGATCGATCTCGTTGTATTTAAATCACTAACATAAAAGCAACATTCCCAAAATCTTTCATCTCAAAATTATTTAATAGAAATCTTTTAGTTTCATGCAATATGCCTATATTATTTATACCAAGCAGTATATCAACATACAAAACTAAAAATATCAACTTACTCTTACTGGATTTATAATATACACAATCAATATTGTTTATTTCAAAACTAAACAAGATAACTACTTGATAAAACTTGAAATATCACTTGCTTCTCTAAAGTTGCCTATAAGCAAAAGACTGAAGTTTAATAATGGGCTGGCTTTAAGTGTTTATACAGACGTACCTCAAGCGGAAGAATTTTTTACACGCCTGAGTTTGTAATTAGCATGTGGTATATAGTGTAGTTGGAACTTATTTTATGTCTTTTTAATCTGTAAAATGCAGATTAGCATTTTATTACTTCAATTTTGTATGAAACTCTCAGATTTTATATTATTTGATATGAAACTCGCATCGTAGGAACAAACTTTCTAACGGAAAACATGCCCAAGCTAGGGAGAAACCCCCAGGGCTCAGAAAGAAGGGAAAGAAAGGATAAAGAAGAAAAAAGAAAAAAACCGACAAAGAACCACAGTAAATAAGGAAAAACAAACGTTGTTCTTACGAAATTAGCCAACCCCAATAACTGTGAAACTCAACCAACAGGAAAGAAATTAACTCAATCACCAAACCTGCAAAAGATTAAAAAAACAAAAAGACAAGAATGCAAAAACTCTTAATAACACCACCTGGAAGTAATCAGAGAAGTATGGGCAGCCGTCATAATGATTAATTCCTCTAGCTGGGACCTGGCAGAGGGCAAACCATAGAAAGGAGGGAAAATAGCTCGCTGATATAAAGGCATTGCTGTAAATGACAAAAGCACTGAAGCCAGAGACTGGCAGGATTTAAGATGAAGACTGCATTTTAAACCACGGCTTGTACCACTTTTAGCACCAGCAAGCAAAGAATGGCCACGACAAGGGCAGGAATCAAGAACTAACTTCCCCTACAGCACTGCAAGACAAAACAAAAGAGAAGCAAGCAACAACCAGAATACCAAATAAACCGCAGAAAAATGGGGTCTCACAAACCACCCGCCACCCCCCCCCCCCCCCCCCCCCAAACTTAAAATCTCATTAAATAGTCAAACCCATCAACAGTCTACAATGTTAATAGATAATACAAAATTCTACAAGATCTTCAACCCCAGTCTACAATTTCTTCCATCAATCATCATGAGGAAATATTTAAAATCATGCAAACTATATTATTTGTCCAAAAGACAGATAAATAGAAATATTATTTCAATTTTACCAGAAAAATAACACTTTGTTTTATACCACCCAGTTGATATGGGACAATTTGTGTTGTACCAATTTGGTTCACTGCATCTGCAGGGTTTAGTATATCTTGAAAATTATGTGATGTTGCCTATTTAAATAGTAATTAATTAAACAATAAATAGCTAACTTAAATGCACTAAAACTATATCAAAATTGAAATATTTAAATCTTCTCATATTTTTTCCTTATCGTTTGCCACCATTTTTATTTTTGGTTTGCAACTAATCTTCAGTAGGTTGTTTCCTTTTTTATGGAGGCCTCCCTTTGCCTCCGACAATACAAGGACTCCACTTTTTTCTAACTTCCAGTTTCAGCATCAAAGGAAATATGAGGGCTCGCAATAGTTGCTTGAGGCTGTGATTTACTATAAATCAAATTCATTGCCTTAAGCTTCCCAATCATGTCCAGGGTATTATCTTCGCTTTCACATGCATTTGTAGCTACTTCATAACATAACTTTATCAAACCAAAGTACCAAGTAGCAGCTGATTGACTAGTCAAGTCAACGTAATTGTCTTGGATGAGAACATATCTATGTTTAATGTCCTTCCTCCCCTCTCCACAATGTACTTTTCTGGCAATACTTGGACATCCCTTGCAGTGAATATTGAAAGCATGTGCCTACTGCCTACATATGATTCCTCTCATCTCAAATAGCCCACGCATGCACTTTGCCTCACACTCATCTTTATTGAAGTACACCTGTAAAGTTGACTTTTAAATGCTGTCTTCAACCTCACTACCATCATTAACTTGATAGGTGGTGATAGCCCTTCTGTTTTAAAATAACATGTGAGAGTAGGTAATCCCCATGACCTATGATCAAAGTTCAAAAATATGGAACGCAATACAGTACGGATTGAATGTCATACGTCGAGGCGAGCGCCTCAACTATCAGCGATAATTTTTTAAAATATATAAAATAAAATAAAATTTATGCAAACTTAATTTTAAAATAATAAAATCATATTATAATTATCAAATGAAGGCTCATGCTTTCATATTATTTATCATATTTTCAGAGAAAATCTTTTCTTTGATTATTTTCTATTGCACAACAAAAAATTGTATCTATGAAAAAAATTATAATTTAAATTTAAAATAAATTTAATTACAGATAGTTCGTTACTCACCTTATTCACTTTAACATTTAATAATTTTTTATATTTTATTAAATTATAAATTTTAATTATAATAATATATATAGCTATATATATAAAAAAATTAATTATAATTATATATAATAATTAGTAATATATATATATGATTTACTATCTTAAATTATAATAATATCTCATATGTATAATCTATAGACTACAGCGAAATGAGAGCAAACATCGAAATGAGAGCAGATGTCGTTGATCAATGGAGGAAGAGAGGTCGCGAGGTCAATGGAGGTTGCGAGGTTGTCGATCGATGGAGGTCACGAGGTCATCGATGTTTTGGCGTTGCAAGGTCAAAGGACATTGTCCATCGTCAATCATCTAGCTTCACGTCATTGTCGATAGTATGGCGTCAAAGGAAGCCGTTCGTCATGATCGTCTGGCATCGCATCATCATCGAAAGTCTAACATCATAGGAGGTCGGAGGCTCGTCAATGGAGGTCGTCTGTCATTGATCGACTGGCATCGCGTCGTCGTCAACGTGAGTGCCTCATCCCGCATACAGGACGAGGCAGCGGAACGGCCAGCATCAGGCCGCCTCACCCATATGAGGCAGACGACAGCTGATACGGGATTTGGGGCGGTGCCTCAAGGCGATTTGACGCCAAGGCGGGCATCCGTTTTTTCGAACCTTGGAAGCAGCCTAATTTTTTTTTCAATTCATATATCCTCCCTTAAAGGAGCTGATTAAAGAAGGGCTGCCAAGTGCCAACTCTCAAAAGAGTGTACAAAATGGAATTCTTCTTCATTTATAATTGTTATTTTTCTACAAGTTACTCTTGCCAACCTCAAGTAAGAGGAAGCTTCAAATAAATGGGCTAGATAGTTCAAAAATGAAATTCTACATGGTTCAAGACAAAGTTCAAACATGATTGCTAAACGTTCCTTGAGCCTATGAAAACTCATGTACACTGCCTGAAATAATTTCTTCAATGATATATGAGATATACAAGGAACCGAGCAATTGAATTTAGTGGAAATTTGCTGCCATCTCATTTTTTATCGTCTTTCTCAATAGATTGTCAAATTGATCGACGAATTCTTTTAATGTAGTTCCTGAATGTACATATCCATTGAAGAAGACATTCATACTCTACTCCTATGAATTGTGCTCATCTTATCCATATACAAGAACCCAATACATTCACTCCTTATATAGACTTTGAAGCCATGCATTTTCATCCAAATTTTAGGCATTAGCAAATACCTCCCACGACTTCTCAAACTTGTCTTCAATCCACTTTTCAAAGCAGACTCAAATTCAACATGTGAACCTAACTTCTCTAGTAATCTTCTCATTATGTGACATAAATAATATCTATGTTGGGTATTTGAAATTACTATTGTTATATCATTTTTCATAGCTTTGTCTTGATCAGTAATGATAGTTTTTGATGCCCCTCCATTCGTACATTTCAACCAAGTGTCAAATAACCAAACAAATATTTTAGTATTTTTAATTGATATCAAACCCGCACCCAAAAGTATTGACGAACCATAACACCAACAAATGGGTCAAATGGCATACCATATCTATTTATCAGTTATGTTGTCTCAAATGTCACGACATCCCAAAATACTCATGCTACTCTGTTGTGTGCATCGGCCCAAAAGATATTTTTTAATCGACCATCATCATCCAAATCCAATGATGAGTAAAACGAAGTCCATCAGCACCTCCTTTATCAACTTTAAGGTGACAGACCCTGTCAATATAATTTCTTACATCTTTGTCAATAAATAGAATTTCCTCAAAACAACCAGCCAGAATAACCCATGCATTAATACTTTTGGACATATATATGTTGCCTTGTCGTCAATATCTAACTTTCTTTTTTTTTTTTTACAAATCCATGGTTATGTTCATTTTAGGCAATAGTTATACTAGTTATACATAAGACACCATTAGCCAAATTTGTATTAATTTTCACCTTACAATCGGTCTTTGTTGTTGGGTGGGGTGTAAAAATGTTGGTGCAACGTTTTCTTGCCTTACCACCACAAGCACAACCAAGTATTACATATCTAACACTCTCATAGTCTTTTCTTTTACTTCTTTGTGTCATTATGCCAAATCCTGTCAGTCTCTCATATTATTTGCATTATTAAATGAGGTCTTTCTCAATTTTAAAAAACATTCCCGACATTGACTACAAAATACCATCATCATCATCATCATTTCCTAACATTGATTCTGAAACCCTATCATCATCATCATCATCATCATTTCCTGGTGTTTCTGAAACCCCATCATCATCATTTCTTGAGGTTGGCTCTAAAACACTATCATTATCATTTCTTAGCGTTCACTCTAAAACCACCAAATTATCATCATCATTCGCCAACAATACACCATGACTATCAATCACTATCTCATCATCTCCCACATTTGGCATATCCATATAAATACTGCTTCCCACCACAAAAAAAAAAAAGACCATTGCCTAGTAGAAGCGCATTTTATTCCTTTCTCCATGATGGATAATATTCAAATATTTAAGCACAACATGAAAATTTTAAAAATTAATTATAAAAAACAGAATTCTCCACAACTTTGCAAATCATTAGAATTTGAAAGGAAAAAAGAAATGTCTACGTTATGCATGCAGCTGTCCGCCACCAACAAATGCCAATTTCTCAGAGTACGTATGGTGATAAAAATGTGAAAATAAATATCAAACACTGATACTCAACAACAAATGTACATAACATCAAAGTTTTGAAAGACAACACCTAGAGCACCTTCTAGCATATAATCGGTTCACACCATTTAGACATTTTGACACAATTGTTTCATAAATAATAGTACAAAATCCGACAGGAAAAAAAATATTCAAACATACAAATAATAAATGGATAAATTAGCAGTTCACTAACCAATTAAAAAAAGCTGATTAACTAACAGTTTAACATTAGTCAATTAAACTTCTCATAGTAGTACGTACTTAAAACAAACTACTAAAGAGGTTCAGGAAAAAACATTTAAAAAAAAAACAAATCAAAGAGAATGAGAGAAATAAACTCAGCCCCAGAATGAAATAAAAATTTTAGTAGAAGAGTGAAGAGGGAGAGAAGCTTCAGACCTTTTTAAAGCAAATAGAGAGAGAGAGAGAGAGAGAGAGAGAGAGAGAGAGAGAGAGAGAGAGAGAGAGAGAGAGTTGCTCGCGGCGGCGCCTGAATTGCAAGAAAGGGGATGCTGGAATAGGGTTAGGGTTTGTGGTGCTCGAATTAAACGTGGAGGTCGTGGTTTGTAATTTTTGGGGAATTAGATGTAGGAAGACGTTTACGGCATCGTTGAGCATTGGCGCCGCTCGGCCCTCTCCTCTGGACAGATGCCAGGGTTTTGGCTGGCGACGCGTTTGCTGGAAAAGAGAGAGAGAGAGAGAGAGAGAGAGAGAGAGAGAGAGAGAGAGAGCTGTGCTTGATGTGTCGCTCGGATTTTAACAGAAGGGGGGAGACGGAGAGCGGGGGAGGAGGATACGTGGTAACTGAAACAGAGCGTTAGTGGCTTATATTATATAATTATCTTTCTATAACCATTATCTTTTAAATTATTTATTGTCTTATATAATTTTAGACCATTATCTTATATTAGTAATATTACCGTTCAACGCGCATTTTTATTTAACAGATCATCTAGTTATAATGCCCGTGAATAAAAGTACTATACCATTCATCATGATCGAACACGACCGAATGACTTTAGGTATAATTGTGTATATATATACTGTTAGAGAGGAAATATGAAAATAATAGAAAATAAAAATAACACACCGAAAATTATTTTACGTGATTCAAAAAATTTTCTACGTCCAGAGCAACTGTAGTATTTTTACTATGGAGGAAAAAATATACTGTATTTATAAATACTCGATCTCAATATCCAAATACACCCGAGAATTATCAATTTGATAATTCTTTATTTCTCTTACGCTTCTCTACCTCCTCAAGTGGAACTCTTTCTTCTCTCTCTCAAGTTCCCTCACACTTGAGGCTTGGGATGGATTTGATCAGCTCTTGGGGTGTCTATTTATAAGCTTTTTTAGCACCTCATAGTTGACAAGAAATAGGCCAGCCGTCCATGTGAAGCATGCCAGCCACCCTTCTTCAAAAAAATGCCAGCCAGCTTTTTTTTTTTAACAATCTCACACTTGAAGACTGATTTGAATCTGTCTTCACACCTGTAGTAGCTCTTTCTAACTTGATTATTCTTGAATACCAATTAGAGTTACGCACAATTTTAATTTGTCTATAGTGACTGCTTTAGTTAACATATCAACTAGGTTCTTGTTCTCTTGTATCTTCACAAGTGTCAATAATTCATCCTCCAACAATGATCGAATAAAATGATAACGCAGTCCAATATGTTTGGTCCTTGAATGAAATGCTGAATTCTTGGCCAAGTATATTACACTCTGAATATCACTGTACAATACATCCGTCTCTTACTTGAAATCCATTTCCGCCAATAAATCTTGTAACCAAATAAACTCCTTGCTGGCTTCCGTCACAGCAACATACTTTGCCTCAATTGTAGATAGAGCCACAATCTTCTGTAACTGAAAATTCCAGCTCACTGTTGTAGTAGTGCTCCTCCTGTGGTCTATTTCTCCAACAAAATCAGTATCAACATAGCCCTACAACTTCAGTGAAAGATATATATATATATATATTCTATAATAATAACTCAAATGGAATTGTCATGCTCTATATATCTTCTTTCACAATTCAACAAACAAAGAAAGTTATTGTGAAACATTCATATGAGTTTTGCGATATTTGAAAGGTCATCTTGATTAGGGTATTATGTTGTGTGCCAATTGTGATCATATATTAACATCTTTTTCTGATTCAAACTGGACCGGTTGTCCTTTGGTATAACAATCTTTAACTAATTATTTTCTTTGTTTTGGTGATTCACCTATTCGACTCCTTTATTAAAGCTGGATATCGTTTTATAGCTACTACCATTTGTTAACTTTGATGGTTGAAAGGCTCGATTGATTCACCTATGTGTTTATTTTGTGACAATCGGTGGGTTCCAATTTGCTGCCAACCCGTGTAACATCATGTGTATCAACACAATAAACTGAACTATCATTTTATTAGTGCTTATATATTCATATATAATGGTCACATTCAAATTAACAACTTACATCTGTAGCTCCCTACAACTAGCTATATCTTGACAAAAGTATTGGGGAAGGATCAATTTAAATTACTTATTGCATTCCAAATCTCATCTATGAGAAAATTTTAATATGTACTCTTTATGTTTTTTTTCCCTTCACCGTATAGAAGTCGTACCTGGCACATGCTTTCATTATATATCAACTTATATAAAAAAAAAAGGTGGGGATAGGTAGTCAAACGGTTAAAATTTATTATTAATTTATCGAATAAGATTTATCTTATTTTTATCAATTATTTGTTAATTTACATTGGACAAACTTCATTTTATGGAATTTTTTTTATCAACGGGCTTTTTACCAATTGAAAATTGGTAATACAAATTTTGTCAAACAAAATTATGATCAAAAGGAAGAAAAAAATGAATTTGTTTTAGAGATCATCAATACATTAATGAAATTTATAGTATTTTAGACAAAAAAAATTAATATAGAACATAATATATTATGCATGTCTGTTTTTTATTTTTCATTGATTATAAGATAAAAATAACATGGATATTAGTAAATTCATAATTACTGAATTGAAAATGTTTACCACATATGTACTGATTTACCAAATAACTTTAAAAAAAAACTCTTTCCATTAATCAGTTCATAAATTTGATAAAAATCAAATGAGGAGAAGTCTAATAGTTGGAGCATTAATATTTGACCGGATAAATTAACACAAATGTGTTTTTAAAAAACATATAATATAATATCAATTCCCGCTAATTCACCCAGATAAAAAAATATAATAAATATTTATAGCGGCTCGCAATAATGCGACACAATACGTAACTATGAAACCGGGTAACTCAGCCGCTGGACTCGTGCTGATATGTATATTCCCCCGACCGAACCAGCAAAGTGAGACTATGAATTCCAATTGACGCCGGAAAATTGAAACATTTGCCGGTAAACGCTATCGCTTGACGACCCAACAAGCGCGTTCTGAGGAAACATCGGACCGCCCTGCGGCATCTGACTAAGCAGCGAAACAAACGCCGCCCCGTCGCCGTCGTCCCCCTGGTATGGCTTGCCCTGCGACGGCCCCGCTTCACTCCACACCTGCAACGACGCGCCTCCTCTTCTCAGTGCCCCTCCGCCACTGCTGCCTCTGTGAGAGCCGTCTCCTAAGTCGCCCAATATTCCCTGGAAGAAGGTTTCCTCGCCGGCGCCACCGCCACCGCCACCGCAGCCGTCTTCATCGAGAATCGCGCTGAGGTTTGTGGTTCTCGGGAGTAGTTTACGCGTTGCAAACATTTCGTGGGCAGAGCCTTCCCTGTATCTCTCCTCCGGTCTGACATGAGGCTGCGCCGCCGCCGCCGCCGAGCCTTGCTTTTTGTAGATCCGGCATAACACCCAATCGTCAAGCTACACGTATGCAATGAACTCAATCAATGAATGACCCCCTAAATTTTAAAATTCTCAAATTCCATCCCAGCATGACTCAACTGAAAAATACTTACTCGGAGAGATGCTTTTTTGGCGGGTGCAGGGGCATCGCCGCCGGTGAGCCGAGACAGGGTATGTCCGGCGCCGGAAGAGGAATGGGCTTCGAGGAGGCGGTATTCATGCATAATCCAATTGGTTTTAACGCCTCTGGGGGGTCTTCCCCCGTAAAATACCAGAGCCTTCTTCACCCCGACTTTCCGATTACCACCACCGGACATCATTATCGGCTTGTCGGTTCCGGTAGCCTTCCAGTAACCGGAAGTCGCTGCCCGATTGGGCCGAGCTCCATTCGGGTATTTCCGGTCCCTGGGGCTGAAGAAGTACCACTCCTGCTCCCCGAAAGTGGCCTTACCTAGGGATTTCAAAATATCTTAATTATGGTATAAGTTTAATTGGTAAGCAGCTAGCAGTGAACTAGCTAGTATTAGTAATTACAAGCAGCAAGCATGCATTTAAAAGCCTCGTGCTCGTACTTACCAGTAACTAGTCAAGCGTTGAACGTTTAAATAATATTGCTCACGCATACATAGACATATATACCTACGTGAGCCGCATTAATCGTAATTACATAATTAAAATGTACATGGATCTCAGAGTCTAATTACGTTTGCACATATATAGTGTTGTTATTAACTAATTAATCTCCAAACAAAAACAAGAGGGACAGCAAAAAGAAATCCGAAAACAAACAAGGATATGCTTACTCGGTAGCTCCCATGGGTCAAATTTATAGAGATCGACTTCGGCGATGATGGTGACCGGAAGAGGGTCAGAGTTGACCTTCTTCTTGAGGTAGTGAACAACGAGCTCTTCGTCGGTGGGGTGGAACCGGAATCCCGGCGGCAGCTGTGGATGCTGTGATCCCGCCACCGCCGTCGCGGCCGCTGCTGCGGCTGATGAATCAGTGCTCTCCATGCATGAGTTTATATATATATATATATATATATATATATATATATATTTGGGCTGACCAAAGTGCTGGTTGGTGTATAAGTATAACAGTGGATCCGTGAATTCTATATATAGCGACTTATATATAAACAGTACGTTGAAATGAAAGGAAGAGAGGTCGTTGGGCGGGGGTGAAGCGGCAAACATGGTGCCACCACTACCCCGCGCGCGACGCGTGTCAGCCATGGAGTGAGATGTCGACGCGTGGCCAGATATTGGACCGATTGTGGGGACCACGTCCGAGGAAGAGGCGAGACGCGGAATGGAGGAAAAGGGCCGGTTTGGGCCAGCCGGAGGAGGGAGCTGTCTGCACGCATTCGATGTCATGCAATTTTAATGCAACGAAAACGCAAACTTCCATTTAAGAAATGCATTTGCATGTCACAAAAAGAAAACAAGAAATGCATTTTCTCTGTTTCTGCTTTCTGGTAGTGGTGGGGGGGCGATATCGATGTGATGAGGGCAAAGCATTTTTGTCATTTCTGTTTTCGTCACGTGGATTGTGTTCCATGAAAAAATTCATGCCTATGTTACTTCCACTAGTTTTGTTTTTGTTTTTGTTTTTTTAAACCAGGTATCATGGCTCGTACCAGCGCGTCAAATCAGACAAACATGCAGTCGAATGCCACACCATGATTAATAACTCGCCTATTTTACCCCCTCTAGATAAGATAATCAACTTATTATTGCTTGCCTATGCTTGCTGCTACGTACTATATATCATTCCGCCCCCACATGAGGATTGTCCATATTTAAACTTGCCTATCTCACGGTAGTAGTCTTTTCCGTCTTTTCCTTTTGACGTACCAGAGGGAGATAAGACGTGACAGCGTACATATACGGAGGAGAGAGAGTAGAAAGAAAATAAAAAACCGAAGTTTACATCATTCTCCAAATTTTATTGTCGTCCTGCTTTCATTATTAACTTGTAAATGACTACAATAGTGGGCAAATTATTATCATGAACGATAATATAACTACATCAATTAAAAGAACAAAATATAATTTTCAATAAATAATTTAACTAATAAGGTATATGTTGACTAAATATAAACATAATATAAATTATTTACAAATATATGTATCAAAGTCACATACTCAAAAAGTTACAAACCAACTAGATACTAATATAGATTCAAGATAATCATTTTCGACCGTAAATTAATTTTAGAATGTTGATCATTAAATTATAATACATTATTAATGCAAGCTATATTTTTTACTCATGACATCTAGTCTATAAGATGATAATTTTTACCCGTGTATATTATTCACATTGACACATTGAGAAAAGTATGTTACTAGCGGCTAATGTGATGCTCTACATGTGATTGGATGACATACCACTAATGTGGTGCAAGCCCCAATTATATGCCATCACAAGTGACAAATTCCCCCCCCCCCCCCCCCCCCCCCCCCCCCCCCCAAATTTTAAGCTTTTATAAAATTAGAGCCCATCGTTGTTCCAAGGAAGTAACTAAGTCGGAAGTAATGACCTAGAACACCTATTAATAAAGCACAATTACAAACAATTATTGATCCTATAAGCCAGATTATATATAATTATGCCGATATTAATATATATAATTCATATAGTTATTAATTGAATAAGGCATCATAATAAACCAATATAAGTCGATAAATTGTACCAAACCTGTGATAACCGCGACTTATAATTATTGTCAATATCATAATATCATAATTATATCATATAATTATATTATGATATATCATAATTTTATATCGGTATGTCGTAATATCGGTATATCATAATTGAATAAGGTATTAATATAAGTATAGAATTGAATTGTATAATATATACATACCAATATACATAATTATATTCAATAATGTTATATTGAGAATAAAGCATAAGAATGATTGTTTAGTATACAGATATAATCCAATCCGGCCTGGTATAATTATCTAATAATCCATATGCAACATAATTCCTATAATTGTGGTAAATGGATTTATATATATTAACAAAATGACGTTAATAACTTTAGTATATCAGTGCTTTACTGTCTCAAATTTCTAATTACATATATAGTTATAATTAAAATTAATTAATAATATGATTTATTATTTCAAAATATTTGTGATGAATATGTTACTAATTGCAATAGTGATGAATAGATTATACAATTTTATAAGTTGTATTATTTGGTTATAGAAAATTCTGGTGAGCTTTTTATGTTTTTATGGCATTACTTGTGACTTAGATATTATTAATCATAATTTTAAATAATCTGTTATAAATGTGAGTTATACGTTTTATATTTCGGTCTCCCTAACCGAGCTGCCTGGATCCGTCCCTAATCACTATGACTGTATCTAGCAATACTTTGTTTTATAATAAAATATATAATTTTTCACTTATATTTATTCTTAATTAATATACTGCATTAAATAAAATATAAAATGTAACATAAAAAATGAATATTTGTAAAATATAATAATAATAATAATAATAATAATAATAATATAAATAGATACAAAAGGAATGTAGAGAACTAGTGTTTTTCAGAAAAAATAAACACTACAAGAAATTATACTTTTAGTAGCAGACTTTTAATAACGAAATATGTGTCGTTATTAAAAGATATCATTTAGTAACGAAGTTATTTTGGTAACGCTAAATGACATTACTAAACTTCCTAAAATCTCTCGTGCCCTCAGCGCGTATAGGCGGTAATCGCGAAAAACATTCGTAACGATGCAAATGTATTACTGACAATACATTCATCACTAAATGTCATTCATAAAAATCAGATAAACTCCTGCGATACTATAGCGCACTGGTGGTAAACACAAAAACATTAGTGACGATGCTAAAATATTACTGAGAATATATTCGTCACGAATATGTTATTATTTGATTCTTTTTTAAAAAACAAATATAATCCAAATCTAAAATGCCTAAATCCCTAAATTGGCAAACTTCATTCCTCTCTCCTACCATCACTCACGCCACGCTCACCCTCACTTTCACACTCGATCATCAAGAGTCTCCGATGACTTGCGATTGAATCTCCTTCCTGCAGCCTCTTACTTCTCTCGGCAACCGAATCTCAATCATAAAATGTCTTTTTCTTCTTGCGGCCGAATCTTTATGAGCTTCCTCTGGCGGTTTATCTAATGACTATACTAGTTACGAGACTGAATCTATCATCCTCCCTCAGCACAAAGGCTCTGACATCATTTCCCTCACTAACGAACACCTCTCCTCCTTCGCCGCCGACCTCTGCTACACTCTATCTAGAGGTGACACGATTCTTCTTATGCTTTTTTATTGTTTCCTTTTGAATTGATTGTTAACAATTGATTGATTTTGTTCATTAATTTTGTAGTTATTTTACTGGCATATCAAACATGTTTGATAGGTTTGATGTGAATTTGTCTACCAATGTTGTTAATTGTGTTGACTTCCAAATGAATAAGTGTTATAGGACTTGGTGGTGTAGATTACATAAACATTTTCAGAATTATGGAAGCGATCAAATTAATGATTCATCAAAGCAACATAAACCACAATCTGTGCAATAACAAGAAGATTGGAGTGGTTGTGTGATTACTTTGGCTCCGAAGAGTACATGGTAAGTGTAAGTTATTTAAATTAGTTTAATCCATTTGATAATAGTTTGGGTTAGTTCTGCATTTCAACCATATTGCTTTTTCTGAATGATTGTTGGACTCTCAATATGTGGATTGCTTTCAATATTTCATGCTTTCTGATTCAATAATTTCATGCTAAATAATTTTCTATGTATTATGGTTTTATTGTAGAAGAAAGCAAAACAAAATAAACAAAATCAAGAGAAGTCACATTGGCCATCCTTAGGGGGATCTGTGATGGTACCCAACCATCATGAGCAAATTGAGGAGGAGCTTGGAGTTCCAGTGGGGGAAATACAAACATTTTACCAAATGCATTGGAATATGAAAAATGGTTAGGCCAATAATGAATGTCGAGAAGCATATGTAAGATTAAATTTATTATTTTAATAAAATTTTATTAGAATTATAAATTTATAATTTTTGTATGTAATTATTTTTCTAACACATGCATATTAATATTTTTATAAGAGACTATGATTGAAAAAAGATTTGATCTCTAGTGGCCCCCAACAGAAGATCGAGCTGATGAACCTTTTGTTACAAACTTGCAGATCATGCAAGAGATATTAGGCTATTAGTCATCTTATTTAAAAGGATAGGCGGCAATAGCTAGAGGAGAATCAAGACAGCTCTCTACTCATTCTTCTCGAACTTCATCATCAGGTAGTACCAAAAGACAGCCTGATTCATTGGAGAGACCGTTGCTAGAGTACTGTCAACTTATAGAGGCTTAAGAGCAGTGCATAGAGGCTCAAGAGCAGCTTATTAGTTCTTAATAATAAGTAATTCATTGCCTTGAGAATATAATGTCTCAGATGGATAAGTTACATGGAAGGATAGCTACTCGCATACTTAGTACTTCTGATGAGGATAATGCAAATATATAAGCATGAACATAAATACAGAATATTGTTGATTTTATTCTATATTTCATGTTAAATTTTAATGTATTTGATGTTTTTATGTAATATGATTTTAAATGTTACAATTCTTAAATTTGTATTGTTTAAATTATTGTTTTATTGGTTTTTGTATTAATTTATGGTTTATTTTTTTTAAATAAAAATATATTATGATAAAATATTTGAGACAAAATCAAATGTTTTTTAGTAACAGTAAATTTTGTTACGAAAAAAATATTTTTTTTTTAAAAAATAATAGTCTTAACTTTTTAGTCACGAAGTTGTCATTTTTTAGTGAAGACGAATGTCGTTCCTAAACGTTTCATCTTTAATAACGGAAATCTTCCATCCTCAAAATCTTTTAGCGACGGACAATTAATGACGTTGTCTCGGTGACGATCTATCGCCATTAAATATTTTAGTAACGAAAAAAGACCTTTAGTAACGCCAATTTATCATTACTAAAGATTAAATTTTTTGTAGTGAAATAAACACACATTTTTGGATTTGACAGAAAATATCACTCAAGATATAAAAAAATTACAAATATAGCATTAATGAAAATATATATGTTCTACTCAGCATTTTTCAGTTTTCTGAAAAAAAAAAGAACAACGTACATATTTTTTTATTGATTTCAAATTTTAGGAAATAAAATTAGAAAATGTTTTTTCCCCTGTTTTAAAAACTCGGAAAACATATTTTTTTTAAAAATATAATAGACCCATAGATTTGATTTTCCTTTTTTTTTTTTTCCTTCAATGTCTTTCTCAGCGCAATATCTTTCTTAGTGATGCCACTACAATTAACAGATATTTAACAAGGAGGTGTCACTCCCCAATAAATAGGAGGCTTACATGATCATTACCTTCAGAGTTCGACCATATATATTAGTCCGAGGTATATGGGCAGGTTGGCCTGACGACGCTCACAGTTACCAGAAAGTGGAAACAAAATTGCCATTGTTGCCACACTCGGCCCAACTACAAAGTGTAATTATCAATAATAATAACACAAATGGTTATTGCAGGATTTTTTTTAAAAAGGGTGGGTGGAGCCATCCTATATATATAATAAATAAATTAAATATTTATATGTTCTGTTCTATGTTAAAAAAATATTATTATTCGTGAATATAATTATAGTAAAATAAGTATTTATGAATAATTTATAAAAATTATTCGTATTTATAAAAATTATATGTTAACAAGTGATTAATAAATTAATTATTATGTATAAAAAATATATTTAAGTATAAATATTTTTTTTATAAAACATAATTTAATAAATATATACTTTTAAATAATTATTAAATATTTTTTCATTATTATTATTATTATATTAACATAAAATACATATAAAATTATTTAAATATATTAAATAATAATAATGTAGCATAATAATTAAATAACTATATTTTATTAGGATAAGTTTATTATTTGAATTGTTTTTGCATGTTTTTATAATTTTATAACTGGTGAACATTGACAAATAATTTATGAACAACATAATTTAATATTTTTATCTGATTTGATTTATTAATAAATAATAATAAATACATTTAAACACCGAATTACTCTTGTAGCCCTGATACATCCCTAAATATTCATTTCATAACCATTTTTGGGTAAATGAAACATCACATTATGAATTGCTCGCAACAATGTCATTTAAATAGTGCAGATGATGTCAAGAGTGGTTACAAAAGCCCTGAAACCAAACTGGCGATTCGGATTAAGATGGTGAATGGGCCTTTTCACCACATGGCAATGGTGCAAAGGCTAGCTAACTCTGTTTGGTGTCCTTTTCGCTTGTAAATGTTGGGGTGTAGCACTGCAAAAAGCCGTTCCTGCGCTTAACTTCGTCTTTGTTTGTAAGTGCATATACCTGACAACTCTGTAATTTTACTTAGTCATGCCCTATCTATAAAAACCAATAATATACTGGCATGTGCACGGAAAAGGTTTGTAGCTAAGATATACTGCCCCTAATTTGGTTTGTGACGCACTCTCATCTTCCCATCATATAATATGCGAAGGCAAATCCACGTGAAGCCTACCACACTCTTCGAAAAATAATAATATTATTTAATGCATACCATCACATGCATTAGCCCATCTTTAGATTAAAAAGCTAGTCAATGTGGCCAATATTATAATTATTATTGGCAATGAAAAATTACAATGCGTGATGATTTTGCTGACCACCGCTCCTCAACCGTACAACAATGGTCGATGGAGTGAAGGGCAAGGGAACTTCATCCTAGATGCACAAGCCAGAGAAATAAACCAACACCCAGAGAGATTCAACAAACTCATAAATCCATTACTAAGGACACCCAAGAGCTAGTTAGTCCAAGGCCTTAACCACGGGTTGCTGAGGAATCGAGAGACTGGCAGCACACCATGCTAGGTTTAGTTAGGGGTGACTACGTACATTTTACAAGCATGGGGTTCAACATAAGCAGTCAGATTAAACTGCACCCTCTTTGAAACCATTGAATGCTGCAAAAGAAAATGGTACCACGAAAAGGATGCATGAGAATCATTGAAAGAAGAGGTAAAAAAGAGGTTTTGAAAACTTTATATATTTTATTTGATATCTAAGGTGTCTCGGACCTTGAGTGAGATCCTAATCTCCCATAGTGGCTTTAAGGCCATAAATGAGAGCCCAATTTTAATTTAAACTAATCATAATATCAATGCATTAGTTATAATTAAATTTAACTAAAACATATCTCTAATGTATTAACTATAACAAAAATTATTAATATATATTAATATAATTTTTATCTTTATCTAAGCTAAGGTGCCACATCATACTCTTATTAGATTCTTTCAAATTTCTAACTTGCCCTTCACCATGTAAAATAAGGATAATTTTAGAAAATTATAATCAAACAAAAAAAATTACATGGTACAGCAACTATGGAAAATGTAAGAAAAAAATATTTTCTCATGCTTAGTTAACATAAAAACTGCATATTAAACATTGATTTTGCATTGAAATCTGTAAAAACTTTTCCACCCCAATTAGCCATGAGTTGCTATAGAAAATAAATAGTAGCATTAGTTTTCAAAATTGCTCTCAACTTTCTTTATCTACTAACAATATGAAAAGAACAAAATTAGTACTTTAAATAATATTATTTTTTTCTCATTTTAATTAAATTAAAATATACTATTTTTACATCTTTTTCATCCCAACCAAATAATTATTTTTTACACCTTTTTTCGACCTTAAATTCTTCCATCTCTTTCTATCTCTACCAAGTAAAGGACAAATAAAGTGATATTATAATAAGCTAATTTAAATCTTTGCTAATCAATTTTAGATGCCCTCACATTTGTTTAAAATTTTGACACCCAAAGCCCTGAACTTTAAATTAGATTTACAGCTTAGGCTGTTCATTTTATCAAAATGAATAAAAACGAATAAAATTAATATTTTAAAACTATTTATTAATATTTTTAAATAATAAAAATATTAATACTTTTGCGAGCTAATCCTGAACTGCCTCATTTACCACAAGTATAATGACATAAACTTCATCAAAAACCAATGCAAATGCATAATTTCAAGTATGCTACGCTGATTTGTAAAAGTCAAAATGAAAAATAACAAACATTAACTCTTAGGGCATTCCCATTTGGTTTCCCTTCCCATATGAAAACTTTCCTTATAATTTGAGGATAAATTTTAGGATTTTAATGAAAATACTTTTGCTTCAGGTTTTGCAAATTGTGGTTTGAAAATAAAATTTGTTCAAAGAAACCCCCATATTTGAGGATAACTATTAATTCCTCCAACACTTTCCACATTACTTTTAATATTATTTTAATGAATCTAAAACGATTATGTATAAAAAGATTTTAGAACATTTCGAATGGAACGGGACGGGTTGTCAAACGACTCAAACCCAATCAAGCCACCCTCTTCTATCGATCATTTTTATTTAGGAAAAAGCAAAAAGCAAAACAAAATAAAATTTGTTGTACTTGTACCATCCATAAGTCTCTAACTGCGGCAGGATTGGATGGCGAAAGGCCGAGTTGCCTCCATTTCACCGTGATGGGAGCTCTGGTTGGGCTTCTGTTCCATAAAACCACTGCTTTTCTTCCCTTTGATAAAGGCCCTGCCCAGACCTGCATTATCAATGATTTAGAGAGAATGTGGAATGAGAAATTTCTACACACGAAAAGCATGCAAAAACATGAAGGGGTATATATAATATGAGGGGGAGAGAAGATGTTTGTGTTCTATAAATTTACTTCTACACCAGATTTCGATTGTCGTTTCTTCCCTTGAACCCCAAGTGGGTCCTGATTAACGTCAATGACCTCCTTGTTTTTAAGAATACTAAGAATCTCTTTGCTTGACGAGCGGACATCACATCCAATGAGTAAAGGAGCCTGCAAGAGTAAGAGGAGTCCGAGACCATGACAAAAACATAGCGAGGGAAGGAATGAGTGTGCAAGGCATATTCAAATGAGAGGACTAACTTTCATAAGAGCCCATATGCTAAAATGGGAACGATACTCCTCCAAACTCATCCCTCCATTGCCAACTTCTAACATGTCGGGGTCTGTGAAGAGATGAATGCAAATTAATGATACATACCACCAACTACACAATTCCTCTTGCTAAAAAGCAGCCATTAAAAAAATCTGAAATTACCATTCCACTTGCCAGGACCTGCATAATGCGCCCACTTGTTATTTTTATCTGCATTCGATGTCATACTGAAAAAAGGATTTTAGTTGTTTTTTTCTTTTAATAAAAACCATATTTTACTAAAAGAAAGCAGGACTAGTCAAGAGTCAGTGTTTGGGGGAGTTTGCTAATAGACACACCATTTTAAAACACCAGTGTTTGAACTCTGTATAAACAGAAAAGCTAAACACCCTTAGTCTCCTCAGATCATACATAATCTAGTGGGGAACAATAAAGAGAAAGTGTGCAACCTCTCCCACTTATCCGCTATATCCCCTGTAGTCCTCCAAGCATTGGCCAAAGAACCAGCCCATGTAGCAGGTTTGTCTTGTCCCCTGTTAGAAGATTTAAGATGAAAATTCATCAAAGATAACTATCTCATTTTACCATGCTGCACCTCTGTAATAGGTTTAAGATAAGTTCAGCAATTAGAGTTACCATTCACATATAGCATAAAGGATTGGTCTGCTAACATTCCGTAACGCATGACTCATCTTTGCATATCTGTCCTCAAGACAGTAAATTTTTATTACTACCATTTCCATTTCACATATATAAACATAAAAGCCAAATTTCACAATATTAGATAACGACTATCCACATATACATATTTACCTTTTTTGAGGCTTCTCACCGTTGTTGTTACAATTATCATACTTTAAGTAATCAACCCCCTAAACCCAAATGCAAGAATCATGAAACAAAAAATAAACTGAGATCCAGTGTCTAACCTTGCATGGTCACGATAGAACAAGGACCAGAAGAGAAATTTACAGATTAGTTCCATGCATAATCAATAAAAACTAACCCATTCTGAGAAAGTTCGTGCATCTTGATATTCATACCCAAGAGAGCCAGGCATTAGATTGCTACAGGTTCTATTACTGAGACAATAAAACAGTAGATCTTTTCAAATGGATTTCTTATAGTTAAATGAAAGGCACTGCAGCACATAGTGGCACTGGCAGAAGTCTAACACCATGTAAGAGATGCTCACCCAGCATCAGAATATATGCCAAGCTTCAAACCTTTTGCATGAATGTAGTCTGCAAGGGCCTTGATTCCAGAAGGAAACTTAGATGAGTTTGGAACTAAATTTGAACTACTGCTGTCTCTATTATTTTCTGCCCAACAATCATCTGTTGTTTTTTTTTTTTTTTTCAAAAACGCCTCACAAAATAAGTACAAAAACACACATCTACGCCACTATCCATGAGGTCTGAAGTGTCAACGATAACGCTTACCAATATTTACATATTTGTATCCCAGTTCCGCCAAACCAGTAGAAACAATGGCATCCGCTGTCATCAGAAATTGGATCAATAATGCTAGAATAAACGTTCCCCCTGACCCAAATTAATTTCACGATTTTCCATTCTTTGTATTCTTCAAAGGAAGCATAAAATTTGTAAGATCTTATTTCCTCCCATTTTTTAAAGGTTCACTGAGCCAAGACTACTTAAAATGGACACAGCCGCAAGATTAGAACTAATTCAGAATCCAAGTTCAGCTGATCCGGGCTTTATACACAGCCAATAAGAGAATTTACTAGAACCTTATTAGAAGACAATTTAATGAAATATCACTCATCAAGTAAGAAAAAATGAAAAAAAATGTAACGGGGTAAAGGAGGATCACCAGTGCTTTTTACAGTTCCCTCGTCTATATTACACTGGAAATGGTTCCAGCTGTTCCATCTACGTTCAAACCAATTCAATATCCACATTCAAACACTTCATTAGGAATAAAAAAAGGAAATAATAATAAAATAAGAGTGATAAGAATAAAATTATACCCCATGGGAGGAGTGCCGGCGAGGCCATTGGACGCCGCCGCCGCCCGCTGGCCTGCGAAGAGAGCTTGCGGCAGTAGCAAAAAAAGAAGAACAGGTGAAAGATACGGTTCGAAGAAACCTTGGATTACTTGTCTCCAATGAATCCTTGAACGAATCATTGAAAACATGAAAAAAGCAGAGGAACTGAGAAAATAAGACCCACCCTTCCGTTTACTCAGAAGAGAAATGCTTTCCTTTATTATTCAAGCATATTACAGTAAATTCATGGCTCTCCTTTAAGCATATATATACTACACACACGAAAAGTAAAATCCATACAAATTAGAGGGAGGCATTGAAAATCAATAAATAAAATACATTCTTAATTGATGAGTAATTGGTAGAATTTACAGTCACACCAAGGGTTACTCAAGTTAATAGAATGAGCAGCTCACATGCAACACAGGACACACACTCCCTCGATAGAACGTACGGCTCACGCCGACACTCTTTCGAGTGGATGGGAAAATGTCTTTATGTCTATCCAGAAGTGAGTTGTGAACAGTTCTGCTCTGACACCGCCTTAGTTTTTGCCTTTAAGTTGATCGCGACTCGTGAGATATTTGTCATATATATATATATATATTATTAGAATTGAAGTGCTAACATTACTTGGTAAAAATTTTAACGTAAGTTAATTCTGAATAAGGTAAAACATAGGTGTGAGTTATCGTAATTGCACAGCGCCATACTCTCCCTCCGGTAGGAGCTGCAAGCGATGGATTTGTATCAGCCGTGCTGCTCGGGGGGCATTCAGTAACGATTTATTTTTAGGGTAACTGTTCTACAGTCTACGGTCCGTGGGTGAAATTATTTTTCTCCGCCATGGGTTTTATATTTTTTTGCCATCTACAATATGTGTAATTATCTGATAATTTTGTAACCTATATTTCCTTAAAATTATTATGCTATTGCCCATGGACGTAACTTAATCACCTAAATCTAACATTTTCGTGTGTCGTGTAATTTTTTATTTTCTGTTTTTTATTTAATTATTCCTAACAATCGAAGAACACATATCCCATAGATTGAAAATTATGAGTAAAAAACACAACCTGCTATAATGCCATATTAGAATCCGATAGCCAATATTTTAAAACCAATTGATTATGAAAAATATTATTACCATTGCATTTATATTAAGTTGTAAGATCCGCAAAATTTTTTAGCTATTTAAGCTCTTCCTTAAATAGTAATAATAATAATATACTAATAATGTCATTACTAACAATAGTTAGAAAGAATATGTTAGATATTATCACGATAAAAATAAGTACCCAATATAGTCATTTAAATAGCATGTGACTAGTAAATAGCCGTTAGAATAGTAACTAGCCGTTGGAATAAGTAACTAGCCATTATGAATAGTATCCGTTTGAATTGTTATAAATAGGTATGAGTATGAGATTTTATTTATAAGAGAGTATAGAAGTAAGAAGAATAATAATAAGAGGTTATGACATCAAGCTCTCAAGTACCGTCATCCGAGAATAGTGTACGAGATAAAGATCAGCGAGCAATACGACTTGAAGTTACAAAGCTATGCTTTGCTGTAGATGAGCTAAATGCTCATGTCCAATGGCTGCAATATAATGCGACGAGACACAGGGAGAAGTTTGAGGTTATTCATGCGACAACCACGACAATGTTAGCCGAAGGGTTGTGTAGCTCTACTGTCGAAGCACAACACGTCCTACGAACACACGCTAATACAATTCAAGAAATTTTACGAAGGCCATAGAATATGATATTAATGTTTATGTTTAGGTTTATAATATTTTATGCTATAATATTATCTTATTTTATTGTTTATTGATTATGCAATTATATTATTTTATCCGCGTTAATATTAAATACGTTATAAAAATAAAATAATTTCTTATACGTCATAAAAAGTTTAGATGCTATATATTATGTCATTTAGTTTCTTAAACCAAATTACTATGGGTAAGTAAGTATTACAAGCCTTGACTTTACCAAAAGTATAAAACATAGGTAAGGTCCAAAAATTTGAATGAGGCAGATTCTGGAGGTCCCATTCAAAAAGCCATAACTTGAATTATACAAATCCAATTGACATGAAACCAAAGCCCATTTGTTCATTTATGACTTAGCTAAAACGTGTAGAAATTTTAGAATTTAATATGAAGCCAATCAATTCCAGAAGTTAAAATACTACATATAGGTTCAGTATGAACGGGTAAACATTTTAGTATGACTTTAAAATTCAATAACTTTTGTTATACATATGTAAAAATTATAAAATTGATACCTATTTGTAGATATTTGAGTCAGTAATGCAATACAATTGGCCGTTTGTCAAAAACTATAAAATTAAAAATTTTATAATTGAATTAGTAGAGAGTACACCAATGTGGACTTTTGATGCCAAAGGAACCTTCTAGGTTAAAAAGTCTTAAAACATTTTTTTAAATGGTAGGAGGAGATACCCACGTTTTAAGAAAGGATAATAGGAGGAAAATAAAGCATTATATATATTTTAAATAATTTAATTTAATGCCAAAGTCAAATTCGTACACTATTTTTCACACTATTACACCTACCACCTTACCTATAAATAGCATGCCTCACTTCCCTTCTTAAGCACTCTTACCATTCAAATAAGACACAAAACTCTCCTCCAAATACTCTCCAAAAAGTTCTATTAACACCCCAATAGTCCTCCAAGCCTTCTTTTCTCTCAATCTTCCTCTCACTTGTTGGAAGTTCCAAAAGGTAAATATTTCAAGCATATATTAATCATGTTCTTGGAAGGCTAATCCTCCTCATACATATATATATTATGGATGGCCTTGCCCCTCAATATATATATGTATATTTATTAAATAATATATATATGTGTATATATAGATTATTATTATTCCATGGAAGGCTAAGCCTCCTTATACATATATATATTATGGATGGCTTTGCCCCTCAATATATATATGTATATGATATGTATATGCATATATATAGATTATTTTTATTCCATGAAAGGCTAAGTCTTCTCATACATATATATATTGAGGGGCAAAGGCCATCCATAATATATATATGTATATTGTATATTATATATGTATATGTATACGTATAGATTATTAGTATTATCATGAGAAGTTTTTCCACCATAATATACTTATATATGTTTCTCAATATATTATTTATTAATATACTATTATTATTAAAACTAAAATATTAACTTTTGAATTTTGTTTCAAGGTTTATAAACGCGAAAGACAAAAAGATTGTAAGGATCCCCTCTCCCTTTCCTTACCATGATCTCCGACGTGGAAATTTATTTCCTATTTCTTTTCTATATTTCTATCTCAAGATTTAAGAATTAACTTTCATTGGCACTTCTTGGAAACTTGGTAATCTAATTTATTGAATGGTGAATAACCCTTTTACTTATCGGGGCTATTATTGTAAGACCTTCCTTTATGTTGAGATTTACCATTGATGTGGTTGTTTGAAAATTTGTGAAGATATATTTTATGTTTGACAATATGTTTATGGGTGGTTCTAGAAAGACCTCCAATGCATTGGGTAAAGAACATCACTGGAGAGTGTCAATCCAGTTGATAACAGGTTATGCATGACATCTAAGTGGTGAACCTAGATGAGTAAATATTCTTATTCTTTCATGAGTTGATTATTCTCCATATATTATTCGTTACTTTTAACCTTACTGGCTATTTGAGCTCATTTCCTTCATGTTTTCTTCCAACCCCAGGGAACTAGGAGAAAGCAAGGATGCTAGGATAATGGTATCCAGAATGCTTGGAATAAAATCATAAGAAGATTATGCATGTAGTATTTATATGTCATGTAAACTATAATGGGTTATCAACACCTAGTCTCTAAACGTTAAACCTTAGAGATCTTGTGATGAGTCTTGATGTAATAAATAAACCATCGAATTTATGTTGAGCAATAGATTTCTATTCATATAATTGTAATATCTTATTTGTCTAACGCACCTGGTCTGGAAGTCCAGATTTGGGGGCGTTACATAAGTAATGCTTGGTTGACAACTTTTTCATTATGAGACAATTTTAACACTTATCAACTCTAAATTTATAATAAAGGGTAACCAAACCACCTTAGCATCCAAACACTATTGGATCAAATGCCTTTTTAGCTTCAATCATGATGAACCAAATATTCACAGCATAAGACAATGTTACCACCTTTTGCATTCAATTTCTCCATGTCACCAAATTATTACCAACAAACGTGAGATATCCAATGTGGGTTACCTTAGGATGATCACTCTTAGAAGAAGGAAAACAACTTTCCTAGAGCTAAATTTAAATATCGATTCACAACTCATATCTTTACTTGGAGTATGCATAAACTGCCTCACTGCAGTTTATTTCTATGTGTAACTCTGTTTTAGGTCATGAGATTTTTTTCTCTCGAACTTCTTGTGGTTTGAATGTTATATATTTATTGTATTTTACTCAAAGTTAATCAAACAAGGTTATGGATTATCAAATAGAGGGTATTATTAGATAATACCTTGTTAGATTTAACAAAACATCAAAATTTAACTTAATTTGGTACTGTGATCATTCTCTACACCTTGGTTTGTTCGTAAAATAATTCAAAAAAATTCGAAAATTTTGGATAAATCTGAATTTGAATGAAGTCAGAGAAAAACTTCAAAAAAAAAAAAAGAAGAAAGATCAAGTATGAAGAGGTAATCTGAGCTCGGATACAAAATTCGAGTTTAGGTACCATATCAAAAAGGTCATATATTTGAGTTCAAATCACAAAGTAAAGAAGACAAGATAGAAGTTGGACATGAACTTGGATACCATATTATAGTTTAGATAGAAGAATCCAAGTTTGTAGAGAAAATCCAAATTTATAATTGTAATATGAACTTAGAAGGATGCAATCTTAGCTCAGAGAAGATTCATATATTTGAAAAGTACCCTAGTTAGAAGAGAACGAGTTTGGAGAGAAGCATTAGAACTCGAATTTCCAACCTATGTTCGAATAGGGTTTTGGCATTCAAAATTAATGATGAGGTTCTCAGATGTCAACATTTACGACATGATTGCTTATGATTGGATAAGTTAAATGGTTCTAACAACTATTAAAAATATATTATAAATAGGTTCGAAAATCGTAGGACTATGTGTCAGTGATAGATTAAATGCCACAAATGAGAGAAAAATGGTTCTGATTCCTAGGTGTGGCACACCAATATAAAAACCCTAGGGTTTATATTATATAAATAGTTTTTAGTATTTTTCTTTTGGAACATGCTTTTCTTGTGCTTCAATATATGCTTATATATGAAAAAAATAGAAATACACGGGTCAAGTTTATTATTATTCATCATCATTCAACATATATAGAGTTATGTTGATAAAAGAAAGAGTATCATAAATCAATAAAACCATTTAATTTGTCTTATGTTCATTTGATAATAGAGAGTTATATAATTAATGACAATTCTTTGATTATCTTTTGTAGTATTTTATCACAATTAAAGAAAATGTTTTAAGGCGATTTTCTATAGCAATTTTAAAGAGAAATTTATTCTCCCCTCTAGATCTCTTTGGGGTCTAATATGAATCATGAGAGAAAAGAAGAAAAGTATAATCTATGAACAAATTGAGTTTGATGCTAAAAACAAAATCTTTTTGTATCAGAAGGTGTATAAAGGAGAAAAATAAAGAAATCCAAGTTAGATATGGTTATACTAAAGATTAAATTATTAGTGATCCATTAAGAGGAATGACAATAAGGAAAAAGTTTTTAGAAGTCACTACATTACCATCATGACTTAAATAGAAGATTGTTAAAAAAAGTTATACGAAATGTTGCTTAGATCACAACTATGAACGAAGAGTTAGATCAAATAAAAAAGAATAAGCAATATTAGCATAATTTGTTTGTGCACCTACCTCCTCAAGCTAGAAAAATTAGTTAGTTTAATTATATATCTTATTTTTAATTATATATCTATCTCTGTAATTAGTTAAAAAATGGAAAGAGAATTAATATTGCAAGGGGAGCTGTGAGATAAGGGAGGAGTTAAAACTCATCTGCTTGTGGGTTATAGCTTAAAAAAGACTATGCTTGTAGAGTGTATTATACTATTAACATTTATAAGGCGGAATTCTTAATCCTAGTTATGTTAGAGCCCGTAATTATTGTTTATCCAATATTAAAATATATTTGCAACTAACAGTAAATTAAAAGGAGAGGATTAAAGTTCATCCAAGCAACAAGCCTTTGAAGATTGTAGACTTGAAAGACCAAATAAATTAGAGGACTTTGAAGCCTATTAGACGATCTTGAAACTTATCGAAGCACACTACAAAATAAAAATAGGTGACTTTAATAGATTAGAGGGCTTTAAAGGACTACAAGCTTTTCAAGTTAAAATTATGAGACTTTTAAATTAGAAGACTTCAATAAAAAGGATATGATATTAAAAGAACTTTTGTTATCCCATGTTTGCAACTTCGAGAATACTGAAATTAAGTGACTCTCCATGCCTAAACCCGAAGAGTCAATGGGTTGTTCACTAGCACTTATGGAAACTACATTTCGAGTCTTGTCTCAAAACAAAAATCAATATGTCATTACAAATATAACATAAATCCATGGTTTACATCAAAAGGAAGAATAAAAGATCTACTTGTTTTGCGGCACCACTTAGGC
The DNA here is from genome assembly GCA_023512835.1 of Taxillus chinensis. Taxonomy (NCBI): domain Eukaryota; kingdom Viridiplantae; phylum Streptophyta; class Magnoliopsida; order Santalales; family Loranthaceae; genus Taxillus; species Taxillus chinensis. The sequence continues at coordinate 19,798,143 of CM042092.1, read as the reverse complement.
AGTACGGTCAACACCTGAAAAAATATTTAAACAATATAGGGTGAGCACGAATACTCAGTAGATGACCTACAACTCCTCACACTCCACATCCAAACCATCCTAATATCTATGCCATGTGTATACATATGTCAATGTAATGCTTTAGACTACTCATCCAACCAATAATCATCATATCAATTATACAATATAGTATAAGAATAACTAAGAGTAGGACTTTGCCCAAAATTATAATTTAAACAAGTACATAATCATCAAAACATTAGGGACCATTATCTCATAATCATTTAAAAGCAATGGGGGTTATTATCTACAATCATTAAAAAGCATTGAGGACCATTATCCCACAATCTCAAAGCAATAACAAGCCTTGGGGATCATTATTCCACAGGCTCAAAGCAATAACAAGCCTTAAAGATCATCATTTATAACAATCCATATTTAATATAGCAAATTAGATAGTCTTTAGATAATGTTCAAAATATCTTGATAATGATGTGGTTGTTGATACAATTGTTTTAATGATAATTAAGCCGAATTTAGAGTTTGGAGTCTTGAAGGATAAATTTGGTAATTATTGTCTTCAAAAGAAAAACAAATATAATCATAATATCTTTTATTTTGGTTTCATGCTGGAACGTGAGAGAGAAGGAGAGAGTGTGAGATAGAGAGAAGGAAAGAGAGAAGGAAAAGAAGAAAAAGGAGGAAATTGGGTGTGTTCTTCACAAATACAGACAATTAACTGTTTTCAGGAAACTCTTGGCTTTATCCCTTTTCATGCCTCTCATATCTCTTCTTGACCTAAAACAGATGAATTCAGTTACATGAAACCTAGGATGAACACCTAGAATGAACTTGCTGGGTTTGTGTGGACTTAGGTGGATTCTTTAGATGGTTTTAGCTAAAGACCTTTGATTTGATGATTCATTGTTTGATTATTGTTGGAATCTCAATTGATTTTTGGGATTTAAATTGACATGACATTAAATGGTAGGCTTTGGTTGGATGTTGAAAATTGATGAACTAGGTTTTTGTTTATGCCTCAAAAACCTTAATCCTGTTACTGTTGATGTGTTTGATATGATATTTGATGATATATTGGTGTTAGGGTGTTAAATCCTTCCATTTGATGTGTTTTTGGGGTTGAATCGACGATTATTGGATGAGACATCAAAGTCGTTGTCTCTAGAACGAGCTATAAAATTTTATAAGTCCTGGATTGGAGTTTGGACGACAACACAATTGTGAAATACATAGTGGTGCACGATGTTTTTTTTTTTTTTTTGTGTTTGCATGATACTTGGTCAAGTTTTCATGATACATGGTCCTTTGTATTGGACGATACATCGGTGTGTCATTAATGTGTTGTGACTTGTGCATGAGACTTTTGGATTGTTTCTTTTGTAATTTGAAGTTATTTTTGTTGATTTTGGTGCTATTCTTGTTGAAAAATTGATGGCCAATGATTAATCAGCTATATAGGCTCCCTATAGCATGATATAATTGATGTTATTATCGAATATGCTGATTAAAGACTTGTTGATTGAATTATTTTTGTATGTGATGTAAATTATTGTTGTTGAGTTATGACTTTGAGTATGCTGGATAATAGTCGTCCCTTAAAAACATTGAAGGGATAATGTTCTCTAATGTTCAATCAAAAGGGATAATGGTGTTATGTTCTCAAATTCCAAAGAAGTTGGAACTATTAACTCCCTATACCCATACCTAAAGATTTAAAGAGCTGGTAACTAGCACTCATGGAGACTACATAACATACGTGTGTTGTATCAAAGAAACTTGTATACTCATACACCAAGGAAAATTATATATGTACTTTCCAAAAATGAAATAACAATGGCATGCTCACATTTAATAAATCAAATAAACAAACCATTACATTAAACACTTTGGTAAGAACATGTTCAAAGTAATACATTAGATAAAAGCCACATCAGATATAAAAATTAGAGTAATACATCCATAAATGGCAAGTCCTTTGTAGTGTGGTGAGAGCTCTTGAAAAAACTCAACAAGATAGAGTGAGCAATAAGCTTAAAAAGTAACTTATAACTCCACATCAAACTTATGACTCAAACACTTAATGCTATATGATCAATATACATGTATCAGTATAGTATTACTATTTATGCATCAACCCACAATATTAGTATGTAACAATTGATAACTACACACACATTCGGGTCATTTCTCTTTCCAAACCAATCAATTCAAACTTTAAACCTGTTAGATATCTAGGGACATTAAGAGAGTATTTAGAATGTGTTTTTATTTTTATTTTTATTTTATTTCATGATTTAAATCTTTATTTGAGTTAGAGTTTGAATTTTGAAGTATAAAAATAAATTTTATTTGGTAAAAAAATAATGTATTTTTTTAAAAAATGAATTTCTCAATAATTGTAAAAAAAATCCCGCTAATAAAATAAACAAAAGAGAAAAAAAAGGAAATAATAGGTAATCATTGGGAATGGAGTAAATGTTTCAAAGGCCAGCTCACTTTTACAAAAGACAAATCATTTTTATTTTTTTAAATCATGTGATTGTTTTAAAAAAAATAAAAATAAAAATCCTGTGATTCGTTTCACCATCTAATTTGTTTTTGTTATGGTTTTTGGTGGTCCTTTATAATTCTATTAGATAACCTAACCGTACTGATTGTGCTTCTCCATATAACAATACTCCAGTCCTCATTACCGTGTCTTGTAATTAATTGAACACACGTTATGAAATGAGACAGATCAAGAAAGCATATATACTGTTCCTTTGGCTGCTGTTTGCTTCTCCATTTAAATTCTCGGAGCCGCTTCGCACGCGGTGATGTTGAAGTGATGGAGTATTCAGTACTGTAATAGAACATGCATATACTCTATAATTCCATTGAAATTCCACGTGTACACACTTACCAATCGGTCAATTGACCAACCCAACTTTATAAGCATAGACCAACCTTTAAGAACTACGATCCCCCTTACTCCATTGCTTGTAATTAATTATACTAGTCCTCGTGCAACACTGCTCTTCTCACACGTGCATGCAGTGCACCAGTCATTGTGGACGTTCGTGGTTCCCTGCATATTCAGTGAGAATAACGACAGATCGAGTTGGATATTCAGATACTGTTTAATTCGAATTCGATCCAAAAACATATAGTTTATCCAAATTTAACTTAATCCAGTGATTCTGACCGTTAGAGACGAGTCGAATCTGTATTTTTTATTCTATATTTTTTTTTAAATCTCAAATTAAAACGAGAAAATTCAACTTTGACCTAATAATTTATTGAAATAAATCAAATCAAATCAAAACGATCGGAAGTTAGCAGGTCAGAACAGCCGATTTTGCCATCCCTAAATTATCCAGATTATTAATTATAGACTAATGGTATGGACATGCGACCGACTAATCTCGTGATTAATTAACAAGAAAATGGAAGATGGTGAGAATATTCGAGAAATTATTTAAAGTTCTTTTAAATGAAGTAATTAATGACAAATGAAAATGGGTGTGTAAATCTTGTTTGGTTCACAATAAAATAAAAAGTCAACCTACGATATATTTTCCTGTCAAAGGAATATGTAAACCGTAAAAAAAGGGAATTACTTTTTGAAAACCATTTTTCAAAATGAACAAGTCTTTGCTCCCCTGCCATAGAAGCCCTGAATCTTTGCTCCCGCAGACGAAACCCATCCCCACTCTGGCACTCTACTCACGTGCCATCACCCTGCTCCAGCCATGCAAGCGGTTGGGATGGGTATTTTGGCACATCTTAGCTGATGTAATGATTGCCATAAGAGAGTAACAGACCCTAAAATGTGACAACTCATTTCGTTTTAAAATCGAATGAGCTAATGTAAGGATTGTCACACACAAATATTGCGGTATCAGAGACCGGAGGATGTTATGAAAAAAGCATATACCGGGTGGGTGACTTTTTGGACTGTTCTTTGGAGCACCTCTAACTGGGTGTGGGTCTGCTATAGCTCTACTCTACCATGGGTTAAAGAGGATTAATAGATTATAGATTACGTAATAAAAACTATTCTTTTAAACTATTTTTCCTTTTCTATATAAATATACATTACAATAAATTCCCTAAATCAAACTCTATATTATTAAAATAATATTTTCTATCACTTATTTTATTTAATAATAATTTTTTATAATTTAATACGAAATAAAAGTTAATATTATGAAAAACGTAAAAAAAGAGAAGTGAGAGAAATTTTTTAAATATAATTTAATAATTATAAAAAATGAATAATGCTTTCCAATATATTGAAATACTATATAAATTTCATAAAAAAAATTTAAATATAGGGCATCTACTGTGGGAATGATTTTTTAATTTTTTAATTTTTTCCCTAAATTTAGAAAAACGGATTTATATAGGGAATCTGCTACTAGCTAGTGCTCTTAAACGAGCAATGTAATCAATTTCAATTCCTAAATTTCAATACTTGGTTATTTTTAACATTTATTCATATATCCAATTCCAAACACCAAATGCGTTGGTATAAGAGCATTCACCGCAGGTTTGATATAATCAAACTTTTCTTATAATTTAGAGAAAAAATATACAAATTTGTCAAAAAATCATTTAGATCAGGTTCATTAAAATAGGATATAGAGATAGGAAATGAATAATAAATACCTATATTTAGAGATTACTATTCATCTCTAAATACTTTCTTTATAATTTTTTAATATATATTATTATAACTGTAATATTTTCATCGATGATAATAAATGAAAGGATGAGAGAGAAAATAATATAAAATGAATTAAAGAATAAATATGGATATAAATGAATAATGAGATGTTTAATTAATATTTTTAAAAAATAAATAAATTATATACTATTTATTCCTAAAATAGGAATGAAAATATCAAAATTATCGTGGATGCTCTAAAAAATCATAATTTAAAATATAGCTAATGATTCACAATAAATTAATAGTAATTTATTGGTTCCTGGTTAAATTAATAATATAGCTAATGCTTCACAATAAATTAAATAATTATATTCAAACTTTAAAGTAATTAGCTAAAGGATTGAATTTTTTTTATGATTGAATTCAAGTTAATTATCTCGTATCAACGTCTCTTTTGTGCATAACCAAACTCAAAATAATTAGCTAAACGAAAATATTAACCCTTATTCGTTATAATAATTTAAAAACCTAAATTCAAGTACATGGAGACAAATTTACACAAAATTAAAAAAGAACCTAATTACATAAAAACGCTAAAATCCCAAAGGCTAACCTAATGACATTTGAAAAATAATTAAAATATTCAGTAGTATCAAAGTGAAGGCTTTGTGCAAAAAAAAAAAGGTATGTTATTGAAGTCATCTACTTTCATTAACACAGAAAAAATTTACTTTGAAGTGAGACTATTTGACGGTGAAAGATTAATTAAATTAGTCATCTTTAAAAAATTTAATAATTTTCATTATATATTTCTTTTTTATTCTTGCATTCAATTTAACAGTTAAAGTAGTTTATATTAAGTTGTATGTTCTCCGATAAGCTAATTTTTCAATTATTTTTTTCCTCTTACATTTAATACAACATATATATATATATATATATATATATATATATATATATATATTGATAAGGCAAATTAACGGCCATGACCATCCATGACCATGCCACAAATCTGCAGTGACGGATGATAATCTTAAAATACATTTCAATTCATTAGAAGCACATACATACATCAGACATTACGGAAAAGATCGAGGAGGAACTTCCGACAAACCACAGCTTCACTCAATAAAAGTAAACAAAATTCACATTGTTAGTACGTGGAGAAAAGTAGGTGGGATCTTAGTTTTTTCCCTCGACTTCCAGAAAAAAGCATACAAATCGAGAACAAATTTAAATCCGCTCCCAAAAATTAGCAAATGACAAGTTGTTAATTAGAAAGAGATTATCTCTCAGAGGGATCAATATTATATGGCACTTTTGGTGGTATCTTCATATGCATCGCCACCGACTCGTCGCTCATGTTGCTCTACCTCAACCAAGTTCTCCATGACAGCATCCGAGGTATTCTTTAAGAATTCAGCCCAATTCCTACATTTCAATCAAAACACACGCAGATAATCATAATATATATATATATATATATATATTTGTGCATGGTATGTATTAATTTTACATAGTTTTATATGCATATACCCTTTCGAGGAATCAAATGTAAGTCCTACGGTGTACTTGGCCTCCTCCAAAGCCCATCCAAATCGCCTGAGTTCCTCCGCCGGACGCTTCCGGTCGTCCTTAACCCGGAGCTCCGACGGCTTGACGTCACAAAATACCGGAATGACCCTCCTCCCGGACTCCATCATCAGAGACAGCTCGTGCAGGCAGAAGTAGGAATCACAGTAGCGTGGGGAGAACACTGCCATGCCGATGCGGCAGCTTCGGACCGCAGGGTCCAGGTGGTCGAAGAGCCGGTCCCCAGGCTTCATGTTCTTGCAGTCCAGGAAAGCCCGAAGCCGGAGTTCACGGGTGAGGTGGTCGTATATCATTCCAGCCACCGTCCGCTTTGTGTCGATGCCTCGGTGGTTGATGAACACGTCGTAACGCTGCGGTTTGGGAGCCCTGGCGTCGGCCTCCTTATATTTGTTGCAGCGGAGGACATGTCGTCCGTATGTGTTCTTGGCAAGTGATGAACGCTGCATGGCGCTGGGTTATGATTAGAATGCGCGGGGGTACGTGGGTATTAGGATTTTGTGGTTGGTGTGTTTCGAGTCGGTCACTAGTATTTATAATTTGTAAGCAACTGTGTGTTTTTTTTAAAATTTATTTAGCAAACATTAAAAGGATATATACAATAACGCTAAAATATTTCGAAGATCTTGACCGTCACTGCCACTGGGTAGCAAATCCTTCAAACACGCTGCCGTGTAACAGCGATAGCGTGATTATAAATTAGGTCTCTTTAAACTGAGAGTTGATGAACACCGACCACATTAATAATAGTCTCCTCTGACTACTGGTGGGCCTACTAACTGTGCGTAGGAGGACTGTTCACAGGGAAAAAAACTAAAGAGAATATATATTGTTCTTTTACATTGGTCGAAAAAGGAAATAACAAATGAATATATAAAATCATCGATTATTATTTTTATTAGGAATGTCAATTTGTTCCGTGAACCTGGAAAAACCTTGTAGCTATAAATAATCTCAAACCCACGACGTTTTTTAATTACAATAAAAGGCTGACCATTAGGATTGAATTTGGTTACATAATTACTATATATGCTTAAAAATAACATAATAATAATTATTATAATAATATATTTTATTTAAAAAATACAATATATATACATTTACATTTAAAAAAACATTTAAATATAGTAATAATATTGTAATATAAAATATAAGTATATATGTTTAATCAAATTCAACTTTAATCACTTAAATTATTTAATGAATTAGTTTAAATAATTTATATATTCACTAGAAATATTAGTTGATCATTTAAAAACTATAAATATTTTTTTTAAAATAGTGAAAATTCTAAATAATTTATATGTTAAGAAAACATTAAAATATATGAATAAAACAAGTTTTATATATATATATATATATATATGATTACTAATGCAAAAGAAAATGACCACTAAAACTAATCAGAGAAACAGTATATAAGTGATCATATTTATAATTGATAATAATCATACTAAAAATCTTAATAATTTACTATACTATTGTATGATTAATTAATAATGTTGGTTATACGCGTAAGCGCAAATTATGATTATATCAACTAAAGAGTATATATATTTATCACACCAAACTTATATATATACACACACATGTACTTAATAGTCAATCTTATACTAAAACAATTGTATATATAATTATTTTGATTTATAATTATCATATATAATTATATAGTATATATGGACTAGTATATTACTTAATTATAACATAAGTAATATGATAATTATTATATATAATTATATCACTTAAGTTATCATTAATCATATCAATTAATCAATAATATTACCTATAACCTATTTGTTATAAGTGTTTGAATACGTAATAACTATATAACTAGTTTAGGAATACAAAGTGTATAGTTAATGCTATAACTGCATAATAGTTTACCTTGATTAAATAACCCGCTAGCATGATTATAACTCTTGATTATTAAACATTTAACTAATTTAGTATTTATTAGTTACCCCTCAAATAATTTCATAATAATCATACCAATTAGTTAGCATATATCCTTTCAAAGTATGCCTGAAAATATAGTTTATATATAGTATTTTAATTATATATTTATTCGCAACTTGTTTTAATTATATAACTATTTTAACGAAATTATTTTCTTAACATATATCTAATTAAATTCATTTTTAACCACTTAAATTATACAAGAAATTAATTTAAATAATATATATATATATTACTTCATTTAAATTTTATTTTTATCAGAAATATAAATATATATACTTTTTAATTGCTATTTTATAAATAAAGTTTATTAATATTACTAGTACTACTATTGATTTGTGGCAATTTTGTATTTATTTTTCATCATATTTTTTTATTTGTGAGCCCATTGTGTAATGACAACTTAAGAACTACCTATAATCAACAAAGAGTCCATGGCCAACAACAATACCTAACGTGATGAAATAAGGTGATAACAATGAGGATCTACTTTTTCTTTCTTATTAATAGCTTTAACTTTCCCCTGTAATTATGAGATGTGAGATAAATTATTGTAATAATTTTTTATTTTGAAGCACATCGAATCACACTTTAATAGGTTAGAGACACACCTTATAAAATTGAGCTGACATCTTACGAGTCAATATAAGATTTTTCCTTGCATCTCCCAGCTACCCCTTAATGCATATCTCGAATCAAGATCACACCTTTTCAATGTTTTAATGACAAGGGTCACATCCATATTCCAATGCGATATCATAATATCTTTGAAACATCTTTATAGGAATAATCAAACTTTACTACTACTTGTTTAATCTGACCAAGACATATATTTTCTAAAGTGTCACAATATTATTTACTTGAGGCTTGCTAGACATCTGCCTACATAACTTTAAAAAATGTTATGGCATTAGGGCCTTCTTTATTTTCTTATTAATGACTTTGGCTTTTTGGGACAAATTATCCCAGTAGTTAATACTTTCCTTTAAGGTATACTTTTGTGAGATGCAAAGCTAATTCAATACATTGTTTATGTTCTCTATATATAGCCTGCTGTTACTCTTCAAGGAACCCCTATGCCCAAGAGAATAGCAAGGAGATGTTAAAGTCTTAGAAATCTTGCAGATGATCTCGATTATGCTATGAAAATTTAATCACTTCAATTATTTAGTGAATTAGTTTATATATTTATATATTTACTAAAAATATTAGTTGATGATTTAAAAACTATAAATATTTTTTAAAAATAGTGAAAATTCTAAACAATTTATCATTAAGAAAACAATAAAATATATGAATAAAACAAGTTATATATATGATTACTAACGTAAAAGAAAATGACCAATTAAACTAATCAGAGAAACAATATATAAGTGATCATATTTATACTTGATAATAATCATAATAAACATTTTAATAATTTACTATATCAAACTAGGTACTATTGTATGATTAATTAATAACATTGGTTATAAGCATAAGTGCAAATTATGATTATATAAACTAAAGAGTATATATATTTATCACACCAAACTTATATATCCACACACACATTTACTTAATAATCAATCTTATACCAAAACAATCATATATATATAATTATTTTGGTTTATAATTATCATATATAATTATATAGTATATATGGACTAGTATATTATGTAATTATAACATAAGTAAAATGATAATTATCATATATAATTATATCACTTACGTTATCATTGTTCATGTTATCACTCATTATCAGTGATAATTAATCAATAATATTACTTGTAACCTATTTGTTATAAGTGTAGGAATAAGTAATAACTATATATATATATATATATATTTGCTATAATTAGTTTAGGAATACAAAGTTTATAGTCAATGCTATAACTGCATAATAGTTTATCTTGATTAAATAACCAACTAGCATGATGATTATAACTCTTGATTATTAAACATTTAACTAATTTAGTATCTATTAGTTATCCCTCAAATAAATTCATAATAATCATACCAACTAGTTAGCATATATCCTTCCAAAGTATGCCTGAAAATATAGTTTATATATAGAGTATTTTAATCATATATTTATTTGTCGCTTTTAATCATATATATAATTATTTTAATGAAATTATTTTCTTAACATATATCTAATTAAATTCATTTTTAACCACTTAAACTATGCAATAAATTAATTTAAATAATTTATATATATTACTATATTTAAATGTTATTTTTACCAAAATATAAATATATATACTTTTTAATTTCTATTTTGTAAATAAAATTTATTATTATTAGTAGTACTACTATTGATTTGTGGCAATTTTGTGTTTATTTATTATCATTTTTTTTATCTATGAGCCCGTTATGTGATGACAACTCAAGGACTACCTATAATCAATAAAGAGTCCAAGAGCTAGCAACAATATCTGATGTAATGAAATAAGAGGATGACAATTAGGACTTACTTTTTTTTATTATTAATGGCCTTGACTTTCCCTTTTAACTATGAGATGTGAGATAGATTATTCGAATAATTTTTTTTATTTTGGAACACATCCAACTACACTTTAATAGGTTAGAGGCACATCTTGTGAAATTAAGCTGACATCTTATGAGCCAACACCCTTAATCCATATCTTAAATCAAGATCACACCTTTTTGATATCTTAATGACAAGGGTCACATTCATATTCCGATATGATATCATAATATCTTGAAACACCTTTATAGGAACAATCAAACTTTATATCTATTAGTGTCAAAATATTATTCATTTTAGACTTATCAAACACTAGCCTACATAATTTTAAAACATGTTATGACAATTAGAACCTTCTTTATTTTCTTAATAATGACTTTGGCTTTAGGAACAAATTATCCCAACAGTTAATACTTTCCTACAAGGTACACTTCTTTGTGAGAGGCAATACATTGTTTATGATCTCTATATATAGTCCGTTGTTAGCTCTTCGAGGAACCCCTAAAATGAGATGTTAAAGTCTTAGAAATCTTGCAGCACCTGTGAATGATCTCAATTATGCAATGAAAATTTAATGTTAACATGTTATATATAAAAGATTAGTTCAAACGTTGTACTCTTTAGAATTAAATTAAATGTTTTGAAGTCATCTCTCCGAATCCTACAAAACACACAAACTTATTTGGATGTGTTTCCCAATAAATATATTTATGAGATCCACATGATATATCTTTTTCACCAAAAATTTATTTTAGGCTAAATCTTTTAAAATATCGTGATTATCCATTTCTGTCATCAAACACAATCTCATATTTGAAAATATATATTAAAGGTTATAAAAGTATATTTAAAGCCTTTGGATTGTGATGTTCAATTAATATATTGAAATGAAGATTTTAAAAAATCAAGAACAATATTACAGTTTTGCTACTCTTCCTATTATTATAATGTTTCCATTTTTCACGAGGGAAAAAATATATTCATGAGCTTAACTCCTACTTGCATCTCTCAACTCAAAGGCCACCCCAACCCTAACGGTAATAGCTAGAAGTCTATATGTAACTAATCTAAGGCTTAGAGCCGATTCTCTTTTTACAAGATAAAATTATTATTCAAGATTTCTGAATTTAGAGGGTTTCTAAAAAAAATTTAGTAAATAAAATATTCTGAAAAAGACAAAGCCGATCATAACCCTAACTAAGAACGAATTCACTTAGACAGTACCATTGAAACCCTAGTGTCATCCCTGTTGGAGATCTCTATCATCTCCACCACCTTCTCCATCATCACTACTGCACATTAAAATTGATGCAACAACCCGAAGAATTCCTAGTAATTGATTTTCCAATGAGTCAATCTACTATAAGAAAAATGTGTCTAATCAAAGTTATATTTCACCTAGTGAATATTACCCACGCTATTTGATATTGTGTGTATCACTCAGCGAATCCATCTGATCACTACTAAGAAATACATTATATTATCACCCAACATAGGTGTATGCCATATTACATGTTCACTATCCGCTTGATGACAATCACTTCTCAGTGGACAAAAGTGTGTGAGGGAAATTTTAACACTTTAACCCAATGAAATTTCTCTAGACAACCATCATAAACAAAAAAATTTATATAAATATTTTTGTAGGCTATCACTATATATAGTTTAGATAGGTTTGGATGTGACATCTTGATGTTATATTCTCAAATTTGTAAATGGTTGTTATTTTTGGTTTAAAAACGGAAGATATATTTACTCATATAAAATAATAGTTTATTATTAAATACATGAACAATAGTCTCAATATTACATTAAATAATATTATTTTTTTAAATGATCAATGTTACATATAATTGAGATTGAATATAATTTTTAAGATGACCAAGAAAAAATCATAAACATCAATCGCCAACGACGATGTCACATTGTACAAACATTTATTCGTTGTGATATCCTTAGGCGCCCCCATTTAGTCGAGATGATGACGTTCTACCTCCACCAAGTTTTTCACGACAGCGTCCGATGTACTCTTTAGGAATTCAGCCCAATCCCTGCATTTCAAAAGGGAAATTAAAAACATGATTTCTCCAATTTATTTCACTTTATTTTGTCGTATACTAATTTTTACACGCCCACATGACATACACACACAGAGCTATATATATATATATATATATATATATATATATATAAGAGAGAGAGAGAGAGAGAGAGAGAGAGAGAGAGAGAGAGAGAGAGAGAGAGAAAGAGAGAGAGAGAGAGAGAGAGCGTGAGAGTGCCTACCCTTTTGAAGAATCAAATGTAAGTCCTACGGTGTACTTGGCCTCCTCTAAAGCCAACCCAAATCGCCTGAGTTCCTCCGTTGGACGGTCTGGGTCGTGCTTAACCCGGAGCTCCGACGGCTTGACGTCACAAAATACCGGAATGACCCTCCTCCCGGACTCCATCATCAGAGACAGCTCGTGCAGGCAAAAGTAGGAATCGCAGTAGCGCGGCGAGAACACCGCCATGCCAATCCGGCAGCTTCGGACCGCAGGTTCCAGGTGGTCGAAGAGCCGGTCCCCAGGCTTCATGTTTTTGCAGTCTAAGAAAGCCCGAAGCCGAAGTTCACGGGTGAGATGGTCGTATATCATCCCTGCTACCGACCGCTTAGTGTCGATTCCTCGGTGGTTGATGAACACGTCGTAACGCTGCGGTTTGGGAGCTTTTACCACGGCCTGAATTTGGTTGCGGTGGTGGTGGAGGATTTGTCGGTACGTATTCTTAGCAGTTGAACGCTGCATGGCTCTAGCTTTTGAATAAATTGAGATCTTGTTGTGAGTAATAAATTCCAAGTACGTGGGTTCTGGGATTGCCTGTTGGTGTTATGGTACGGTGGTAGTCGGTGGTATTTATAGTTTTCAAGCTTCTGTATTTTTTTTCTCCCCTAAAAGTTCTTAATAACGGTAAACGGTTTTGAAAATCTTAATTTTGTCTTTACTGCCCACTGTCCCAATCCTTCAAACACGCTGCCGTGTAATCTTGAGAGTGACTGTATGGTCTCCTAGGACAAAGTACGTGAGTAGTTTCCGTGGTGGTAAAATTTAACGAAATTGCACGAGTTCAATAAGTTCTCCATGGCATATGAATGAAAATGACCCATTCCTTCATTGTCACAATCCTTTGGCTACTATTATCAAAATGACCCATCACAAACAAAAAAATTTAGTAAACCTAAGCCGTGTATCACAATCTTTCATTCTCTTGTCATATTAACTAATAAGTAATGTTACACATAATTAAAATTATAATCTTTAAATAACCATGGTAATGTGATAGTATACCAAACCGGAGATAAACAAATATGTTCATAGACATATTTAATTTGTGAGGTGCTTACAAATTTCGATGAGCTGATAACTATAATGAATAGACGCATCGTTTTTGAGCCCCAATGCATGGACGGATTCGATTTCTTTAGGTGCCATTCTTGAGGTCCTCCTAAGATTTATCTTCTATTCATGTACATGCATGTACTAATGTCTGTTTTATCATATGTTTTATATTTTTAGTATCTAGTGTGTAAATATTCGGGTAAGAATATTAGTAACAGTTTTTTTATAAAAATATATTTTTTTAAAAGAAAAAAATTAATAAGTCATAAAATTTTTCTCACAGTTGAAACTCTATATTTAACGTTTTCTATTGGGTTTGTATAGTTTTTCTCAATATATTATAAATCATTTTACTCCCTATAATTATTAAATTATATATCAAAAAATTCTCTTACCTCTTTCCTTCATGTTTCCATCACTTTTATTTTTATTTAATATTAAATTATAAAAATAATTATTATTAAATTTAAAATAATACACAATATTATTTTAATGATATAAAGAGTGATTAAATAAATTTATTGTAGTGTTTATTTGTATAGAAAAACAAAAAATAATTTAGATCCTTAAATTTAAGAAAAACAATGGAAACCTATTGTTAGTGTTTTAAGTTAATTGGTCTGATATGTAAGTTATTGTTTCTTCTAATTGGATGTATTAGAACATAAGAACATGTTTAATTGTCATGTTTTTTATTTTCAATTTTAAAATATAATATCTATTTTGAAGTATAAAAAATTGAAAACTAAAAATAAAAAAAAAATTTACAGGACCAAATAAAAATAACTTTTTATTATTTTAAAATTTAAAAATTTTCACCCTATCACATTATAAAAATAAAAACAAAAACAAAAAATATAATAACCATTGATAATTTAAATCCTCATCAATTGAAAAACGCAAGCGCCATTGGTTCGGCCAAGGCCATCCTCAGTCAATGTGTGCGCGTAGGAGAGAGAGGTCCGCGGAAACACTGGTGGCTGTAATGTTTATTTTTGGACAGCAGGCAAGCATGCATCTTGTCCCCCTCCCTCTAGACAACCGAAAAGGTCACTTGCGGATCTGGTGAGCCGAATTGACGAATTCCAAGCCCAAAAAACAAAACAAAACAAAACAAAATTGAATTCCCCATTTGGCGTTTCGGGTCCTCATTCAAACACTTCCGTTACTAAGTCATATTCCCCCATATGGGTGCATGAATAAGCTCGTAAGCATAAGAGGGGGAAAAATAGGACTCGAAATAAAAGAGTGAATATTAAAATTTTAGATTTAATAAGTGAGTCTCTAACGATTTTTTCATTTATCACACAAAAATCATATATTATAGGTAAAGGAAGACACACCTATGGAACATTATAGGCTACACATGTAATTGGCTCGAAATTCTTGACACTGCAAGTTACTATAAACATAGCTTTACTTCAATTGGTTCTTATGATGCTATCGCTCCAATGGAATATTATGTAAAAAAGACTTTTGACAACGTGAAACATCATATGGATTACTATGCTCTGAAATCGTTGGTTGAATTGAGGTATTTGTCATAATATTTAAATATTATTTATTTTAGGCTCATTATATCAATACAAACAGTTTAATGAAAATATCTTGTTGCCAACAAAAAAAATAATATATATTCTATGAAATTAAATGAATAAAAAAATAAAACACATAATAATTTTACTATAAAAAACTAAAAATAGAATAAATCATGAAATGCTTATTCAAATAAATAAATTGCTATAATTAAAATAAAAAATTACAACTTATATAAATCTTTATTAATTCTTTTTCCTGTTCAATCTATAAGTATAACTCTCTCTTGTTCTCTTTTTCTCTTCTAGCTAATGCTCACGACTACTACAAACATATGTTTATAGCTCTCTACGTATGAACAAGCGGTGGCTACAACAAACTTATGCTTTCGTCTTCTTCTGCTCTGTTTGGATCTCTCCCTCTCACTCGCTTTGCTAGACACAGATGCTCACGAGATGGGATGAAGATATACATAGCCCCTGTCTCTCACTATCTATATATACTAGGGTTACAAAATACATTATGAAATTACAAGAGCACCCCTATAACACTTTATCTACCTCCAGCCGAATTGTTGAGGCCGGCGTGCCCAACACTCATGAGTTACACCTTTTTAAAATTGAATACGTTTTAAAACCTTTTTATAATTTGTCATACCCACAAAATAATACCAATATCTTTAATACATTTTATTGTTGCGTCTTAATAATTGTGATAATCTGCCCTAATATAAAATGTACAAAAAACTTTTTAATCAATTAATAATTTAATTTATAATTTAAAATGATTATTATCATTTGATCTTTCAAGTTCGGCCGCATAGTTCCACAAACAACTTGTTCAATCTGAATCAATAAGGTTCATAAACACACCTAATTAAGAAGCTAGAAAACATAGAAACAATAAAAGCACGATGTTTTCATCAAGCTAGAAAAATAAGAAAAAAAAAAGTCGACACAGATGCAAAAATGCGATCGCAAACGTAAAAGTCAAACTTAATCAAATCATTTACTAATAAATATGTAGTATATCAGGTTTGAATTACCCGAAAATGCTTCTATTGACCCAACGACACAAGAATAGCCAATTTCTCTGCCCAAATTAGAAATTAGGACATTATAATGGAATGTTATTTTGTCTATTCTTTATTTTTATTTTTAAAATATAATAACTATTTTTTAATATAAAAAATTAAAAATTAAAAATTATTTTTATTATTCAGAGGCCTAAAAAGTAAAAATATATTTTTATTGACTTACTCTCTATCATTTATTGTTAAACTTTATTTTGTTCGAATTGAACACATACTCCCAATTTGTTTCCTTTCACATTATCCGTGTTTGTTGCATAATTTTTTGCAAGTCAATAAAGAATCGTGATTGTTGATTTTAAAAATGTGTAATTTTGATAACTTTTTTCAAAAAAGACTTCAAATATCAAAGAGTTAGTTCCAGGTCATATAAATCAAATTTAAAAATCAATACATATGATCACATTCAATTTTAATATCAAATGAAAAAGTTATAGCTAAAATTATATTCAAATCGCCGACTAATGATCAACCGATAGTTAACCCTCAAAATAACACTCTGGATCAAGTCACATATATTATTTTCTTACTCTACTCATCATTTTAAGAATTTATATATATATATATATATATATATATATATATATATTACAAATGTTTATTCTAGAGTTATTTTGGAAAAATAAAAAATTTGATTTTTCTATAATAAAGTGATTTTCAAACATGCAACACCGTTTAAGTAAAAACGAGTATGTTTCTAAATAAAAAGCACATGACAGCATAAAAAATTTTATGCATACAAAATTTGAGTTTAAAATAAATTATTAAATTTTATTAATAAAAATAATTTTATTATATTTTATTAAAATTTGAGGAAAAAACAATTAAAAACAAAAAACTATCCAAGCGGCATAAAAACCATAGCCACTGTTTTCTTTGTTTCCTGCCTCTTTCTATCCACGTGTCGATGTGAGAGTGGTTGGATTAATCAATATAATATAAAAATAAAAACAATAGATAGAACAAAAGTTAAAAACATATTATTACTAAGCCTTATCACATCAACCTTCCCTGTTTGTCTTCTTCACTCATTGCTCTGTCATCTTCCTCATTATCGGACACCACGTGCGCCCTAGAGGACCACTGACGTGCCTAGCCAACTAGCAAAGCCTACACACCAGCCACGCCCATACTCCCACTCCTATTCTCTCCCTTGGACTGAGTCCACCTAAGCCATTGAACCCACTAGTCCCTCGGCTGAGCCACAAACCAACCCAATCACCACAATCAGATTCCATAGTTAAGCTTGACCATGATTAAGCCGAATGGTATCCCAAAACCCTAATTCCCCTCTATTTAAACCTCAGGTCGATCAATAAAGGGGCAGCTATCTCTTTTTCCAAAAAAAAGCCCTACCTAATTTTCTTTCGCAAATCTAGAGACGATTCCCCCGCCGGAAATCACTCCACTAGCCATCCTAAACCACCACCATCATCTCTTCTTCTCTTCAAATCTAAACTAGATTCCATTTCACGAGCTTACTTCCACCATCACCAAACTCCCAACAACTGAAGAAAGGGGACGAAGGATGGCGCCCCAAGAGTCACGACAGCCAACCAGCATTCTGGAAGGATGGAGGAAGGCACGAGGAAGAGATTCAAGGTGACCCTGGGGGAGTGCAGTGCTCGGCCAACATTCAATGAGGATAAAATAAGGTGACCTAGCTCTTGGTCTTGAAGGAAGAAGCTACAATTGAAAGTTTGTTTTAATTCATTCATTGTGTGTTTCCACTTTCTTTCCCACTTTTTTCTTCATTTGATTTTGTCTCTGATTTGGCTCGTGATTCGTTATGCATTTCTTGTAGCTTTTATAAAATGGTTTATCCCTATTAATTTGTACAAATTAAAATAAAGATATTTGATAGGTAATGAAAGGTATTTGCATGCGCTGCGCGACTATGACATTCTCATGGGCATCAAAGAAACAAAGTAGTGTAGCTTTGTCATCATGTGAAGTTGAATATATTGTAATTGCTCCAGTCCTGTGTGAAGCAATCTGATTGAAAAATTAATTGGAGTCATTAAATCATCCTTAGGAGAAGGCTACAATAAATCAGATGGATATATAATAAATTGAAAATTAAGCTATCGAAAAACTCAATTCAACATGGAAGGAGTAAGCATATTGATACGCGCTATCATTTTTTGCACAACCATGTGAAGGGGAAAACAATTGAGTTGGAGTATTGCAATACTCGTAATCAGGTTACTGATATTTTTAAGAAGGCGTTGGCATTTGCATCTTTCAGCAAATTATGAGATATGCTTGGAATGAAAATATTTTAATTTGAGGGAATGTGTTAATTTGTGCAAATTAAGATAAAGATATTTGATAGGTGACAGAATATATTTTTATGTGTTGTGTGACCGAAAAGATTACAATCCACTAGGAAGGAGGCACTGAAGAAATTATCGTCAAAGCTAGAGGTACTGGAAAAAAAAACATGCTGGTAATCACATGTGTGGAGGTGCCAACACCATTGTCATTATAATATGTATGTGTGTCATTATTTGTGTGGAATATGTGTGCAGTGCATTAAATGTGTGTGGGGTATGAGTGTCACTATAATATGTATGTGTGTCATTATTTGTGTGGGATTATGTGTAGCATGAAAAACAATAAGTGACTTCATTTAATTAATATGTGGAGTGCATAATTTGTGGGGTCAATGTAATCAATATAAATAGGTATGGTTATGTATGGTCGAGTATGTTATGAAAAAAAATTGAGAGCGGTTTAAAAAATTTGTAAACTTGGTTTTTTTGCTATATAATACGCGAGCTTGAAAAAAGCATATTCATGATATATATATATATATATATATATATATATATATATATATATATATATATATATAGCATCAGTTTCTTTCTATCTATTTCTATCTCGTTATATATATTTAACAATCCCCACTGGTTCTCATGTCATTGTTAGTATATACATACGTGGGTGACTAGTTTTATCTTAATATATCCAAAGATTATTTTGGTGTTTGTTATCTTTGTTAGACCCCACTTTGTCTGGATTGGACATACTAACCCATTATAAATTTATATATGCTAATCCATTGTAAAAATTCCCACTACCAAAGAGTCGATCATATTTTTGGAGTTAATATTAAACCCCAATTTGTGCAAAATGAACATACTATGACACGAACAGTGAAACCCAAAATTGAGAACCTTTGCTACAAGACACTAAAGTGCCCCAAGGCCAACACCAGATGATAGAGAATAATATTTGGAAACTAACGCACTTGACCGTGCTCGATTCCAACTTAAAACAAAGAAGTTATAGCCAAAACAATTTTCGTCGAAAAAGTCAAACTTGCCAAAAGACAGTCAATGCCCCAAGTCAAACGGCCCGAAAATGTGACTTTGCGAGATTCTCTAAAATAACTATTTGGGTGAATACAGGAATTCCCAAACTATCCTCAAAATTCATCCATTTTGACATTTTGGATGGGGGTAAACAGCTAATTAAAAGTTAAAAAAGAAAAACTAAACTCGAAAACCTGAAGTCTTCGACCATCGACTTGTTGACCTTCGATTCTTCGATCGTTGACCTTCGAGTCTTCAACCTTTGAACCTGACCTGTAGCCTTCGACCCTTTGAGGTTTGACCTTTGACCCCTTGACCTTCATCCTTTGACCTCCGACCCGTTGATTGTTGACCTTTGACCCATTGACCATTGACCTTCGACCTTGCTGACACTCTGACCTACTGACACTTCGATCCTTTGACCTTTGACCATCGCTGTTTAGCCATATATGAGCGGGCTCTTTCCTTTGTAGTCACAAGACGCATTTTTATTAGCTGGCCAATTATTGGAGATGCTTTTTAACGCCTATCAGTCACATGTGCTCACACAAAAACAAAAAAGGGCAATCATAAGTCGTCAGTCCACCCAACAAAAGATAACATCTAGAAATAAAAAAATATTGGCATTAATAATACAATGATAAATGTAACAATAATGGGCTACGCCCAATGACATTAAAAGGGAGTCCTTCCCCTCATACGAAAAGAAGAGAAAACGCCCCAGAAAAATCCTCTAACTCTTAAAAAAAATGCTGTCATTCTCCATAATTTCGCCCAGCTCCCCCATTCAAAAACACACAAGAAAATTACTTTTCTAATCCACCTCTCTCTTTGCTTTATATACCTATACACATACTCTCTCCCATAAAAAGCCCATAATTGCTGAAACCCTTTTTTATTTTTCCAATTCTATTCTCTTTTTTCCTTATATTTCTAGCAAAAAAACAAAAAAACTCATTTTCCCTTCTTCCACAAATCATTTTCCCCAATTCCATCCTCTACAAATCATTAAAAAGGAAACATAGAAAAGAGAAAGAAGCCAAAAGAAAAACATAGAGCAAAACCCAAAAAAAAAAACAGATTCATTTACAAATTCAGCTAGCAATGGACAATTTTCGGCCTCGTTCCTACCAATCGATCTTGGAGTCTCATTTTACCCCCAATGTTGTTGCTACCGGAATCCCAAGCTAGAGCCAAAGTTGGTTTATTTGTTTTTTTCTATATTTTGTTGTCTTAATTTCTTTTTGGTTTACTTCATGTGATTGTTTGTGTTATGCTATTTTTTCTTTTATTTGTGTTTTTTTGTATTAATACATGATTGTAATTTGTAATAACAAGTACAAGAAATAGTAAAACAAAAAAATATCAAGAGAGCATGTGGAAAAAGAGGATGTATGCAAAAAAACAAAAAAAAAAGAGTGAGTTTTTATTTTTATTTTATGTGTGATTGTCACAATCACACACTTAACATTTATCTTAATATATGTTTTAATTTTCCATTAGTTAAAAAGAAACAAAGAAAAGAAAAAGACAAATACGTATTTTTGTTTTTAACATGTGTTAGTTCTTTATTTTACTCCTTAAAAAAATAAACAAAACAAAACAAAAGACAAAAAAGAACAAAATAAAAAATGTTTTCAAAACAAAATAATAATAATAATAATAATAAATAAATAAAACTATCTTATTTGGTTTTCAAAAACATTTAAAAAAACGTTTTCGTTAAAATGACTTTAATTTTCAACCTCAATATAAAATTTAGAATTAAAAACAAACAACCAAAATCCTTATGATCTCCTTTAGCAGCTTAAGATAAATCAAATTTAATCATAACTTTAACAAATAACTTTGGTAAATAAATACAATAGTAAAAACATAAGAATTTTAGGAAAACAATTGTGTTTTAGCCCAAGAAGTAAAAAACAAATAGAAATCTCCTCCTAAGATAGATATCGAAAGGGCGCTGTAGGGGTGCTAATCATTCTCTATACATAACTAACTCCCAAACCCTTCTCTGGTAATGCAGACTACATCATAACTACTCAAGGTAGAGGGTATCCAACTATACCACAAAAACAGTTGGTGCTGATTCTAATTTTTTTAACCATTGGTTTTGGTTGAGCCCACCCCAAACAGGCCCGGACAAAAACCAGTGATGATAGTCTCCTTTGGTTTACTTGTTTATTTTTAGTCACAAATTTTCCCAAAAATAAAACATAAAAAAACACAAACAAAGCCAAAAAAAATCAAATCATGACCCATAACTTTTGTCCATGCTTAAACGTCTTTATAAGCTCACTAGTTTCATTGGCTTGCCATTTCACTAAGCTTTTCCTAGCTAATCACTGCTTCACGGTTTTTCATGGGCCATTTTGATAGGAATGCCGATATGTATTTGCTGTCTATGTTTGAATACTCATTGTCTTTTTTTTTTAATTTGTCCATGTTTTAGTGATGATCCATTGGTTTGACAACTTCCCTGGCCATTACTTCGATTCCCCTATGCTTAAAGAAAAAAAAGGTTTTGCATTTGAAGACCGTGATTTAGCTCATGATTTGTTTCGTCTTAGCCATTTCTTTTATAAAAAAATAAAAGAAAAAGAAAAGAAAAAATAATGTCTTTATTCAGTTCATGATTTATTCCTTTTGTTTTGTTTTGTTTTGTTTTTAAGAAACATCCCTATTTACACATTTGCGTTTTGTTGGAGGTGTTTGGTTTGAGCTCTTTGTCCTGTCAGATGGTGGGTTATTTCTTTTATTTGTTGGTTGTTGTTTACTCTTGATGTGTTCTCATCCTCTTACCATTTGATTTTGTTCTATCTATTTCACCTTTTTAGACGTTTTATTTTCTAATTTTCTGGTTTTAAAAAAGATCCTTCGCGAAGATTAAATCTTCATTTGTTATATGTTGTTAGCCTTTTTAAAAATTTCTTTTTACTTTCATGTTGTTTACTTTCCTAATAGCTCTGTGAGCACTATCCGCTTGTTTTATTATTTTATGTCGTTAGTTTTGGGCCACTAAGTGATTATGTCACTATGGGCCTATGGCCTAATGTCATTATAATTTGTAAACAAAGTCTGTAAAAAGAAAACATGAAATAAAAAAATAAAAAATAACTTTTTATTTTATTTATAGATATTATAATCACACATAACATCTTTACTTATATTTATTTGTTTTTATGGTTTTTTTATCAAAAAAAAATCAATAAAAAAGTTGACCTTTTAGAGACAAAAAAGGGTTATTTGATTCCTTAAACAAATAAAAATTGTGTGTTTTATTTTCTGTTTTTTTTAAATATTTTTATCAAAAAAATAATTAAATCAAATTAAAATGTTTCCAAAAATGATTTTTCCTTTTCTTTCAAAACAAGAACCAGTGTCCCTTCATCAACATTTCCCCTTTTCCTTTTCATTTTTTATCACATACACTAAGTGTTGGATCTCTAACCTCTTGCAGGGAGTCCCAAAGAACAGTCCCACATTGGTCAAGGTGAACATTGAAGTCGTCCTAAGGAGGTTCATGTGCATCTTGTCATAACGTATTTTAATGGGTTGCGGCCCATTAGAAACAAATCCATGCAGGTGAGGCCCATGCGTGGGCTTGCATGTATAAAGCCCAAAGCGGACAATATTGTAATAGTGAGTGCCCTAGCTATGGTCCAACAAGTGGTATCAGAGCCAGGTCCTCTAGACCGGTGGTGGGATTGGGGGGAAATAGTTAGGTCTCTACCCTATTGAGGTCGTCCTAATAAGGAGGCTCATGTGCACCTTGTCACAACGCATTTTAATGGGTCGCGGCTTATTAGAAACAAATCCGTGCGGGTGCGGCTCATGCGTGGGCTCGCATGTGTAAGACCACATATGGACTTATGGAGACGACAAGCAAACTTAGATTTATAGGATTGGAACTAAGAAAAATCCCCTTGTGATATATACCCAAGATCAAGATTTATGTATACTTTCTCAATTAAGTCTTCATGCAAAAAAGCATTGTTAATGTCAAGTTGTAACAAACGCCATTGATGAGAAGC
Source organism: Taxillus chinensis (assembly GCA_023512835.1). NCBI lineage: Eukaryota > Viridiplantae > Streptophyta > Magnoliopsida > Santalales > Loranthaceae > Taxillus > Taxillus chinensis. The sequence goes on along the minus strand of CM042092.1, from coordinate 19,774,101 downwards.
TACAAGTACAAGGACTTTTACTATCACAAGCTTAGCTATAAGAGAGTAAGTGTCCAAGAAATCTAACCCAACTTGTTATATGTGTAACCTTTAGTAACTAAATGTACTTTGTAACATTCTATAGGGCCATTAAAGTCATACTTGATCTTATAAGTCCATTTATTCCCAACCATGTGTTTATTAGGAGGTAAGGCAATAACTATCCATGTGCAGTTGGATTTCACAGCATCCAACTCGGCCCACATTGCTTCACACCATTTAGGTGAAGCAACAACCTCTTAATATGTTTGGTGGGTTGTACTACCTATAGGTTGTCAACCTCCAAAAAGGCTCATTTCAGGAGAGGTATCCATGTTTCCTTAAGAATACACTTAGTTTTTACACACAAGCCAATGTAGGATTGTGTTACTCATCCATAATCCTCACAATCCACTTCTTTAGGGTCCAGCATCCTCGCTGGGACACTTACCAGGTCTGGCTTTAATATCAATTTGTCACGTCTCTAAATTTTAAAAATATTGAAATCGGATAAATAACTCATCATGCGCCTGAAAAGTTTAAAGGTTAGTGACTAGTACTTGTAGAGAGTACACAACGAGTAATGCCTCACATGTAAACTATACAGTCATACAACAGATGTAGTCTTATACTTTTCCAAATAAACAAGAAATTAATGACATATATTACATTAAGTAATCTCAAATAAATATATCATTATAATATTCAGCCCATATTTCAAACTAATACAACTTTCCACTAACCCATACTTGAAACAAATAAGTAAAGAACAACATAATAGTTACTTATGTGGTGCACTAACTCCGCTAGTCCCTAGAAGCACCTGAGAAACAATCAATAAAATAGGATAAGAAATAAGTTCAATATGTAATAATCTCAGTTGGTAACCTACAACTCCACACTACTTTACAGCTCAAACAATACCTAAATTTTACATGCTTAATGTACAAGTGACAGTGTAGTGATTACTACCTAAGTATCAAACAATAACATCAACATATAATTATACTAGGTAGCACACACATACAACGAGGACCATTACCACCTATCTCAAGCCAACCATTAATCCCATAGTTGCACCACATAGCCAAATCATTAAGCCTTAGTCAATATTGTATATCACAAATATCATGATACAGATTAACGAGACTTATCGATTCTGTTATATCAGTAATAACATTTCACATATCAATCCTATGGCATTAGGGCCATTGGCCATATCATAACAATAACCAAAATCCCCATCTTAGGCCTTAACCTATCAATGACACATCCCTTTAGTACTCTAACTCAAGTCTTAGCCTATCAAAACAAATCCCTCCAATACCCCATATTTGGGACCTCAAATGCCATTTACCCAAACTATCCCTCACATATATCACGGGTATAAAAGCCAAACAACTATAATCACATATATATTTTATATAATAACACAAACTAAACACGGCTTCAAATAGCATACACGAGCATATTATAGTTTTTAATCCAAAAAGATAGCATATCAAGTTAAATATCATCAGATAATCATTAAAACATGGTATAACCAAAATGCTATCACAGTCACTGCCTCATTTTACAGGGGATGTGGCTCCAAATAGCATACATGAGAAGAGACTCCCTCACCTAGTTGTTGTCTCATTTATTTAATTAATTAATTTAAGTTTCCAAAAATCCAATAATTTTATAAGTACAGTCAAAATGCTTGTATTAATGGTCGCATCACCATTTATATATTTTTATCCTTAAATAATGGGTATCTCAATAGGTCACCTCAAAACGCAAGCATTTACAAGAAACATACAAAAGATGAAGAGTAATAGAATTACCTACATTGAATCTTTGGCAAGTATTTAAATCATCAAGAATGGTCAAAAAAAACTCTAAGCTTTTCCTTTCTTCGTATTCTTTTCTTTTCCCATGAAGACTAAGTCTCTAAATATGTGTTTGTTTGAATAAAAAAACCCCAAGAATGTCCTCTTTCTTATAAAAACATCCTCCTTCCTCCAAGTTTCCATAAAACAATATTTAATCATATATTATTTCATTTGTCTTAATGTTATTAAGTCCCCAAAAATTATTAAATAGTTCTTTGGGCCTTTGGATTCCAAATTAAACTTAATTACAGTCAAAATGATTGAATCATCAATCACATCGTCAAAAATACATTATCAACACCAATTGGAGACTCCTTCCGAAGTTATCACAAGTACAAGTCTTCACGTTACATAAATTTTGCAGGTTACAATGTCATGCCCCTAACTCCAAGAGACCCAGAACCGGGAACATGACTACCCCAAACCTGCACCCGAAGGCAAGGGATTAGTGACTATCATCAAAAAGGGGCTCGCGCTGCGAGTGATGCCCTAAATATACTTGTAAAATCATACAATATGAGTATTCCTGTACGTTCCTAAATCCTAATCATATGCAACTAAAATAAAAATTTCCATCACATAACACATAAGTATCATGTCAATCAACTAATACCGAAAACCAGAAAAAAGTTTCCAACAATACAACGGCCACAAACTCATGTACGGGAAGAAAGAAAATAATAATGCTAAAAACGATAAGTCAACTAGAGGATAAACAAGGAAAGTCCCCTACATTGAAGGGGTTTAGTTTACTCAACAGTGAATTTGATGGCTACCTCCTGCTAGAACCTGAAAACACATGACAAGAATGTAAAGTGAGCATAAATGCCCAGTAGGTGACCTACAACTCCACACCACCCTACCAAAACTAACATCTAGAGCTACATGTTTAGTGTATGCATGTGCTAGTGTAGTGTTCTATAGAATGCAAATGAATCCACAAAAATCATAGAATACATCAATCACTACTATGACCAAAATCAAGCCAACACATAGCAAGGCTCTCATAACCTGCCATCTATATGTGGGAACGTGGCTCCAAGCCTGCCACATATGAGACCTCATGCATTTAACTAGCCATATAAGGGACCTTGGACTTTAGCCAGCCCTATATGAGACCTCATTAAACCTACCAATCAAACTAACAAAACCTCAATATCCAAGCCCATGAATGTCATGAGGTTCTAAACCCATAATTATATTCATAACAATTAACATTTCATGCGAAGTAAACAATAATATTCTATATCGTTTTATTTTATACATGAAACACGTGTTTTTGATAACACTGCCCAATTGCTCAAGCCTCTGCTCGACGCTCGACATTGCTCATGGTTGGCTCGATACCCCTAGGCTTCGAATGACTCACAACTCGTTAATCAAAGCACCCTGCTCGAGACTATAGCTTCGAGCTTGCTCGACACTCTACCTAACTCAACACTCTTGCTCAAAATGCAACTCGACCCTAATGCTTAATACCTTGCTCGAGGATGGCTCGACACTAAAGCCTCAAGCAAGCATCGAGCTGCTTGCCAGAAGCGGCCCTTCGACTGCATTCGAATTGGTTTTTCCCCATAGTTTAGTTATACCAATTCAATTCTATTTTCAAGCATGCATATACTCATAAAATGATCTCTTAAATACTTATAACAGTTAACAACAAGATTTAACCCTAAAAAAACATATAATTTTATCAATTCCCTATTTAAACCAAAATCACACAATCTAAGATTCATGCTTGTTACTACATTTTCTCTACCACCTATCTCGAATAATCCACAGTTCGAATCAATCCAAAAGTCAAGCTCCAATTCATCTCTCTCTCTCTCTCTCTCTCTCTCTCTCTCTCTCTCTCTCTCTCTCTCTCTCTCTCTCTCTCTCTCTCTCTCTCTCTCTCTCTCTCTCTCTCTCTCCACATTTACTTAATAAGCACCCAAATTACATAATTAACCTCTTGGGATCCGAAACTCTAAATTGGACTTAATTACTATCAAAACGCTCGTATCCCCAGACACATTATTATTTAAATAATGTCATCCACTAATACAAGCTATTTGATGGATCAACCTAAATACAAGTCTTTATATCCAGCATCATCTATTATCATGGCAAAATTAAGTACGCTTCCATTTAATTTGATTCTCGATGATTTAACATGAATTTTCAGGGTTGTTGGTAAAGCTTTTCACCATAGATTATTTTTTATCCAACAATTGCATGTTTCTTTTATGACAATATTTATTATAATTTCAATGTTCTTTTATGAATCAAAAAATTGGTGCCAATGTTTTTTCACGTTGCAAGGAACTAGCCCCAAAGGTAGGCCAAACTAGAAAAAAAAAAAAAAAGTACCATGTGCTACTTCAATGACATTCTATTTGACAATTCATGTTGAGGTAACTGCCGCAAGTAGCCAAACTAAACTGAATAGTTAGACATTGAAACATATTCATATCTATTCATTAATAAATCAAACCAAAATTTATAATGTTCATCAATAAGTTTCAATAAGTTTGTAATGTTCACAAATTTTTGTTTAATCATGAATATACTTGTTCAAGATTAACGTTTAATCAATTAATTGCTAAACTATAAAATTCCATCGATGGAGAGGGATAGGCTTGTTCCAAAATTCCAATGACTTAACGTTATTATTAATTAATATTATAAATATTTATATTTTATAAAAATAACGTTGATTTATTAATTCTTTGTTCACCAGCGATCATTTATGTTAGCGATTCAGCGAATATGTTGTTGAACGACTCATCAGGAAAATGTTGACGAACATACGGTCGTGGGAACTGGCTCGTGTAATTGCGATACGCTAGTTGAACTACAATAATTAACGAATGTCCGCCCACTCCTTGGTGGCTTGGCACACGAAACACGTGCTTACAAATCTCCTCCCAGCGCATTTACATGAGAAATTGAAGGCCCGGCCGGTGCTTAATTATCCCTTAATTAGTTTAGTGCTCTTTTAATTCTGTCAGTTATTTTATTTTCATGTCTTTAAATGCTTAACATCATCATGCAATTACAAGCAAGCAATATCAAAATTTCTTTATTCTCCTTATTCTCTCTCTTCAACACTTTCTTAATTTGTCGGAGGTTAATTACCCGTCGTCAAAACAGGCTCTCGGCGTATCCCTCCCCACGCTTCTTCTACTTCTTAATTACTAATTAAGCACAATTAATATGATTCCCAGCACACGAACAATATGATTCATTCTTGCACGGATATATATTACCCGGGCAACATATATATCATCGATCTGTTATACTATATATGTTTGTGTATACATACATGTATATATGTAACAATAGTACAATACACGATCCAGGGTGAATACCAGATAAATTTCTAGAAAGCATCAATATTTCAAAACCTATCAAACTTTATGGATGGATGGAACTGTGTTTGACGTAAACATATTTATTAGGTTAATTGAGAAAATGAGGCACTCATTAAATTATCAATTGAAGTATGGCAGATCCTCCAGCAGTGTTTTTTTTTTTTTTGTTTTTTGGTTTATTTGAAAGCGCTACGTTAATTAGCTAGTGTTCGTTTAAGAAGCAGGCTCGATCCTGACTCCTCCGACGGTGACTGTGTCGCCCCCACTGCGTGGAATGAGCGTGACCACCACGCTCTCGTCGTCCTCCGCCCCCAAGTCCTCCAGCAGCTCCGTTATACCCAACCTCAACTTTGTCCTCACACTCATCTTCTTCTCCTCCTCTTTCTTGTCGCTGCCGTGCTTGTTATTATGGTGCTTCTTGTGCTTGTGCTTGTGTTTGTGTGGCACGCTCACGAAGCTGCCGGCGTACTCGCAACGGTCCGCCACGAACGCTCCCTCGTCCTCCGCGTTCATGTACACGTCGAACTTCACGAACGATGTTGGCTTCTCCAGCACTATCCCTTCAATCACCAGCACCTCCTCCTCGTCCTCCTGTCCCCTCCTCCGCCTCGGCCTCTCCACTTCCACCATCACCGTCCCACTCAGCCGCCTCGGAAACGTCCCGCCGTCTCCGCCCTTCCGTTTATTCTTGTCCTCCGCCGCGATTGCCGCTCCGGCCGCCGCCTTCCGCTTTGGCCTGGGGGTCGGCCTCGCGCCCGCCCACGGGATGTCAACCGCCTGGTAACTGTACCTCAGGCTGGCGGGGTCCAGGCAGTCCTTGACCTTCACGCGCACCATCCGCGCGTTCTCGTCGTAGAAAAGGAACGACGTGTTCAGCCAGTCGGGATCCGTGAACTCCACGCGCTTCCCCCCTTGCAGCCCCTTCCACACCGTCCACATGCGGTCCACGTTGGCGTGGTGGCAGTAGAAGATCGGGTCCCGGGCCGCGGAGTAGAAGTTGCCCATGTCCTCCAAGTTGGGCTGGGCCGGGTCCCCACACCACACGTGGACCGGGCCGTGAGGCATGTTCTCTAGTGTACCCGCCCCCGGGTTTGGGTCGTCCCCGGCCCGGTACGGGCTGCCCATGAAAAGCTCCGCCGTCCGGGCACCCGACACCATCTGCTTGTACATCACCGACTGGTTCGTCGAGAACTGCCGGGCGCTGCTCAGCTTGGGGTCGTCCCCATTGTAGTCGAGGTCCACCAACAAGCCCCTGGGCCCGTGTTTCGGGTTGCGAAGCGGGTCGTAAAACGGAGAAGCCGAGCCCCCGAACATGGCCGGCATGTTCATCCCGGCGGGGGCGTCCCAGTTCCAAAATGGGATGGCGAAGGACGGGTCCCCTATCAGGCTCCCTAAAATCCGTTCGTAGAAGTAGAGATAGAAGCGGTGGAAGGGCAAAAACAGCCACGAGTTGTGGACTTGTAAGTCGACCCCCGGGAAACCCGCCTGGCTGTAGGCGCCGTCACAGTAGGCGCAATGCACGTCCGCCTGCTGGGCAAAGCTCCGAGGGTCGTCCGCAGGCAGGGCCTTCATGAGCGCCAGGGCTCGAGAGTACTTGGCCACGTACGCAGCGTCGGCGAGGTGGGCCGCCGGTCGGACCCGCATGGGGGAGGAAGGAGAAGGGGGCGTGAAATCAATGATCGCCTCCGTCGGCATAGGAGGGCAGCAGTTGACAGGCTTCGCGCCTTCAGGGAGGTCCGCCGGGCCGCAGTTGGTTAAGTCCGGCCCGGCTATCGGGTCGGCATGGGCAAATGGGCCCGGGACCAGAGAGGCGCCATAGAGGCCGCCCCCAATGCCAATCAGGGCGGTCCTCCGATCCAACTTGGGGACTACATTGTTGGGGCGGTCACCGTTCTGTGAGGCTTTGCATGGAACCACTCTTCGTGGAGCTAATGCGAAGGGACGACTTTGCTTTCTTAGAGTGCAAAGATGGAACGAAACGGTCGTGGAAGTGGGGAGCGAAGCCATCATGGCTTTTTGGGTTCTAGCTTTCATCTATGCTGTGATCTATATACGTCTATATATACATAATAATAATAATAATAATAATAATAATAATAATAATAATAATAATAATAATAATAATTAATAGTAATAATAATAACGTGCAGATTGGAAAGTCGAAGCTTGTATATCATACGTAAACTATAAGATGGCGTCTCCATGTGGCCAGCCGGTGCCCATTGTAGGGTCCGGATCCTCAACAGTTTTGTATCTACCATTTTCTTACAGTAATAAAAAAACGTCACCCTTTTTTTCCCTAAAGTTAAAAAAATAAAACTCACTACTTTGCAACCGACACACAGTCACTTTCCTTGGATTTTCCTGCACAATCCATTCTTTTATTCACTGATATCTGATATCGCCAGATTCCACTTGTTGTTACGCAAAATCCATCGACATCAAATAAAATAGGAAATAAAGAATTCATGATTATAGTGCAGTATCGAGTTACTACCGATAAGCTGCATGCTTCTCTTTTGCCATCTAGTGGGAATCCGCATCGCCATATTAAAAGTTTTAATTAATTTTATTGTTAACGGAGTTGTTATATTCCGCTTGCAATATTAGATTCTTACTGGAGAGATGAATTGGGAGCTATTTACTTAGTTATTTTGGGAGACTGGCTATGGATTGCAACATTTAGATTCTCTCTCATGTGGTGTTAATCACTGAAGAAAAAAATCACCAAAAAGTAAGTGCAACAATCGAGTAACAGCGTTGCAGCCAGGCGGGAGGAGAGATGTCACAGCCGGGTGAGATCTGGACTGCCAATATTGAAGAATCAAAGGAGCGGGTTGCGTCAGGCGATTGAGTGAGGGAATTAGGTAGACGGATCTGACATTCGCATGTGGATAAAGTGGTGAGATTTTTTTTTTTTTAAAGTTTAGTAAAGAAAAATAACGACATTTGCTTTGTTACCGTAGATGAAGTCGCCGTAGAAGATCCGGATTCACCCTCTTCCAACCATGCATTAATTCAAACAGTTTGAAAATTCATTATCTTTTCGTTCTTTCCTTTCCCATGCCACTTAAGTTGATTTTTATTGTATTAACCCCATCGCAAATCGTTGACGCAGCCTTATTTTACCCAAAAGACAGTGAATCATTACCTACCGAAACACGGGTTCAACACGTGACATGAATGATTAATCCATATGTAATCCTTTTTAAGCGTTCAAATGGGACTAAATTTAAGTCTCTATACAAGTTTCTCTTGGGAAATTAATTCGCAAATCAACAATTTCATACCATTAAAAAAATGAAGAAGATCACTATATAAATAAATTGACAAACAATGACAACTTAGAATATTGTACGTCGGCTGGGGCTATTATGTCTTATGTATTTGATTATATAATATAATCCTATATATACATATAACATAATTAAACTTGTTTTTTTTTCTTTCTCTCCCTTTTTTCTATAGCAACATATACTCTATGTTGAAAAATGTTTATGTTCTTACTAAAATGAATATGTGATACACAAATCATTCATATTTTTTCTTGTATTTTCCACCTCGAGTAACTAAACACTACAAATTTGAAATCACGTTAATTATTCTCTCACCATAAATATATAAACAATAAAACAAAATAACTTAGAAATATGAGGCATAAAATTCCACGAATATGTCCAAATATATTGTTCAAGAAAAACTCAAAAAGTGGTGAGGTCTCGATCCACCTACATCTTCAGCAAAAGTTGGTTATAATCGATACTATTTTTTGTAGGACCATTAGTCTTGGTTTCATAAACCATTGCTATATATAAAATAATCAAGTGTATTGATGATTGCACGTGCAATGGAAATGTTGCAACCCTCAATAATCATGAGAAATTGATTTTTTGGTGTATCCTTTGAATGAATCTCACACTGAAAAGTTATGGTGGCCGTGGGACTTCCATATCTTTTTTCTTTTTTTAGTACAAATAAACCTGGATTTTTGAAAATTTAGAAAGTAAGAAACTTAAGATGCAAGCAAATTATCTACCACTTTTGAATACTAAAATAAAATACAACTTTTTATATAAAAAAAAAACACTAGAAAATGACGAGGGCGAAGACCAGAGATGATAGCGGAAGTCTTAGTCTGTCCAAAAGATTAGTAAGTATTGCCTTATTTCAATTGGCCCTCCCTAGAGTCGTTGTGCCTAATCAAGTCTTCTATCTATGTATATATAATATTATACTCTGGTTTAGGTATTACGTACATATATACTAAATCAATTAAACTCACCCCCAATCAACTGCATATATATATATATATATTAAATTCATCTGACCTTGTATAATTTAAAAAAAAAAAGTCAATGATGCATGCAGTGTATTCATCATTTGAAAAGATCCAAACACATTTTAATCAGCCGACAAGAATTTACTACGCGAAGGGAAAAAAAAACTGGAGGAACGTACAATCACGTGGCAGGCAGGAGACGACCTTAATGTAGTAATTAATAAATGAGTATCGTTCCGCGCGCCAATTACTTTTGTAAGTAATGATTAATTAAATCCAGTTCCCTTAATTCGGTCTGTGTACATATATATATATATATATATAATATGATTTTATACAAGTATAATCATAGTCGGTGAGTTCAATTAAAATCAAATAATTTAAATTATATTTTTATTAATTTTTTATTCACTAAAATAGCATTATATTATAATTAAATTAAAATACATATGAATCTCGTATTTATACTCATTATATTCTTGTTTTTTTCATTAGCATTATATATATATATATATATATAAAATATTTTTGCTAACTCACTTGATGATATTGACGGTTAATGGAGTACAATGATCAGATTTCAATTTCTCTATTAGGGCACGGCTAGGTAGATGGTAGTAGGGGTGGGCAACGGATACCCGCCCCCGCTACCCCGCCTACTATCCGCTCCGCTCCCGCTATGCGGGGCGGGTTACCCCGCCCAAGCAAGAGCGGGGTGCGGTTTTTAAACTTGACACCCCACCCCAGGCAGGGACAGGGAGCAGAGTAATAGGTAGCGGGGTACCCTGCCCCGCCCCCGCCCCGTGTAATTTTAATAATATTTATTTATAATTTTATAATATTTTAAATATTATTATTTAGCTATTATTTATGATTTTTAATATTTTTGAATGATATTTATTATTGTAAAATTAAATTATTTTTAATAATTTTTTGATTAAAAATGATGTAGAAATTTGATTTAAGCCAAAATTATTGATATGGACAGATCTAATAAAAAGCGATAACAAGATGTGAGCAAATCGAACCTCATTCACAGACACATTAAAGAACGGTATATCCTATCACGCTTATATATGGAACGAGATACAATCTTAAAATTTAATCTACTACCTAAGCAAGGACAGAATGTGGTAATAGGTTGATTCCGCCTCCAATAGGATCCAAATTACTTCTATCAACTGCTTCGTAGAGCCTCTAAAAGGCAAGATTGTCTTAAGAGACAAATCAATAAAAATCGGTAGCGGTGTGCGGGCGGATGAAGCCTCCCCCGCTTATCCCGTCATAGGACGGGGTACCCCGCCCCGCCTATACATGGGGCGGGGTACGGATTAAAAAAATTTTTATCCGCCTAAGCGGGAACAGGATACGGTAATAGGTAGATCCCGCTCCGCTACGGCGGATAGCACCCCTAGATGGTAGCGTATACTTAATCAATGACAGGAGAGGAGTCGTGATGGAGAAGCTTACGTGTTATCACCCAACTCGGTGGGCGTACAAAAAGAGGCCATTTCTGAGTGTTGTGTTGTAATATAAGATTTTTGATTGATCTATCATTTTAAAAGTACAGGCTTATAATCAATATATATTCTCGATTCTTCGTGCAGACATAGGACTATTCTTTTGTGTAGGGCACACTGATGTGTTGTGTTACGTGTGTTAGTAATCGACTAGGGCGCGGTGTCATTTTTTCATGCGTCCATCCAGTAAAATCCTTGTACTGTATTGTATCATTTCGTGCCGTGACGCTGTTTTCCATGTCTTTCCCTGCCATATTTTGACCTGCGCTCATCCTCTCCCGTCCATCTCTAGCAGCCCACCTACTTTACCTAAATGTGTTGCCATATTTTGACCTTGCTATTTATTTCTCTCCGCAGAAAAGTAAAGCCGTGTATCTATATATTTCTTGCGCAAATTTGTACATGTTAAAAGAGGATGCAAAAACCTTTGTTATTTTGTGTGTTTAGGTTGATTTTTTTATTAAAACCATATTACAAGTTATAAAACAAAATTACCTGGAAAAGACACTGTCCAATTATGATGTTGATCACTTCGAGATCAAACAGGTTAATAATGAATAAGTATACATCCATGGTAGCGTCTGAGTTAACGTCGAACGCGTCAAAGCCCTTTTTCTCATTTACATTTAAAAGCCATTCTAAAAGAATGAGAAAAAAAAAAAAAAGGAATGTGCTTGTCCAACCACTCATCCCAATAACTTGCATATATATATATATAATTAAGGCGTCAATCTAAATGTCCCTATTTAATCCTAAAGACACCTTCATTAATTCAAACAAGGACTCCTATTAAATCCTATTAATTTAGTTTAAAACGCTTGCTGATTTAATCTAAACACTTGTTGAAATCTCTTAAGAACTTGCTGATATAAAGGCGCATTGTAATTTCCTTGAAATCCAAACATGCTTTAATTACATGCACGTTGAAACCCGAATCTTACTTCCTACGAACATTGAGACCTAGTCTATACTATAAAATTCACACTTGGCGCCCCACCCACACCCACATCTACGTATCTCCATAGTTCTTGCTGTGTGTCCACTACCATGTGTCTTGCATCACTCCGGTACCCTTGGCCCTCTATGAAACGGCACCCCAACAGATCACACATACAACACAAAACACATCAATAACACTTCACTAAAAATTGAGAGAGAGTTAGAGAAAACATCAAAAAAAGGAAATGTTTTCATTTTTCTACCATTTCTCATACATCCTACTCCCTTTCTTCCCATTCTCAATGCTCTTTTACCACCATCATTTTTCCAAAATCCCCACACACATTTTACACGTCCATACTTTTATTTAGAAGCAACAGTCATGAGAGATTGCCAAGAGTTATATATACATATTATTATTCTTAGTCTAAGAATATTTTATTACACATAAATAAAAAAGAAGTAATAGGATGCTATTTTTATCTTGGAAAAAGAATTTCTTTGAAATTTATATAGTTTCATCTCAGTTATCAAGTTTTTATTCTCTTTTTCTCTTTTCTAGTTAAAGTATGTGTAGAATATATTTAATAAAATGTTATCGATATTTCCTATGATTTGTCTAATTTAAAGTTTGAGTGTTTATCTTTTTTCACTTTCAAAATATAGATTTTCATAATAGTGGGTAAAAAAATATTTTGATTTGTTTCTTGTTAAATTGAAAAAATAAAAACAAACTTTTATTTTATTTTTAGGCTTGAGTAAAAGCAATATTATATTGAATTCCTAATACTCATATCCTAAATATACATACCAAAATCAATTATAGGAAGCAACTTCTTTTCCATATATTTTTATTTTAAATTAAATAATACCAAAAGATTTTATTTTTCTAAATATTTGTCACTAAAGACTATGATTATGGAGATTTTCTCTAATATATATACATTTCCTAGAAACTCTTGAGGAAATTCTATAGGAGATTGGATTAAATTGACCATTGTAAAATTTTTCATACCTAAAATGAATACCAAATATGGGCATCATGAGTGTTAATCCTTCTTATATGTTACTAAACTTCTAAACTTAGTTTTAGTAACATAGAGCATTTTTTATTTTGATAATCTTTGTGGTGAGTGTCTAGTCGTACCTTTTTAAGTTGAAGGCAACTCTACTATGGATACTTAGTAAGAAATGAACTATGATTTTAGAAGTGAAAAATTTTGCTTCTCTTTATCTTGTACTTTTCAAACTCTTTTTTTACATTGTTACATGTTTTTATTTTTGTTGTATATGTAGATACATGTATGAGCTCTCTATTAGGATAAACTTATATAAAAAAATTGTGTCATTCTAATAATGTAAAGATTATTTCTAATTAATTAAAATATATTTTATTTGAGTATTTATTAAATTGTATTCTTATGTCTTCTTTTATGTTTGAGCATCATAACATCCTAATTACTTATTAAAGTTTATTATTAGGTATGTGTATAACACATAAAATAGATCCACTAATTGGACTAAGTATAAATTTGGTTTTACAATCAGTGAATGAAGTTTGGAACACTTTACTATAATAAGATTATAGTGCAAACTATTTTCACAATGAAAGTAATTTAAATATATAATCATTGTAAAGAATTTTACAAATAGTGACAGGAGGATTTCGTACAAATCATCCAACGACATGTGTTTTCAAGAAGGATTGCTCATGAACATCACTAACTTGACATAAAATTTTGTCAGTAAAACCTAAAGATATTTGTCATCGACAATTTTAGTCCCATAGAATTCTCCAAGAGTTCTTAGTTAGAGAAGGAGTCTTGTATGTCATTTATATACCATCTTGATAGGCTCCTTGGAGTTCTTGTAATTGAAGTTCTCAAATTATCTCCTTAACTTGGCCTTCTAATTCTCCTTATGCTCTTTATTTCCCTCGAAGATCGTGTGAAGTTTATCCCATAACTCTTTTTCCGTTTGAAAATTTTGACAATGAACAAATATGCCATGCTATAGGGCTGATTGTAGGTACCCCAAAGCCTTGAGTGCCACCCTGCCAATTATACATTTTTCGCCAGGCAACAAGTGAGATTTGGGCCTTAGTATCCTGTTCTCTCCAATAATCATGGGATTAGGTGGCTCATTGAACAAGCATGGATATATTAAAGGATCATGAATGTGCAATAAAAAACTTGAACTTAGCCTTCCATTCACTAAAATGATCATAGATATACTTAGGTGGGTGCCAAATTGTATACGCCATGTATTAAACATTGTTGGCGACTTTTTTAGAGTTATTGATATTATTGTTAACAGCACCATTGGGGCTTGCCAATCTTGCAAAGCTTTTTACATACCTTTGGTAATACTCGGCAATTTGTAGATAGTTATGAACCTTCATTGCTATTATAGGTCTTGTTTATTCCTTTAGTGCCTTTTTGTTTGTGAAGTCTACGAAGATGCCTTCAAGAGTGACCACATCATGCCCTGAAAATGTTACTTGTTGTAGCTAAAATTTACACTTGTTAAATTTGTAAAACAACTTATTCTTCCTTAAAGTTTGTAACACAAGCCTTAAGTGTTCTTCTTCCTCCACCCAACTTTTGAAATAAATATGTATGTCATTATTAAAGACATTGACAAATTTGTGTAAGTAATCATGGAATACTCTATTCATCAAATCTATGAGTATGTTTGGAGCATTAGTTAGTCCAAATTACATCATAATGAACTCATAATGCACATACCTTGTTCAAAAAGCCAACTTTGGAATGTCCATCTCTCCTTTACCCTTAGATGGTGGTAACCAGATTGGAGATTGATTTTTTGTAAGTATTCAGCACCTTGAAGCTAATTAAAGAAGTCATTTATTATCGATAATGGATATTTGTTATTGATAGTTATATTATTTAACTCCCTATAATCGATACATAGTCTCATCAAACCATTCCTCGTCTTCATAAATAAGAATGATGCTCCCTATGAGGATACGCTAGCAAATGAACATTTTATCCATCAACTCTTGTAGTTACTTCTTTAACTTGTTTAACTTCATTGGTGTCATGTGATAAGGACTCTTGGAGATTGGATTTTTCCTAGGCATTAAGTTGATAAAGAATTCAACTTATTGTTGTGGAGAGCGTTCTAATAACCTTGTACAAAACATATCTTCATATTCGCAGATGATAAATACTTTCTTCAAATTGGTCTCACGTTCACTTGTGTTAATCATGGAAATATCATTTATAAAGCTGCAATGGTTTTATCTTTTCAACATGTAAACACCATCTTAGATTGATTTTAAAATTAAAATCCTTATTAATTTTCAAAAACTCTGATCACAAAGGATATATTCGTCATGGACATTACTATAGTTTTCTCTAAAAATATCTTATTATAAAATCTAAAGATGTTTTAAAATAAAAACTAAGTCTATAAAACCAAGTAAAACCTCTCATTTCTAAAACATGTACCAATTTTAGGTGTAATGAGGATACTGATTCTTTTTAACTTGTAATTGTCCTCTCAAATCTAACTCTAGTAAAATACATACCTTTATTTGACTTTTTTTGTAGCAAGTATTTCATCTGCACTTTTTTTTTGTTGTAGTAACTTCATATATTTTATTTATTTTCATCAATTTTAACCATTTGAGGCAAAAATCTTTGCAATTAGTCTCTCAAAAAAAAACCAACAAGAAGTCCAAATGAAAATAAGTGATAACAAGTTGCAATTTAATTATTGAATGTTTATTTATTTAACTTTTAATTATTGTATAAAGGAATTATCTTGAATAAATTAAAATTAAATATTTAAATAACTCTAACTAAGAATTTAAACTATTCTATTGTTTTGGAAAATAAATTAGAATTGTCATGTTTTTGCTCATTTTAAAACTGGATATTATTCGATTATCATTTTAAACAATTAGTACTCGTTTCTAAAAATAAATTTTTGTTATGTAGATCGAATTTGATTATTGGTCCTCATTACTAATTTTAAGAAATCAAAATAGTTTTAATAATTTATAATAATTATCGATAAATTCTTATACGTATTTGTTCAAGTAGAGTCAAAATAAAATTATTTTGAAAACTAATCAATTTTAATATTTTTCATGAAAAAGATACATTAAACTAAGCATGTGTGTTTTAAACTAGTAATTGATACATTCATATTTGTATCTAAACTTTAAAATTCCGATATGTGCCCACATCCGATATCCCGACAAATATTAAATTTGAATATATCCATATTTGAATCCAAAAATCTGAATATCCAAACTTTTGTACAAGAATTTGAATTCTTTATTGCAAGGCTTTTATATTAAACTTTATGCTTTTAGTATAAGGTTGGAGCAAGAAAAAAGAAATTGTTGATAAGAAATATCAAAGAAAAGAATTGCTTCTCTTGCCCTTCTTTATTCATGAAGCACGTTTATATAGATACAGAGTCCTAAAATAGGAAGAATATATGACAGGCCTAAAGAGGAATACATATATTGTAATCAATAAACTTAACCAAATAATCATAAAGGAATCAAAATAAATCCCAAATATTATGGGCGTAGAATCCCATAATATCAGCCGCATAATGTTAATATCCCCCCTCAAGACGGAGCATGAAGATCACGAATGCCCGACTTGCGGAGAAGAAACTCAAATTGCGAGCGACCTAAGGCCTTGGTAAAAAGATCAGCAAGTTGCACGGTAGTAGGAGTATATGAAGGAGAAATTATGCCAGCTTTGACAGCATCACGAACAAGATGACAATCAGCCTCAATATGCTTTGTACGCTCATGAAAGACTGGATTGCGGGCGATATGGAGGGCGGATTGACTGTCACAATGTAATGACATGCTGCGGGCATGAGGAACACCCAAATCACCAAGTAATTGTTTGAGCCATTTTAACTCACAAGTGGTTGCAGCCATAGAACGATATTCAGCTTCAGCAGACGAACGAGACACAGTGGGCTGCTTCTTAGTTTTCCAAGAAATAGGGGAATGGCCAAGCAACACCAACCAACCGGTCAAAGAACGACGTGTGAGGGGGCAGCCAGCCCAATCCGAATCACACCACGCATCCAAACGCAGGGGACCAGCAAACCGGAGAAGAATCCCCTGACCCGGATGCTTTTTCAAGTACCGAACAACACGTAAGGCCGCCTGCCAATGATCAACACAAGGATTGTGCATAAATTGGGCGAGAATATGAACAGAATAAGAGAGATCAGGCCGAGTCACAGACAAATAAATCAAACGCCCGATAAGACGACGATAGGAGTCTGGATCGGCAAGAGGTGGACCAGTAGCTAATCCCAGGCGGTGGTGTTGTTCCATAGGAAAGTCAGCTGGTTTGGCACCCAATAAGCCTGCTTCAGCAATAATATCCAAGGTGTATTTCCGTTGGCAAAGAAAGATCCCCTCAAGGCTCCGGGCGACCTCAAGACCCAAAAAATATTTCAAAGTGCCCAAATCCTTCATATGAAAGCAACGACCCAAGTAAGCTTTAAAGAGTGTCAATGCGGGGATATTATTGCCAGCAATGATTAAATCATCGACATAGACCAGCACATGAAGATGGAGTGTACCCCGGCGCAATGTGAAAAGAGAGTAGTCAGAATAGGATTGAACGAACCCATATTGTGTCAAGGCCGTGGAGAGTTTAGCAAACCAACAACGGGGGGCTTGTTTGAGCCCATATAAAGACTTCTTCAAGCGACAAACTAAAGTGGGGTCAGCATTTGTAAAGCCTGGTGGCCTTTTCATATAAACCTCCTCATCCAAGTCACCGTGAAGGAAGGCGTTGTGGACGTCCATTTGATGGACGACCCATTTGTTAATAGCTGCTACAGCCAAGAAGGTGCGAACCGTGACCATTTTGGCCACCGGGGCAAATGTCTCATCATAGTCGATGCCCTCTTTCTGATGATGACCAAAAACAACAAGGCGCGCTTTCAGGCGTTCAATGCTGCCGTCTGAATGATATTTTATTTGGTACACCCATTTGCTCCCAAGAGCTGTCTTTCCAGAGGGCAATTTTTCCATGACCCAGGTCCCATTCTCTTCAAGAGCTTGTATCTCAGTGGCCATGGCTGTGCGCCAACCAGGATCTCGGATGGCTTCCTGGTAATTTCTAGGTTCGTTGCCTATGGTAACTGCTGCAGCATGTTACTTGATTAATTGCACGCCATCTGCTTTGCTTCATCATATGACGCCGTATGAAAAGTTATTTGGTCACCTTCCCAAATATGAAAACATGAAAGTATTTGGGTGCCTCTGTTATGCTCATCATCAACGGCGTGACGGTGACAAGTTTGCTAGTCGCAGTCGTAAGTGCATTTTTGTGGGTTATCCTTACGGCAAAAAGGGGTGGAAATTGTATGATTTGGAATCCCATGTCTACTTCGTCTCTCGTGATGTGAAATTCTATGAAGAGGAGTTTCCCTTTGCCGTCCAGCAAGATCTTCTTCCTCCTGCAGATCATGCTCCTCCAGATATTGTCCCTCCTGATGATGATATACCTTTAGAATTTTCTAATGCTTCTCCCGACCACGGGGGTCCCTCGCTAGCCTCACCCACAAATCGGGCCTCTCCCACAGCTCGGTCCTCACCCACCGATCGGCCATCACTTACAGAGCGGCCTTCCCTGCTTCTTGACGCTGGTGTTGACGGGGTCGATCTTGCAGGTGTCGATGGTCTGATTGGTGCGACCGCACCAGACTATGGAACGGAAGTCGTGGTTGCCCCCACGCGTTCTGTAGAGCCCGAACCAACTGTTCCTATAGTCAGTGATGATGTTATGGCCCCCGAAATGGGCAGGGGGATGCGCCATAAAATACCATCGACTCAGTATAAGGATTATATCACCCATACGATTCGCAAAGTAAAGTCCATCAGTTCGTTCACCCGCTCCAATCAACGTCCTCGTCTTCCGGTCCTGGATTACACACAATGTTTTATTAGCTTGAACAATACAATTAGAATCATCGATCAATTGTGTTACCGAAATCAAGTTGCATTTTAAGCGAGGGACAAAAAGAACATTGTCAAGTTGCAAACCACCATCCAAAATTACACTTCCTTCTTGGGTCGCCACTGCATCTTTCCCGTCAGGTAATTCCACCGAAACATTGGGAATTTGTTTCACATTAATCAGACAATGGATATTCCCGGTCACATGATTGGTGGCTCCGGTATCGATAATCCAAGCATCTATATGCTTACCGTGTAGACGATCCTTAGTGCTGGAGACGTAATGCATCAAGAAGCTGCTGCCACTGGGCTGGTGTAATCCCTGCTATGCCCGTCGCCTCATTTACAGGCGCTGGTGGTTAGAGCTGTCTTGCGTTGGCGCCAGATCCACCAGTATCGGTTATTGTCTTGTGCGCACGTACCGGGATAGTGGAACCACCTCTCCCGCGCCCACCGAAGCGCCCGCCGTCTCCTTTAGATGTTGATGATCCACCGCGAGCAGTACCACGCCCACCTCGGGGACGGTCTCCCCACCACTCAGGAAACCCATGAATTTGAAAGCATGAGGTCTCGTCATGCCCCTTTCTGTTGCAATAATTGCAAAATTTGTCAGAGTGATCCACAAATTTGGACTTACCACGTGCTTCAGAGGTGACCCGAAAAGCCATGAGATTGTCACGATTTCCACGAGTGGCCTGTCCTCGTTGCAGGGTCTCATCTTGGATCAGTCGTTGATATGCTTGTTCAATAGTGGGTAAGGGATCTTGTGAGAGCAAATGTGATCGAAGTGATGCAAAAGCCCCATCAAGACCGATGAGGAAATGATGCAAGTAATCTTCATCACGAAGGTCATTCACCTGTTTATTAACATTGCACGTACAACCAGTACAAGTGCAAGATGGTATTTTGACGTAAGTAACAAGTTCATCCCAAATACGTGAGAGACGACCAAAATAAATCGCCACCTCTTCATCCTTGGCTTGCTTGCATTCACCGAGGGATGCCTTTAATTGGCATATGCGAGTCCCGTTCACAACGCAAAAACGTTGTCGAAGATGCACCCATAGGGTCTGCGCATCATCGTAATAAGAGAGAGTGGAACGCAGAGAGGGCTCGATAGTGTTGAGTAACCAGGCTATGAGCATTGAATGGACTGTGGTCCAGTCCTCCAATTGCTCGGGTGTCGTAGGTTTTGGAATTATTCCTTCCACAAAACCGTATTTTCGTTTTGCTTGTAACGAGGTTCGAATAGCCCGCGCCCATTCATCATAGTTTGGCCCACGCAATTGAATTGGCGTAATGACGTTGCCGGGATTATCATTTGAGCCAAGATAATAGGTCATATTGACCTTCTTCTCATCTCTGTCTGTCATACGCTGGGATGGAGAGAAATTACTAAGGCTCTGATACCATGATAAGAAATATCAAAGAAAAGAATTGCTTCTCTTGCCCTTCTTTATTCATGAAGCACGTTTATATAGATACAGAGTCCTAAAATAGGAAGAATATATGACAGGCCTAAAGAGGAATACATATATTGTAATCAATAAACTTAACCAAATAATCATAAAGGAATCAAAATAAATCCCAAATATTATGGGCGTAGAATCCCATAATATCAGCCGCATAATGTTAATAATTGTTGTCACGTTTAGAACTCAACCACCCTACACAGACAATTGCCCCCTCCCTTACCCTGAATTGTTAACTTTCATATTAAATATTAGATTCAAATGTTAAATATTTAAATAAAATTAGATATGGATATTTTAGATATGAATATCATCATATTTATATCTATATTCAAATAGTAACGGATATAGTTATCTTTGTTTACATTTGGACACAAACAATTACTGAACTGAGTCAAGTAGCACAATTTGTTTAACGTTTTTACAAAAACAAATTAAATTTTATCTTTATATGAAAGTTTTTTTTAATATTTGCGAATTATTTATTAATATTCATGAGTAGTTTACAAATATATTTGTAAATATAAGTTAAGAATGTCTTTAGTGACATTGTTTGTGGACAATAAAATTCTTCATTTGTATATGCAATTATTTAATCAAACTTTGTGTGGGCTATGGTAACATCCAAAAAAATTACTATTTATATTCTAATTTGATAATATTTTAACTTTGAGCATTTATGAAGCTTCTAACATAAAATTAATTATTTTTAAAAGGTTTAAGGTAATGTTAATGTATTTTATAAAAATTAATACAAGTGATTATATTATAATTTAGGATAATTACTAAAATTTAATAAATGTAATTTATAAAATTATTAACTATAAAAAATATATTATAATTAATATGTTAACTATTAATTATATTATCTATCATATATTTATATTTATATTTACGATTTAATTGAAAATTTATATAAAATATATGTATATATTTACTCATTAATTTGATTTTTATATGCATTAATTAATAACTATTTAATATAATTGAGTAATATAAACAAACTATTTATAGCACTCTAAATAATTTTGAATACTAATTGGAATGGATAAAGAATATACATGCACATATTTTTTCTAATCCTACAAAGACTAAAATTATTAATTTTCCTAGCTCTACAAATATCCATAAACGGATATACTTTTTTTCCTGCTCGATGCCCAAATTCAGAGGGGACGCCCAAAAACTATTGTAAAATTTATGTGAAATTTTAGTGCCCATGTCCATGTGCGTCTAAGTTGAATCCATGCATGTTATTGAATGGTACAGTAATTAGGAGTATCTTATGAGTTATGAGGTGCATTGATAACTGTTAATAACTCAAATTTGCGTGTGATAAAACTCTCTTCAAGAAAGTTTACTGTAGTTACAATTATTATGCGGATTATAGGATAATAGGCACAGCGTACATTGCATTCCGGAAGTGGGGCTGTAATCGCGAAAGAAGGTGTCGTGTCGCCTTTGCTAGGGATGTACATCAACTACGCACAGCACCGCGTAGCCTTTGCTTGTTGCAGTTGGCATCATGAGTTTAAGCGTACTACTTCTAGCTAGTATTAGTCTGGGTATTAGCGCATGTTTAGCATGAATGACGATTTTGATTGGCGCAATGCAATTGCCGCTAATTTGTGATTTTCTTTGTTTGATTGAATTTTGCGGAGAAAGAAATTTTGACGGAAATTGAAAGGCTATTTAATAATAATAAAGGGTAATATTGAAATATAGAAACTAGGTAATAAGGATATTTCATTTGGAGTGCGATAAATTTTAAAATTTTTGATAGAAATTGAAATAGAATGATGAAATTTTAGAGCAGGAAATATCTTATAAGGGTTTTTTTTATTTAGGTAAAAAAAATAAAAATAAAAAATAAAAAATCATTCTCACCATAGAAAGCATGTATTTAAATTTTTCTATAGAATTTATACGGTGTTTCTTAATATATTAAAAAGTATTATTCACTCCAAATAATTATTAAATTATATATAAAAAATTTTCTTATTTCTCACCTTTATGCTTCTCATAATTTACACTTTTATTTCATATTAAATTATAAAAAAATAAGTATTAAATATTATTTTAATTATATAGAAAGTGATTAAATAATTTATTATGGTGTATATTTATATAGAAAAATAAAAAGTAATCTAAATTTGTAAAATAAAAAATCTAATAGGATAAAAGCAGTGACTGTCCTTAAAAATCAAATTAACTCCTTCATACCAAAAAACACCTATAATTTACTCAGGTTTTAATAATGAATGTCCTTGTAGGATGGGATTGTTAGGAAGACATATCATCATGTAATGAAACATATACCACCGTATAGTACATAGCCAATATTATACATATAAAAAGTTGTTCGAGTAGCATTCAATTAGATCTTGAATCTAACATTTGAATCATAAAAGCAGCTGTGTCATTTACAGAGATTCATATTTCTTTAATATATATCATTAAATATATTTTAAATAGCTCATATTAAAATTTAATTTAATTTAGCTTTAATATTATTGTAATAGTTTTGATGGTTTACTTGCATCAATACTTTAGATATTAGGTGGGATATGGATCCCACCCAAGCATACATCTTTACATATGATTATGAACCATGTGACCAAATAAATTACCGCAGGGTTTGGGGTGGCACATGTTTTCCACCCACGTATCAACAACGTATGCAAGTAGTAAAGGTCATATTTGATAATCCTATTTTATTTTTTAAAATACGATTGTTTTTTAAAACTGTGAGCCTAAAAGAAATTCTATCATTCATAAATACTTTTAAATTCTTCGGGTCTAATGAGACCTTTCTAATTCTTTAATTTTGCTCGGCAATATCCCTCCTTTCATCTTGTTCATTCAGTGCAATTATTAACAAATATTATGTTTTTTTCATTCTATATGGCAAATGGCAATGCTCTGATGATATGGCATTAATGGGACAAGGTGCATAGCATTGAATTCCCATTAGATTTTTTTGAGATTTTCATAATAAATGTCTTGATTACTCGTGTTTTATAATTAAGCTTTTTATCAGGATAATTTCTCTAAGTATATAGATTCTAACACTCACAATTACTTTAAGTTATGAATCTTTGATAAACTATTCCTTATGCTTAAGCTAGAATAATGTTCCCATATGTACTCTTACATAAATTTAATCCATAACAGAGATATTTCACTCCAAAAAAAAACCATTGAAAATCATCACAATTTATTCAATATTTTTGCACTTAGTGTTGAGAGTTGTAGCGTAAAGAAAAAAGAAAATGAAAAAAACAACGCCTTATTAATGATATGTAACCAATTAAAGGTTTATTACAACTGGTCGTTATTTATATAGGCTTAAGCCTAGAATGTATTGTAAATATCTGTGTTTGAGTTTATTTATGAGATAGTTTTTATTTGGTAATGAAGATATCATTTTGGTATCGTGCTCGACAATACGAGCGTTTTGGTTGTAGTTGAATCCAATTTGAAGTTCGGGACTCCGGAAGGCTAGTTGTGTAATTTTAAGTGTTTATTAAGTAAAAAATTAGTAGAAAATATAAATAGAAGAGAATAAGAGAGAGACTCCCAATGTGTGGTCATTTGCGTTTCTTGACCTTGGTGAAAGGGAGAACATAGAGAGAGAGAGAGAGAGAGAGAGAGAGAGAGAGAGAGAGAGAGAGAGAGAGCGCTTAGAAGCTTGAAGTCTTGGTAATTTGGGGGCGATTGGATTCATGGATCTCAAAGAATCACTCTAAGTAGGTGTTCCTGAACTTCTTAACTCGATCCTGTTCTTAATATGTATGAATTTGCCATTATTTATGAAATCTAACATGAACCTTGGGTTTTGGGGAAAAATTCAATTCTGGGTTGATTTTGGTAGTTTAACATAAGATCTGTGGTTAAGATTTGATATATATCGTCATGGGTATATATTTCTGTGATCTGGGGTTTTATATAATTGTGTATTGCATGAGGGTTGAGAAGCGAACTATGAAAATTTGGATTTAAATCTAGATAAATATAATCTATAAATATATATGTGTGTGTGTGTATTTTTATTGTTATCGTGTAATTTAAAAGCGTTCAAAATGCATTTTGGGGTGTATATCATAATTTGTTGAGTAAAAGTGTGTTTGTGAGCGTTTGGAGGTCGCTGGGTTGATTTCAAACGAAAAATAGGCTAAAACGATGATGAACAGTACCCTTGATGAACTATTGGGTTGGCAACGCGTTAAGGGTCGAAGGTTAAACCTTCGGATCAAATCTTCAAGTCAAACCTTTGGGTCAGAGCTTCGGGTCAGCCAGTTCCAAAGTACATTTCCAGTTTCACAGGACTATTTACGTTATAAACCTTTACACCTCTCCACATTTAAGTACTATACTTAAGTTACAATATAAATAAGAAAATACCTCCATTTTGGATTCAATAAAAAATACTGGAAAATCAAATTCACGCTCCTTCAAAATGTGAAAAATGAAAATTAGTACCGAATCTCGAAAAAATTTAGTTTTTTATTCGAGGTGACTAGTTACAAAGTGGAGTTAGACCTCTCAGAAAAAACCCCAAAAAATCAGGTTATCTTTGTTATGATATTAGGAACCATTGTTGAGACTTTTTATTTTAGGAAAACACCTTCTACGAAAATCCTCTCTTTTGGTCAAGACTTGATGATAGATTTGTGGAGGCTACTTCTATTATAAAGGGAATGTTGTGAAACCCAAATGTCATACTCCAAAAATGCTATACTTTTATTGACTTGTTAATTTGAGGATTTAGGCTTTGAGTTCTATGACTTGATTGCAGGCTGAGTACTAATGATTTTACTCAATATACGGTGCACGAGTACACTGAGTATGTAGTATAGACTTATCTGTTTTGCATAGTAGGATGATGCGGAGTTATGGGGTCACCTACTAAGCTTGCAGCTCACCCCTACTTTGTGTTTATCCTTTTCAGGTGCGACCTGAGACTAGTGGAGGACTTTCTTTCAGGAGGACATGCTCACTACTCTAATGTATGATATAGTATTATATTCTGTATTGAATCAATACTATTGATTATGTATTGTATCCTGAACATGGGTCCATGGATAATTGTATTTGCATACTATTTGTGATGTGATATATGTATGACTGTTGACTTATTATATGTATGATGATATAGGAGAAAGTATAAAATTACCCTTGATGTATAACTATACAAATTTGCATGATTGAGACAGCACTCACGGTATAGTTTCTATTAGTGCTTATCATTAACCCCTTGACCCTTCAGGTGCGGGCAAGAGAAAGTCACGTTTCTGATTCTGGGTTCCTTGGAATTTGAGAGCGTGACACATATAAAGATGTTTATGCCCTTAATACTCTCCCCTCGAGGTGGCACATACGAATCGTGAGTCGTCACTTGCTCGTGAGAGAAGAGAAGCTTGCCACAAACAACCATTTTGTGAACAGTTGATGTTGAGACCGGATTAGTAAGAGGCGAAGCTCGCCTGATGTGACCTTGTCACGAGCGAAATAGCAATCGATCTCAATGTGCTTTGTGCTTGTGAAATGTTAGGTTTGTCACAAAATAGCAATGGAGGAGATGAAACAAACTATTGAAAGTCACACAAGAGCTGGTGTAGCCAAGTTAATTCAGGCATGGTGGCAGTCATCGCATGGTACTCTAACTACACATAAGAACGAGACACAGTGGTATGTTTTTTAGCTCTCCACGAGATTAATGAATGGCCGAGGAAGACACAAAATCTTGTTGTGGATTTTCAGGTGTCTGGGCATGATCCCCAATCAGTATCAGAAAATGGAGAATTGGATTGATTTGGGAAAAAAAAAACTAGGGTTGATAATTTTCCTCGTCCTTGCAGGACTCGTCTTGCCCGGAATGGACTGGGCCGTGCTAAGGATGCCCCATCCTGTACCTGCCCCACCTCAGGATAAATTCCAGCCTCGCAAATATTCTCCATTTCCGTCCCATTCTGCCCCACGCGTAATTAGCAAAATACTACCAAGAAGTTTTGAACCTAAGATCTCCCTCCCACCAACACACCTCTCCAACTATTAGGCTAAACTATTTTTGTTTTATATGTTTATATAATTAATATATGTACTTATAATATAACATTTAAATAATAATAAAAATATTAATATTAATAAAGAATTAAAGAGTACATGATTTATTTTAAAATTAATAGTAAATGTAAATGTATATTATAATAAAAAGTAAATGTATTGTTATTATATTTTGATATAAATACAAATGAATTAGATTCAAATTTAGTTTTAAATTTATTAATAGGTTGATTTAGGATTAGGTGATCCAATCAAATATTTTTGATTGAAATTTCATTAATATCTAAATTAATAATATCATTTAAATGATATATATTATTTTTAATCCAAATATGAAATACATACTATCAAATGTAAAAAGACTCAAGACTCATATGACGTATGAAATCATTTGTGGATACTCATATTAATTTGATTTAAATTTAGTTTTGAATTTATTAATATATTAATTTAAGACTAAATGATTCAATCAAATATTATTTGATCAATAAATGTATTAATAATTTAACTAATAATATTATTTACATGATTTACTATTTTTAACTCATATATGAAATACATACTATCAAAAGTCAAAATTCATTATCACCGTGTATTCTTTAATATATCAAACTAGTTAATATTGTATAATTAACTAATAACAATGGTTATGATGATAAGAATATATATATATATATATATATATATATATATATATTTATCATACCAACAGATACATATATATACACTCATGTTTAATAATTAATCTTATACACAAATAATTATATTATTGATTGTTTTAATTACATTATGGGAAACAAGTTGAAGAAACGTGACTTTTCATGCTAGTAAATTACTTATAACATAAGTAAATGATAACTATGATATATAATTATATTAGTTAGGTTATCATTGCTCCTCTTATCACTTATTATTGAGAAAAATTATATTACGTAAGTAATCACTACTTGTTACTTGAGTTATTATTTATTGATTATAATTTACAAGTACAATAACTACATATATCATAGATGATTATTGTTTACTATGTTTACATAATTGGTGTATATAACTAAAATATAACATATAAATAATATTAGTAGCAATAATAATAATAATAATATTATAATTATTATTATTAATAATAGTAATATTTAATTAGTTTATTTAGTCTTAACGCAAATATATTAAGCCTATTGTCTATAACTCATTTCCAACATAATCACAGTAATCAAAACATTCATATAATATTTGAATTTTTAGTAACCTAATGAAACACATATTTTGAAATCAAATTATTTTTTTGTGGAAATCAAACTAAATATACCAGTTATTATGACAAAATCAAGAGATGATATCAGCTATGCTTGTACTGGGCCGGTACTTGGTAATGGTAGCACTATTCAGTGATTATATTTGAAAGTATACGCAAAATTTAGATGTTTTTTAGAAATGAAAAAAGCACATGAAAATCATAGAAGCTCCGCATAAAGTAGATAATGAATGGCAAGCAGAATGATGGTAGAGGCACATGTTCACTATTGGTGAAATTGTGGATTCGAATTTTGGGCAAGGAGTTTGGAGTTAAGAATGTTCAGGAGAGACACATTCATTGCTAAGCATACACGACAATACCCCATTACATGAAACACCTGCTCTGATTTCAGAACAACTTTAAGCTACCTAACTCAACGACCAAGATAAGGGGGAGAGAGCAACACATTAGCCCAACCATGAAACGACATCTTCAATGTCAAGTAGACCATGAAACTTTAACCACTTAACTAGTAATCCTCCCACGGAAGACCCAGGTCCACCGGCACGAAGGCGCCAATGTCGTCCAAGCCCCAGCAGCGAGCGTCCACCGCATCGCTTGTGGTGAAGACAGAGCTCGCCATTGTTGAACTCTCTGTGGCTTCTGTTTCTGGGTCTCCCCTGTGGTAGCAAGAAGAAGGATCGCTCTCGAAAGAGCTAATACTTGGGTGTGGAATTTGCAGGCTTTTATTTGGTATTGGAAACTGAAACAGTCCCTCAAAGGCTCCGTAACCCCCATTGTTGTAGCTCAAGTCCTTGTGTAGAAAAGACGTGTCTTCCTCAGTGGTGGCGGAGGTAGCGGCGGCTGCCTTGGCGGTGGTGGTCTGAGTCTTGAGGCGCTTATTCTTGTGACCGCCACCCACGGGGACGTTGCGGAGGCTGCCGCCTTGAGTCCAGTGGCGCTTGCAGGACCTGCAGAAGTGACGAGGCTGGGACTTGGTGTAGTTGTTGTAGTAGCAGAACTTGGTGTTTGTGGAGTGGCATCTTGGACACTTCATCATTGGCTCTGATTGTGGCTTTCGCTTCATTTCATGGCTTATCCGGGGCTCGTAAGTGTCGGCCTCAGACTGAGTATGCACCCAATCCCCGGAAATTAGTTTTGAACTCAAACCCATACTCAAAAATAAAAAATAAAAAAATAGGCGCGCACAAGTGAATGTAACAAATTGTTCAGGATTCAGGAAGCTGGTGCAGGTCAATGGAGAGAGTCTTTTACACAAATAGAACACACTTGAGTTGATTATGGGGAGAAGAAGAAGACGGTGATGATGAGATCAATTTGGAGGTTTTAATGGAACAAGGAGGCCTTGTTTGGGGATGCACTACTTGGATCACAACTTACTTGTGAAGATAAAACTCGCTTCCCTCTCTTCAAGCAACTATATAGTGGGAAGGGGAGTGACTTAGGCCTTAAGGAGCATTGGCGGGCGGTAGTTGAAAAAAATGAAAAGTGGATATTAGGAGGCCGTGTAAAGTAAATAAAAGCATAAAAGCAGTAGCCATATACACAGACCCTAAGGTCCCTAACCACTTAATGCTTTTGTACAATTGAGAATGGTAGAATTTGAGTAGATATTTGTCATACAAGATAGGCCCTCGATGGAATGTTGAGTTATGGACACCGCGCACATTCCAGGCAGCATCAGTCCCATCCAAAAAAAAAAAAACAATGTCACAAATTTAAAGTTGTCTTGTCGCCTCACCAATCACCATAAACGTATGACATGATGGTAAGATTAAGGGAATGCAGGACCACCATAAGCATTGTTTATTTTCGGATGGGATGCCAATGTGATAGGGGTGGCAGCTACTGTACATAGACGACCATAGTATCTATTATCTGTATGCAGACTAGGCTATAAAAAGTGTTTCATTTTAATTAGTTCTGCCCATAATGAAAGAAATGGAAGAACCGCAAAAGGCCGTAAGCCTTGCAAAACTTCAGCGTTACATTGGGAAGGGAAGTGGTCACGCCAATCAATTTAAGAGGAATAACATTATTGAACAAATGTGATTGTTACGGGTATGGAAGTCAAATTTTAGCGTTACCATTATCTTGTTTATCAAAAAACAAAATCAATGAATTGGTTCATTCGAATTATTAGATTATTCTCATGATCAAAAATTTTGAGTTTTACAAACAAACTAAAATATCTTAAACCTAATTTCGCATCTCATCATCACATTCACTCCTCGCCCTTCCCCTTGACAACTTCAACTCCCTAGTTACCAGATCACCAGGACAGGCAGATTGGTTGGAGACAACAATGTAGAGAGACAAATACAAGTACATAAGAGAAGGTTTGGTTGCGTTGGAGAGATGTGTCCATGCATGATGCCTGGTTGGTTCTCAAATCTTTTTTTCCTATGATGGCTGAGTACAGACAATGGAAGATCTAGCTTGACGGAGACAGGTTAAACAAGATCAAAGCAGCCATGGTAACTTTGGCTTTGGGCAACCAAAAGCTACGAATAGTTCTGGTCGGAATCGTACAGCCACCACTTGTATCGGAGGAGGCAGCAGTGGGCGTGAATTTTGAACTTTTAATGGAAATAAGATTCCCAAGTGCTCATGTCTGGAGAATAGGAATAGATTTGGGAAAATGCTAAATTCAGATTATTTTTTTAATAAAAAAATATTTTAAATTAAAAAGCATAATTGTATTTTCCACCTCGTCTCCCTTCCTGATTGCAAACTTGCATTTTCCATGAATTCCAATGTACCAAAGCTTTGTTCCCACTCATTCCTTAGTGGCGAAGAACCAGTGGCCGCCTGTATGTCGCCCTCTATTCATTCCATGCTGCCGAGGGGAAAAGTGGTTTGCTCGGCAAAAGATGTTCCATGGTATACGTATTCGTCATCCACCTCGGAATCCGTCCTCGTGCATAAGGGCATCTGTCCCTACATCTTTAACAGCTGAGCCGACAAGTCCACGTAAGTCCAGTGTGGCCAGACAGTGACAGACTAGACCGTCGTGTTAAAACAATGAATATTTCACCCACAATACAAACGCAGTGTCAGGCACTGAACTATAAAAAGCCAACCATAGATAACCTAGACGTGGAGTGACACCGGTGTTTCGGTTACTTTGGTCACCATAACCACTTTTCCAAGTATTCGAATGCACGTCAACATACAAAATGATTAATGCTCTCGAAAATTCAAATTTTACAGTCAAGCAGAATGCAGGTAGCTCTTGTTATAACATAATAACTACATAAGAAATTTCCGCAAACCCTGATTCTTTTAAAATTTGAAATCCCTCTTCTTTGACTTGCCCTCTTTTTCCTGCATTTTGCGCTTCCTCTTTTTCTCATTCTGCATTCATTAACAACTTATTTCTCAGCCACGTAAAACCATAAATTTATGAAGCACTGTATAAAAATACATATATAACACACCTCAGCAACCATGTCACTGAAATCCTCTCGCTGGCTGCGCAGCTTTTCTTCTTCCCTTGCTTCCTCGTACCTGTCCCAGGAAAGATCAATCAATCACATGACAAAAAATGACCACAATAAACATCAGAATCTAGGTGACGTAAACATACTTTGCAGCCAAAACATTGTCAAGAACATCCAGTTCCTCTGGTTGTAGAGTGACGTCCACTTTATCTGATTTTTGACCTTTAAGTAGATCAACCTGTGATATTATAAGGTTTGAAAACAATAGAGCAATTAATAAACAAAATTAATGTCGAGATTCCAGTTCAAGAACTAAATGGACCGTCTAATAATTGGCCTATCAAGCTTCTGGTGAATTGCCCTATATGCATATGAATCTGGGGAAATATATAGGTCAATATTAACAGAAGAATGCCAAAACAACAATTTTCTCCTCTTTGCGTGATTATAACACATGGTCATCTCAACTGTATGATCAGCCCAGCAGTGGCAGTGAACCAGCTGTATAACTTTGCAAGAGAAATTTAAAAGCCCCTACAGAAGATTTTATGCCATTCAAAATCACAAATGGTTTACTCACTATGCTTTAGGGATTCACATTACCTAAAAGGGCATGAAACAGATCAATCATTGAAAGAAATTCCAGAAAATTAGTCTACATTAAGGCATCCCATTAGAAGTTCACAACATTGTCTGCTAAAAGGTAAAAGAAATCTTTCCAATTTTTTGGAGGCACTCAAACCTACCCGTTTAGCTGCTGTCTTGTCCTGGGTACCAGTAGGAGCACCCCCAACAACATATCTGCAAGAGGACAGAAAGAAATGAGAAGTTTAGTAGAAAGTAAAATAAAATTCTTGAAATAGAGAATGCTCGAGATGAAATGAATGCATACGTGCGTGAAGTTCCAAATAATTGCCCCGGAGCAATCTTTTCTTCCTTCTCTTCAAGTACCTTCCACAAACAGGCAGACAACAAATAATCCACATGAGCAGAATGCCAAATAGAGAAGATAGTAGCAGTAACCAATCTTCAGAAATACTCACTTGATAAAGGGGCTTCTCAGGCTCCTTTCTCTGCTGCTTACGAAGGTCAATAACATCAGGTGTCTCAACACCAGTGGGAGTACTGAATAAATAGAACATAATAAGGCTCAATAATGATAATCCTTGACTTCATTATTTCTTGGGAGGGAGACAACAATGATGCAAAATAATGTTTAAAAAAAACATATTGTAGCATGATACCTTGAAAGACTATCCACTGACTGAATGCCATCCTTGATTTCCTCTTCATCAGGAGCCAGCTCCTCTTCTTCTTCCTCCTCTTCCTCTTCTTCCTCCTCCTCCA
Source organism: Taxillus chinensis (assembly GCA_023512835.1). Lineage (NCBI taxonomy): Eukaryota > Viridiplantae > Streptophyta > Magnoliopsida > Santalales > Loranthaceae > Taxillus > Taxillus chinensis. The sequence goes on along the minus strand of CM042092.1, from coordinate 19,741,556 downwards.
AATCACCCCAGTGCTTAGTCTTGTCAACTGGCTCTTCCTGAATCAGATGTGAAGAACATCATATGTAAAATACCCTGCTTCCACTCTACCCCGAAGGCAATTGTTAACTATAAAAATTACGGGAGTTAATTTCCGATTCCGTCGATGTATGCTTTATCAAATTTGCAAATCTCTGTCATATGCTAGGCTCATGAGATACCAGGTCAAAAACAGTGTATCGAGACAAGTACCTCATAGTTGGGCTGATCTTGCTGCTGAACTCCAAAAACATCCCCATACAATGGACGCCCATACTATTAAACAATCATGAAAAACAATTTAAGCATCAACATGGATAAAATAAAAAAAATCTTAATTAAAAAAATTAAAAAAAAAGCCAACAGAAGATAAATGATGGACAGTCATAGAGGTTGAAAAACATACCTCATCGACAGGGGGTTTACCCCAGCCACCAGGATGGTAACCAAAGCTGGCCCCAAGGGGAATGGGAGCATTCAGGCCAGGAATTTTCAAATGTGGATATGATGGTGGAGGACCATATCTCTGTGTTAGGAGGGAGAAATCAGAATCCCAGAAAGAGAAAATGGAAGAGATATGTTTGAGGATGATAATAATGTAAAAGAAGAAGAAGAAGAAGAAGAAGAAGAAGAAGAAGAAGAAGAAGAAAAAAAAGAAGAAGGTCATCTGACCTGCATATTGATCAACCATGGGGGAGGAGCACCTTCCGGCATACCAAGAGCTTCTTTCAGCTCCTGGGATAGCATTCCTGGTTTCATCTCCCTCAACTTCACCTACATAGAACCAAAAAATTGAAATAAATACAAGTTTTTAAAAAAATGTAAGAGAATGCTGCAGCTTCTTAAATGACTCAACGAGGGTTAGAAGAATCTACACAATGAATACTATCAAATAACTCCAAACCATAAACACAAGGTGATGCAAATGCAACTCCAGCTTTCAAAATGCCAGTGTAATTGACTATATTACCTAACAAATATTGTTTCATCATAAATTTATAGTACTTTAACTGCCTTCTACAAACAAAACAATAAAGAAACAAATCTTCAAAATTTCACGGAGGATAGAATTTCAGTTGAAAAATATGAAGTTATCTTACTTTTCACATCTCGGTGATTGAAATAAAATTTATTTTAATTGCAGATCTTAGTGATCTAACTGCGAACACTAATGCATTCATTTAAGAACCCCTGTTACACCAAAGAACTTTCTAATCTATTATTTTCTTTTCAAATGACTACATCAACATTAACCACAGAACATCCTGATTTGAAAACATAGAATGTATCCATTTTTAATAGAAATGCCTAAAATGTATGATCAGCTAGTGAATATTTAAATATTTGGTGATTACATTGTCTTCAGAGCCAATAAACATATAACTGATCCTTCTTACATCTCTCCGTAACACAAATAGGAGTATATGGATGTTTTGTGTATTAAAGTGTAACATGCAAATAAATTTTATCAAAGACGCTTCTTTCGCAATATATGATGGGCAAAAAGAAGTACAGAATATCATGTACATAAAAGTAATTCAAAAAAGTACAAAACACATGAAATTCAATCAATTATATAACATATTTAAGTATTGCAATTAGTTGCGAGTTGGGACTGGGCCTGGGAGGGGCAAGCAAACAACAAAACAAACTATACCTCAAACTCTTTCCCTTCGTGATACAGATCCCCATGACTTGTTAATTTTGGCTTTGTTTGGTATTTGAAGAAAGCATCATGGAGAACCTGCAAACAGAACATAGTGGAATAAGCCACATGGTTCATTCATAATTAGAACAAAGTAAGAGGTGGCAAATATCATTTCAATGTAAGAAGTAGATTTTACATTTTAAATGCATGTAGGTAAGCTTCTCTATGTATAGGGAAAAACATCATTTAAAATATCAAATGCCGTAAATTCATAAAATTCGATAAACCTGATAATCTATGTCCATTTTTCCCATTTTGGGCTGCATACGTTCTCGTTGCTTTTGTTTCAACTTCTTACTGTCCTCTTTTTCAATGTAAGCCTGCAGTTAGAACCCAGAAAGGCGTGAGATTGAATATGAAGGCTGGAAAAGAGATTGTACAATCCAAAAAGAGAATTTATTGGTGACAGACACTACGAAGTAGATTGCAAATCACCACAAAAGACACAATTGAATGGAATAAGTCTTCTTGATCTTTAAATATACAATATCTAGGACAATAAAGTAACGATTCCAAGTTATGAAATGCAAAATTGAACTTAGCCAATAATTTTTTGAAGACATGCACTGCTCTTTACAAATATTGAAAGAATATATATATATATAATCCTGGTGTATCACCTGCAGATTATGTTCATCTAAACCATAAAGTAACCTAAAAAATCAGTCAAAACAACCCCATCCTTCTCTCGAATAGGTTGCTTGGACTTGAATTAGATGTAAAAGAACAAGCACCTAGGACACAAACGCCTCTCTATTACCCAAAACATACTTTACATTCAAAACAGGTGAACAGGCAATAATCATACTTTCCATTTATGGAGACAGCTCAAAGAATAAATGACGACAATGCAATGAGAAGAATTTTATAGGCTCAAATACCTGTCTGATTTTCTCAATTCCTGTGGCAGCAATGAAATCTGGAAGCTGAAATGGCTGTTTCTCAATGCCACGTTTACCCTGAAATATGTACCCAGAACCAATGAGGTAAGTCATCTAATTCATGATGTAATGATGTTTTATTAACTGAATCAGATCAGTTGTGAAAATTATATAATGATAAAAGACAGTAGTAGCCCAAATGTCCATGGTAAAAAGCAAATATTCAGCCCCAGCTCTATGAGCAAATGGAAAAGCATCTGTAAATCCAAAACATATAAATTAGCACCCTGCCAGCAAATAATTGTGCAACATCTAGCACTCAGTGAAAGTACGGGAGGCAAATATATTCCTTTCCCAAAACACATCTATCTTTCCCAACCACACTAGCATATATATTACAATAGAAACTATTTTTAAGGGTCCCCTTAAACAAACACCTACATGTCCAGGCTCCATGATTGTCACAGCCGCTCCCCTGCAAGAACCACATATACGTATAAGAGAGACCTTAACAACGTTATCTTCCCTTACCCACCCTCATCTCTAAACCCATCATGTTAAGTACGCCATACAGTAATGCATTCATATAGCTCAGTAAATGATATCTGCATTACATAAATTACCTGCAAAAATTTCCTTTTCTGGCACCAATGCCTTGGCACGGGGACAGTATTCCTATATGACTTCAAAAATACCAACAACTTGGGATCTGCAGCAGTCGCATCCCATACCTGAAATAAAGTAGAATTACTGAACTGTAATAATAAAAACATGCAAATTGTTAATTATAGAAGCCAGCAGAAGTGGGGGAAACAATTAAGTCATCGACTTCATATCACACTCATACAAAACATGTGGCTAGAAATGCACCTCTGCCAAAGTTGTAAATGATGCTTCTCCAAAGGTGCAGGAAATCAAATCTCACAATACTTAAGAAAATATCTATATTTTGTGAGAACAACAATAACAGATAACCCATCATTACAGTTTGTAGTTTCTTAATACATGAACCAAAAGTATAAGAAAAAATGCAAATGAGACCAGAAAAGATGCAAATGATACCAGCATAATAATAAAAATATGTAAAAGGGAGCTATGAAGTATGAATAAAGAGACTTCCATAAAGGGAAAGAAATTTCTCAAACCAGTCCCGACAAACTATCACAAATGACAAGGATTAAGATCATTAAACTAAACGAACCTAGATGCACCTACCTCAACTACATCTGGCCTTGAACAAATCTGCTTCAGCTCTGCAATCTTCATCCGCCTTTGAAGCTGAGAAAAGCAGCATGACACATTAGTGGTGGTAGACTGGTAGTGCCATGATAATATTAACGGTTGATTGTTATTTTTAATCCAAGGTTTTTAAAGCATTGCCTAGGCACCGCCTAGGCAACAAGGCACTGGGGCACCTTGCCTCATCACCGAAAGACGTGCACCCGAGACATCTTGAGCATCTGCCTTGCTGGAACAGGCAGACACAAGCAACATCAATTTTTTTAATTTCAAAACAAGGCACAAAACTTTTTTGATTTCAAGAACCAATTGATATAAAGGGAAAGTGAAAGAGGAGGTGATGATGATGGTGCTGGTGCAAGCTGCTATGCACCAATTATTTCTGTCGATGACAATGACTCAGTCACAGACTAGCTCTTGCTGTTGTCTGCTCACATCACAATCACACACATCACATGTGTTTTGTATGAAACTCTGGCACCCGATATGCTCAGATTTGGCATCATTTCTTTTTTTATTGCTTTCATTGGAATTTTAACAAGTCATACCAGCAATGCCATATCAAACTATCAATTAATCTAGTTTCTAACATATTTTTAGTAGAAATATATATATATTATTATATGACCACTAGTCAAGAAAGGAAATAATAATAATTAGTGGACAGTGGCAGGCCATGGATAAAATGAGTTGGAGTTTATTATTTTATTTATTTAAGTTATTATAAAGGTACAGAAATTGAAATGAATTAATGGAGTAGCAAGTAAACACGTCCTGATTTCATTTGTTAATTTCTTATACAAAAAGATATATATAGTGCCATGGTGTTACCATGACCCTCCAGCACCTAGGTCGCCTTTGTGCTTTAAAAACCTTGTTTTTAACTACCAGTCTACCACAACTAGGCTACATTATGAGAAGCTAAACCTTTTTCTTCTTATTTGAGAGCCCTTTATCTTTTCCTGGTGTACCCTCTTCATCCTCATCTGCATCTAGATCAGCCTTTTTCTTGGCTGCAGCATTTACAGCCATCGCATCATTCTTATTATCATCCTGGAGAATAAAACATCAATCAGGTGAGACATGTTTCAGAGAATGACAAGCAGAGTCATAAATGGTTTATTTTACATTGGCACCAGCATCCAGCTGGAATTCAAACTTTTCGAGGATCTCCTTGAATTCTTCCAGCAAAGGATTTTCCTCTTGCGAGTTTAGGACTTTATGTTCTGGAAGAAACTCCACTTCAAACTGCTCCATAACCTATTATTTCCCAAAAATATATATAAGAATAAACATGTTTGCATTCATCGAGCAACTTACAAAACGAGAACGTAAAAAAATCATTGCTTCGTCTCATTTTTTTATTAGAGGAAGCCGTATTGGACGAGAATTAGATACATACATATATATATAAAGAAAGACAATCCTCCTGGGGCTGTAGATATACAACACGGATTTATACCACATAACCGAGGGTTCATGAGAACGAAATTACAAGATAGCTCTATCGAAACTTAAAAAAAGGTAACAGCAATGAAACCCTAGAAATTACCGGCATCGGACCCGCTTCCTCCATCGCGGAGTCCTCGTCTGCATTATCGGAGGCAGCGCCCCCATCGGTGGACTTAGACGCCTTGTGATTCTTCTTCTGCTTCCGCCTGCGGCGACGCCTCTCGCTCTGGCGTGATTTCTTGGCGGCGGAAGTGTTAGGGTTAGGGTTAGGGTTAGGGGTTGGGATTGGGTTGAGATTTCCATTGGCCGTGACGCCATTGGAATGGGGGAGAGCCTCCACTGTCATCGTCGTCGATCGATCGAAGGCGGCTCACTTCGACCCAAATCACTGGAGCCCAGCTGAATACGCGTACAGGGCGGAGGGAGTGGGGGTGGTGGTCGCAGGAACAAGGACGCTCTACTCTCTCGCTCTCTCTCTCTCCTCGCTCTCGAATCTATCTGGATAGTTTTCAAAACATCGGGAGGACACGTGGCGAAGAACATCCGGTGCTAAAGGTGTTTGGGAGTTGGGACCGGGTTGGACGAAGGCGCGGAAATGAGGCAACAACCGTCAGGGCCTCGTAAGTCTGGCGGCCCATTGGATGTGAGCGGCCATGGGCTGCCCTAATAGAATGTCTGTTTTAAAACCAGGCTTTGACTTCATAAAAACGCTTGCGTCAATTTTATTAAAATAATATCAATATGTTATGTTTTATAATTTTATTTTATATAATATAATTAAAATATTAATTTTATTTTACAACAATATTTAAATTTTAAATCCGTTTCGATTTAGTGTTAACGATTATTACAATTTATTATTATTTAGATTATTTTAATACATTTGATTTGTTTATTGATATGTTGTGCTTTAAATATTTGATTTTTTATTACCAATTTTTGAAACTTTTATTACTTTCTCATTTTACAATAAAGATCATTTGTTTGTATATTATCCTAAAAATTGCACTTGATTATGAAAATATTGAACTAATTACTAGTGCAAAGACTATAAAACAAACAAAAGTTAAAGTTGTTGCCCTTTTTGTTTTTTTTTTTAACTGGTAAATATATTAATCGTCAATAATATATTAAATAGTCAAAATGATTATTCTTCTCTTTGAATTTTAGTGCAATTACATAATTATTTTATCGAATTAATTCATTTTAACATTAGTATGTTACAAATGAACTTATCACCTCTTCTTTATTAGTTTTATTTTATACTTTGTAACATTAGCATTTTTGCAATTCCAAAACATTGGGTATGTAATGCACAACCTCATGCATTATTTCATTTTGTTATTCATTACAAGCTTACATGATATGCATTTTAATAATTGAAAACAAGTCAATTTGTAATTGTAACGCCTTTGAATGTTAGACTTTAGACAAAGTGTGTGTGAGAAATTAAATATAGTTTTTTAAAATGAATTTCTTAACATCAATTATTAATACATTATAATCCAATATTTAAGAGTTTAAATACTAAGGCTCAAGTTTGTATTTTTTTTTTTTTTTTAGGAATTGCTCTTCTACCTATTTTATAAACAAATTTAGCAAAACTTGTTTGTAAACTAAAAAAAACAATTATAAAAAAAGCAAAAGCTTTTTTATGGTAAAAAACATATGTGGTTTAAGTGTTGCTTTTAAAATTTTCCTTTGTACGGTAGTAACTTTGAAGATTTTGAAATATCAACATTAACCCTAATTTTTCATACACAAAATTCATTCAAACTTCATTCATATTGTCTATTGTCTCCCTCCATTTGTCATATCTATATGCTTAACCTCCTAACCCTATTCTCATCCCGATAACCACTAACAATTTGTTTTTCATTTACTAAATACCTATTAGGCCATTTCCAATGCAAGCACTATTGTGGTATACATAGTGTAATAGCAACACAAAATCACTACAAGGATGCACTATTTTCCAAATCATTTTAGCACCTATTACAATACTACGGCAAATATGTTGGCAACACATAATTAACCCCGTTTTGTTGTGTCCTCAAATAAAGTCGGTATCAATATTCTCGTATTCACTCTTCGCGCATCATCAATACATCATCCGCAATCAACCACTTATCATATTTAACCAATGAACTTTGCATGTGCATCGTTCTAACTTTGATAGAGATGACAATAAGTAAACACCATAACTAAAGACGCTTTAGGGACACGCATCAGCATTGCTCTAACTTCAAATTACTGTCGCTTGCCAGTTATCACCATTAGCCTCAATGAAATAGTTTCATTGCGATCCGATTAATTTTGTCATGGAGTCGTGCTCACTAGTCACCACCTACTGACGACATCTCTCCAACCTCCAGTTTAGTATTGGAATTCTACTCAGGCATCACCTTCGTTGATATTGGTCTCCACCTCAGAGATTCATATCTAGGTCACTAGGTTCTTTTCCCTCAATTGGTTATATTCTAATTATGGTTCAATCATAAACTTAGTTTTGTACATCTACCAATGTCAAAGTAACCATACCTTGAATAATCAAATAGCTTATTTACTCGATATATCATATTATTGAGTATTTATCATCTAAAGTACTTTATTTATTGAGCAACTAACTTGTAATATCTAAACTCTTGCTCGATATGCAACCCTCCCTTTCATCGATATGCAACGTATCAAAGCATGTCATGCCCCGAATTTCCAACCCGAGGAAACCGATTCGTGACTCCCCTTTACCCACCCGGTAAGCGAGGGGTTGGGATTAATTCCACACGACTTTGCGCACATCCACAATAAATATTCACAAAACAAAATCTTATTAATAATTTCAAACCACAATAATTGTCCATCGGGAAAACCATAATACTTTATTAAATTAAAAATCCTTTTACAACATCTCCCCATTGGGGTTTCCACAAAATAACATAACACAAATTACATTTAACAAAGCAACAAAGCAGAACTGCCTTCCACCTTGGTGTCTCCACCTAACGTCTGTAGGTCCCTGAAAGGAAAACAAAACACAGTAGAAGGGGTAAGCAACCACAACTCAGTAGGGATCATATATCCCCGACTCATCCCATGTTCCTAATATCTACATGTCAACGTGTATAGGTGCAATGTCGTGGTACAAGTATTTAAACGGGAATAATCAACATTTGAGAATAAGTCTACACAAACAAGCCACAGCCACACAGACTCCATATTCACAGCCACACAGGCTCCACTAACACAGCCACACAAGCTCACAAACACAGCCACATAGGCTCCACATCCATAGCCATACATGCTCACAGACACAACCACATAGGCTCTACATCCACAACCACACAGGCATATAATTAAACACATAGCATGCATCTTAGCCACGCAGGCATCTAATTAAACACAGCATGCATCTCAATTAACAATCATTATATCAAGTATATTTCGCCCCCCCCCCCTCCGGAAACCCCACACGATCCTACAGCGGAAACGAAGCCTAACGAACCACAAACATCCCAACGGCCTCTAAGGCTCACTGCCCCGCAACGAACCCTGAGAGTTCCCATACCCCGGACTCAACGTCAGAATCAAACGAAACATGCCATTTAAGGCCAACATCCATATAAGATATCACACCTATATGGATTTACACACACACACACACACACATATATATATATATATATATATATATTATAACAACAATAACAATACTCTACAAATCATCCACCACAGGGCCTAACCCCAAAATGGGTACTAGTAGAGATAGAACCCCTACCTCAGGAAGATCCTCCTTGTTCTTGCTCCCATGCTAGACGCTATTTACCCACGCGAGTCACCCCAACAGTAACGATCAGGAGCTCTCTCTCTCTCTCTCTCTCTCTCTCTCTCTCTCTCTCTCTCTCTCTCTGCGACGGCTGACAACAAAAACCCTAAACTTAAAACAAAGAGAGCTCCTCCTCCTTATATAGACCTCACTTATCAAAACGACGTAGTTTTGATAAGTGAACCCCATCATCAAAATGATGTAGTTTTGATAAATAAAACTCAGCATCAAAACGACGTAGTTTTGATAAAAGAAACATGTATCAACCTTCCCGCTTCCACATAGGACAAAATACCCACAATTCGAACATGGTCTTTTAGGAAAAAATTATCATCATAACAAAACGAAGAAGACGGTGCAAAAACATGGCTACACATGACAAAGGTCATTGTCACGTGCAAGCTCTAAATAGCCTAAGATTTTGCCACAAGCTTTATAACTTAGTCTGGAAGGCTCCCATGCAAAAACACCACTGCATGTGACAAAGCCATTGTCACGTGCAACCTCAATATATTCCCTCTTGAACTCATCTTTTGCCTCATGCTCGTTCATCTATATATAAAGTGATCTAGCCAATGTATGTGGAAAGAAAACTCCAAAAAAACCTAACAATTGTCACTCAAAAGGCATAACGGTGACTAACTTTTCACATTCCAAAACACGGGTCATTACAAAGTACTCAACATCTTGAATACTGTAAGGATTCATATACGTGTTAACATAACTTATAATCTATATTTGATGTTAAGAATATTATTTTGAGAACGTGGCTATTAATACGATCATTTTGACTATATTTGGGCCTAGTTAGAAGTCCAGAAGCCTTCAGGGGTTATTTAGTAATTTTTAAGAGTTAAATTGAAGGTTAATAAGTAAAAAATAGAATTTATGATGGCTTTTTAGAAATTACTAAAAAGGATGATGAATTTTAATTAAAAATAGGGTTTTGGGGTTTTATTATTCATTATAACTTTGTTTTAAGAAACCCTAGCTGTCGGAGGAGAGTTCATAGTGTGTTCTTTGTGTTCTTCGTCATTCTTCGCCGATGCTAGACCGTTCTTGCGAGTTTAATCCCTTCAAAAGGCAAGAGGTAAGTGGTTCTTGATCCTTCGTTATTTTATTGCATAAAACACATAGTTAGAGAAAGTGTAACTTCAACCCTAATGTTGTATACGTGCGCGCACGCGCGTGTGTGTATAACTGTTAATTTTCACACACATGGCGTTACCGACGACTAGGTGTCAATTGCGTCTTGGATAAGCGTTTAGGAGGAGCAAACTAATGACGATCTAGATTCATTGTTATATGCAGTAGTAACACTTTTTGTAGATCCCGATAGTAGTAATTCTGCTGCTCACCCCTTTTATGTTTTTATAAAGTAATAGTGTTTATATGTATATATATAAACAAATGAAGCAACGAAGATGTAAAATTTTGAATTTACACAAGTATAATAAAACAACATTGATAGTGATAGCCTTTACGAATTGTGGCGATTTAAAAATAATTTGGAATATGTATGGGTGTCATATTAGAAGACATGCAGCAGAACTTGATGTGAGAATAAGTCGACAATTGGTGACATTGGGATTAGAGCAACGAGAATGGTCGTGTTTAATTTTACCTTGAAAACATGAATCAAAGGTTGGGATGTTTCGTGAAAAAAATTTAACGATTTCTAAATAAGAAATTATTAGCTTGATATTATTAAGTTGGCATTCAGAATATTAATTGTGGCTTAATATTATTATCTTGATATTGTTAGTTTAATAAAAATATTATTTGGCTTGATATAATTTGTTTAATAAAATAAATATTGTTTGAGCTTGTTGTTATTCATTATGTGATATAATTATTATTCGTGGCACGTTATTATTGGTTTAGCAATTTGAATATTCCGTTGTGATATAAGAATGAATTTTGATTATTGAGTTTATTATTTGTTGGTTATATGTGTGAATTTGGTGGTGGAGGTTTTGGGTTAACCGCAGGTCCCACATAGGGCTGGCAAGAGGCCTATCTCCTATGTGGTTGGTTAACTCAGGTCCCATATGTGACAGGTTGTCATTAGGGACACCACAGGTCCCACATATAGTTATCTAGTAGTGACTGGGATTCTTGGAGTTGGTAGTGGGGATCCTGTGGATGGTTGGATTGCCGGTGAAAACCTTTGATTGATGAAATGTAATGGGTGTGATGTTATATTTGTGAATGAATGTGAGCTTATTGTGTTAAAATAGGACACTGTACTGGCACAAACATACACTGATCATGTGGATTTAGGATTTCATATTATAGGATGGTGAGAAGATGAAGATCACCTATTGGTCACTTGTGCTCACCTCTACTTTGTTGACATGTTTCAGGTACCGACTCACTCGCTAGATGCTGGTCCAAAGTTGATTGTTATTCATTTCACACTTTGTATAACTTGGTTTATGGATTTTGTATAACATGATTGGTTTTATTATTTGAATATCCTGACAAGGGTCCGTGAAAATTGTATTGGATTTATAGCATGATTTTATTATTAATAAAATATTATCCTTAGCTTCATAGCATGTGAAAATGTACAGGAATACACCTGATGTATGATTATATAGGTATGTCTTAGATAGCACCCGCTTTGTAATTCATATCGGTGCTAGACACCAACCCCTTGACCCTTCGGGTGCAGGCATAGGGAAGTCACACTCTTAGTTTCGGTCCTCCCGAGATTTGGGGGCGTGACAAATACTCTACGTATTTAGCAACTAACTTGTAATATTTGAATTATTGCTCAATATATAATTATCTTGTGAATCGATATGTAAGATATCGAACTCTCATTGCTCGATATACAAGATGTCAATCACTCAACATTTGAAGCATCTAAGCCAAGAGAGTCAAAGACTATGCTTGATTTTTAGTGTTATTCAAATGTCACACCCACGAGCAAATGACTTACTATTGAGCTATACATTTAAGCAAATTAAAATTATCACAATTGAAAGACATATTAGAGGTTGTATTTGTAAATTGAAAGAGTTTATTTACAATGTTTTAGAAAAATTTATAAAACCATTGTATTTACATATGCAAAGAATGTGAATAACAATTCTTATTGTTTTTTATTAATATGAAGATTATTTTTTAAATATTTTTATTGATTTTGTTTTGCTTGTCAAAATAACGATGACATTAGGCTTGTTTGGTAATGATTTGGAAAAAATTCTTTTGCTTATCTTATAATTAAAAGCAGCAAAATATGATCGGTTACTATAAAAAAATGTTTATAAAAAGTTTCTATTTTTTTAGTTAAAAAGCCCAAGCATGAGTGCTTTTAGAAGTTGTTTTTTAAAGAAGTAGTTTTTAAAATTTAAAAATACCAATTTTAATCCATATACAAGCTTCTCATCAACTTTGTTTGTTACCCATTCTCATTCCAACATACCACCTTTTCATTTTCTTCTCCGTTGCTAGGGTTTTGGGTAGCTAGACGCCATTGATGTTCATGGGTTTTTCTATGACACGCTAGACCATAGAGATCGCCCATTCAATTCCAACATGTTGAGGTATAATCACAACTTGCCGGATCTGAACCACATGATCTATGAATCCATCGAAACCCAAGAGGCGAGGTTGTTTGACATCGTCTTCCTCCTCTTTGGTTCTCCCAAATTATAGGTTCAAGCAAGTGATTTTGATTGGCTGTCCACGGGGAGGGTCAAGATACAGCATGTCAGCACTGTTGTGGAGGCTGGTCAAGTCCAAATCTTTGGTTTTAGCCATGCAAGATGCAATCTCTCGAGTATGCATCGTCGTTTCTGTAGAACAGGAAGCCCCAAACCGCCTCAGTTGCCAGTAGTTTATTTGTCTATAATTTGACTAAATTTTTTTTATCTTTTTAAAATTATACAGTAATTTTATTTTTAATTATTAAATAATTATTACTTAATTTAAAATTTACAATACTTTTAAATATATAATTTATTAAAAACTCACTTAATTATTTTTAAAATATTTTTTTAATAGAATTAAAAACAGCTGGTACATCATTTTCAAAATAGGCTATTACGGATTTGTCATTTAGTCATACCGTGCTTCGTTAGTATGACTTTTTAGGCCTTACGGCTTTATTTTTTAATATTTGCTTCGTTTACTCTTTCCTTACGCGTGGAGTATGACTTTTTCGGCGGTAATAATTAGATTTGGATAAAATAAATAAATGTTCACTTCGGACAACGTGAGCGGTGAAAAAGCAACCGCACCGACACGGCCGGTGGCGCTGTACACACCGGTCCGAGAAAGTCGGTAGTGGCGTCTTCCCTTGGTGCGTACCTCCCAAAAGAAAGGGCATGCATCTCGGTGCGTACCTCCCAAAAGCAGGGCCAATACCGTCATTTCGCCCCTGACAGATGCCCGACATCCACTAACGAGAGCCGTCGTGTCCCTCCGCGATTGGCGGCGGTCCAACAAGAAGAACACATAAAATCTTCTCTACCCGAGCCGCGCCGAACCAAAGGGTAGCCAGAAAATTCGTAGTCCGCAATCCAAGTCTAGCTGTCTGAAGGGGCCCACGCCGAAAGCCAAGCCCCAGCCCCAACGTTGGACCTTCCCTTCTCTCCTACTCATTCATTTGTTGTTGTTGTTGCATAGTGTACGGGTGTCTCATGGTTCATTCTGATCCACACCGCGTAAAAATGTTTTGAACTTTGATCTTAATTCGAGCTCCAGAGATTCAATTTTCTGGTTTCTCTCTTCCTCCCTCCTCTTTAATTCAGGGTGCCCCGGGGAGAGTTTTTTTTTTTTTTTTTTTGCAAACATTGATTATTGACTTTTCGAGAGAGGGAGAAGAAAGCTTCTTTCAAAAAAAAAAAAAAAATCTTCTAAATTTTATAGAAGAAATGGGTTTGCAGGGAAATGGGATCAGTGGAGATGGGTCGTCTGGGATTGTGCTTGGGATCAAAAACAAGTACACTAAGATGGATTCTGAGATCACAGAGGCAGATGCTCATGACCAACGAGATAGGATAAACAACACTAAAAAATTTGTCTTCGCCTGTGCTGTATTTGCCTCTCTCAATTCTGTGCTTCTTGGCTATGGTTGGTGGATCTCTCTCTCTCTCTCTCTCTCTCTCTCTCTCTCTATATATATATATATATATATATATATATATATATATACACACACACACACACACACACACACACATATTCATTGAGCCCCCATATGAATTGATTTGGGAAATTAGTTGGGATAGCTTATTAAATTGAATTTTGGATTAAAGGTTGAATCAAATTGACATAGCTCTGCCAATGTAAAAATTTTAATCAGAGAAAACTTAAAATAAACAGTATGCATAATTGGGTCATATGATTAAAATAAAAACAGTCAGTAAATGGAGATATGTGTCATTTTCCTTTTGCAAGGTAGAGTGCAAATTCTTAAAATAAAAGTAATAAGAAAAAGAAGATGAATAAGAAGATGAAGAAGTTAGAACTGTTAAAAGGAGAACACCTGATACAATCAATGTCTTAACTTCTGAGAATCCAAATATTATAAATGTTGGAAAGTAGCATAATTGTTTAATAGGTAAAAATCTAAACAGAAATACTTTTTCAAATCTGACCCACTACTCAATCATTTATATATCTATTGAAGTCTGTTTAAAGGAAGTAGTTAACGATTCATGTTCATATAATTCATGGGCTTGTTTTTCACAGCTACCTTTGAATATGCAGATGTGGGTGTAATGAGTGGAGCAATTATATTTATTCAAGAGGATCTGAAGATTTCAGATGTACAAATAGAAGTCCTCGTTGGGATTTTAAGCATTATTTCTCTTTTGGGTAGTTTAGCTGGGGGAAAAACATCAGATGCCATTGGCAGAAAATGGACGATGGCATTGGCTGCTGTTATCTTCCAGACTGGTGCTGCGATAATGGCTCTTGCCTTATCTTTCAGAGTACTAATGGTAGGCAGGCTTTTGGCTGGAGTGGGGATAGGATTTGGGGTCATGATTGCACCTGTGTACATAGCTGAGATATCCCCAAACATCGCTAGAGGCTCCCTTACCTCCTTCCCAGAGATCTTCATTAACCTAGGGATCCTTCTCGGCTACGTCTCAAACTACACATTTTCAGGGCTTCCAGCTCACATAAATTGGAGGATAATGCTTGCTGTGGGGATCCTTCCTTCGGTCTTTATTGGGTTTGCGCTGTTTGTTATACCCGAATCCCCAAGGTGGCTTGCCATGCAGAACCGAATTGATGAAGCGAGAATGGTGCTGCTAAAGATAAATGAAAATGATAGAGAAGCAGAAGACAGGTTGGGGGAAATACTGGTAGCAGCTGGGGCTGCAAATGCGCAGAATTATGAAGAGAAAGTCGTGTGGCGTGAATTGTTATGCCCTTCTCCTGCAGTTCGGCGCATGCTTATTGTGGGTTGTGGAATCCAGTGCTTTCAGCAGGTTACGGGTATTGATGCCACTGTGTATTATAGCCCCACGATCTTTAAAGAGGCTGGGGTCGAGGGTAATGCCCACCTCCTAGCCACAACTGTTGCTGTTGGGTTCACAAAAACTATTTTCATATTGGTAGCTATATTGCTCATAGACAAGTTGGGTAGAAAGCCATTGCTATATGTGAGTACCATTGGAATGACCGTTTGTCTGTTTTGTCTTGGCCTTACTTTAACTTTACCCGACACTGGCCGTCTTGGGATTGCTTTGGCAATTGTTTCTGTTTGTGGAAATGTAGCATTCTTTTCCGTGGGAATTGGCCCCATCTGTTGGGTACTTACATCAGAAATCTTCCCCCTGAAGTTACGTGCCCAAGCATCAGCTCTTGGGGCAGTGGGGAGTAGGGTCAGCAGTGGCGTTATTGCAATGTCCTTCCTCTCTCTATCCAATACAATCACCATTGGAGGGACCTTCTTCCTCTTTTCAGCTATATCAGCGCTCGCTGTTGTTTTTGTTTTTACTTGCGTTCCGGAAACAAAAGGGAAGTCTTTAGAGCAGATTGAGAAGCTGTTCCAAGGAGAAGGAGAATTGCAAGTGGCTGAAGTGGAGCTTGAAGATGCAGAGCATCTAGTGCGTAAAGAATCAAGTGGCTAAGTTTTATTCATGCCTGTAGAAGCACAATCTTTCAAGCAAAAGGCTTATGGCAGTGATAATTAGCATTTGGAAGGAGGCTAGAAATCTGTTAAGGTAGCTTTTGTATATCCTGCCCACGTGTGTGCATCATCGGTAACCATGATTCTCCCAGGAGTCTGTTTGTTAAGTGCTGTTTGCTGACCCGAGACCAAGCCTCTGATATGCAGGCAAGAGGGGGCGGCGTCGGAATGGAAGTGTGGTGGGAGCATATTCATTGACCTAATTTGCTTCTATATATCTGAGTTTCTTTTGGACGTGATCTGTAAAAATATGTAAAATTTATGGAGATTCATGGGTTAGATGAATTGAATGACCTGGATCTTGTTTATCACCCTACCTGTTCCTTTATTGGTACACTAAGAGGTAAAACTGTTATTTCAAAGGGAAAGCTGCTCCTCGTTACATTTGTGTGTTTTAAGAAAACAGTGATTGCATATGCATAACAAGGAAATATCAAACGATGGAAACATTAGAAAACAGGTAGAGAAACACATAATTCACTATTAAAGAAAGATATACACTTCTTCCGTGATTCGTTACACGTTGCAGATCAGAGAGGGAATGGAATGAGTTAAATTCATTGAGCTGCCATATCATCATTCAGATTCATGCAAAGTTTGCATTGAAGAATTACAGAACAAACAGCATTCTCTCATTACACTCCCCATGACACTCCCTTCTTCAACCTTCAACGTCCTGCTTTCCCTGTTCCACAAATGCACTGCGAAGCTATGCTGCCGAATGTCCTCCAGCTTCATTGCCGACCACCCCGAGTGGTTACTATTCTCGGGTCCCCGGAAGAGCATGTGCACCCCGTTCCAACTCACCGGATAAAATGCCTCTGGCGGCAGCACTGTGATGTCGAACCCAGGCCTTCCCATCAACCTTGAGACAACCCGGGAAACCAGATAAGGCCCATTGTGACCCCATTTGCTGCCATCAAATGTGAGGGCAAATTCCTCAATGAACTTGGAGAGGATAGGGTGTTCTTTGTCAAAGATCATGACAGCATTGTTCAATCGGCTCCAATTCCCGCTCCGAGGATCAACTGCTTGGGCTCCTATGGTGTTTCTAAGGCCTGATAAGCTTTTGAGAACTATGACATCTGTGTCAATGTAAATGCCTCCATATTTGTACAACAAAGCAAGCCTAAGAAGATTTGAGAGGTTTTGGCCTAAAGAAACGCCTCCTGGCTTCACTCTCCCTTTCTTTAAGCGGTTAAACCAGATCTCCCCCTTTGTGTTATTGAAAATGAAATCAAAATCTGGGGAAACAGCGGCTACCCTGAAACCGCTTTCCACGAAGGGTCTCAGCAATTGGGTTCCCTCAACTGAGTCCATTGAATTTGAAACTATAACCAAACAAGCATTTAGGTGGGACTTAAACAAGCTCTCGATGGCCAGCAACTCCCTCTTCCCAAACGACCTCAATGAGGAAATCCAAGTCATGAAGAACCGGACCTCACACGACGATTTCGAAGGAGAACCTTTAAAGAACCGCTTCACTCTGACAGGAAACCGCCGCGACGACGACGACGCGGCGGCGCGCAAGATCTTGAGCACGTTCTTGTATTTCTTCGGCCGCCGGCGAATTGCCAAAAAATGCGGTTTCCGCAAAAGGGTCGCGGTCACAGGGGCGTTTAAGTTAACGGTCGGGTTCTCTTCTTTCTTGACGGCAAGCGTCACGTCGGAGGAGGTTGAGGACACCCTTCTCCGGGCGGCGTTTCCGGAGGCGTCTCCGTCGGAGTTTCCCTGCCTTAAACCGGTTTCTCCGGTGGGGTGTTCTTCTTTCTTGACGGCGAGCATCACGGCGGAGGAAGTTGAGGAGACCAATCTCCGCGCTGCGTCTCCGGGGGATTTCTCCGGCGAGAAACCTGCTCCTCCGACGGGGCTGAATGGGACGTGGACGCTGAACACGGATGCGCCATTGTAGGCGAGGAGGGCGACGAGGAAGAGGGCCAATAGGGATGTGGGCAAGTAGAGGAGGGAAGCAAGCAGACACCTCTTCAACAACTTCTGTGAATATCTATGATTCATGGCTCAGTTTTAGTCCTTTCACTGACAATTTGGAGAGACCCAGAAATTGCAGAGAGGCGTTGAGGAAACTTCAACGGCGGAGACGGCAAAAGGGTCGACCATATTCCAAAGATTTGTGTACTTGTGTGGGTTGCATGGGTAGGGCTCCGTGTTTGAAATCTAAAATGACAAGAGCTTGCAAGGACAGGGGAACCATGAAACCGCTTTTTAGAGAGGGTTGGAGAGCGAGTTTGTGTGGCGTGAAAACTGCAATCTCTCGTTCATGCAATTGAAGAGGCTTCCTTTATGGTAGATGTGCATATATACTGTAATAATAACCTATTAAAAATTATGATCATCATTTACTAAACTTATTATGGTGTTTTGCTTTCTCTACCTGGATAAATATTGCACATTATTATTACTGCATAAACTTATTATTAATGTCTAAATATTCGTTTACATTTCTACAAAATTATTATAATTTCTTTATTTAATACAAGATATATAGTCAACAATAAAATAAAATTATAAAACAATTTTAAAAATTAACGAGTCCTCAATTCACACGATTTGTGGTTTGGATATCCTAACATGCACCCCTTAATATCTTCTACGTTTTCTCCCCCAACTTTTAAGTTTTCAAAACTCTACATTTTTTAAAATTTTAAAAATGCTACAAATGTAAATCAAACTTTTAATTCAAGGTATCAAAATTATGTCTTCAGATAATTAGAGTATCTCTAATATTACTTTTTATTTTTTTCTTCAACTGTAAAGAGTCATTTTATAAATTTAACTACATACAATATACTTTATTTTTTATTTTTATTAAAATAATATCTTTTTATTTTATTTAAATTTTTTTGCTCTCTTTATTAATTCACATGAAAGAATAAATATGATGAAAGAAAAATAATAATATTATAAAATATAGAGAGTAAATAGTTACTTTTTACAAATAAAAAATAATTATAGCATTCTTTAAATGTGAAAAGGAAAATAAAGAATGCGTTGGAATAATATTCTGGGACTTACTCTCTTTACGTAAATAATAAAAAGTATTTTAAAAATACTCTTATTATAATTTTCTAAATTTAAGGTGTTTAAAAGTTGTAATGATATATGGTCTTTGATAAAATAAAATTTTAAAAATGGCAAAAGGTGAACATATATATATAAAGTAAAGTTTTATTTAGGTTGTGTAGTTAATACACACATGAACATCTTCACTATAGTTGGATATATATATATATATATATATATATATATATATATATATATATATATATATCAATATAACGCCAAGAAGAATATTTTATGCAGATTACACACATAAATTATCTATATGCAACATTGACTACATATAAATAATGTATAAGAGGGTGTTATTCCAAGTACTTTATTATGTACACGCAAAACTTTCATTTACTAATAAAATCTTAATTCGAAATAAATACTTTGATGAATTAAGATATATATATATATAAGCTATTACATGTGATAGTTAAGTATTTCTCATTTTAGCTTTAATTTTATACTTACCAAATGATCAATAGTTGAGTTTTAAAGTAAATATTAACAAATAAAATTCTTACATATCAACTTCTTGTAGGCAACTAGACTTATGTTCTTAATTCTTGAGTTTGTATACATTAGTTAAGAACCTTAAACAAATCAATGGTACATGTTTTAGTTTTTTTATTTGAATCTTTATTGGGTTTGAAATTTTAATTCAAAAAAAGAGAGACGTCAACAGTGGATTGGTATGATTGAAAAAAAGGAAGTGTAATGTATCTCTGACGTGTCATAACTAAAAGTTTAAGTATATTTACGTAAAATTATTGATAAAGTTATATTTAACTAATGTTATAGCTAAACTGTTAGAGTAAAATATTAGGTAAATATTGTTTCTGCTAATCTGTTAAAGATACTCTTAGTTAATATAGTTTTAGCTAATAATCTTCAAACATTTTGGCATAAATCTAATTCATTAATTTACTATCTTTCTATTCGGACAACAATGGCGGATCACTCACTGTGTAGTACTCCTCGGCACCGAGGTCCAAACCCTCTCCTTTGACTCCCTAAAGGAGGTAATTGAATGCCTCTTGTACATGAACTAGGAGGTCGTAAAAGTGATATTGGATTGCAAAAAGGACATCTGGAAGAGTTAAGACCTATTTGAGCTCGTCTAGCATGATATTCGTTGTCACATTCGCTATTGCCCTCATTTGCTCAGTCACACTGGCCACTTTCATTGTAATTCCATAGGGGTTTATGGGGGGAAGTGAATCAATTCATGTCCTAGTTGATGAGTAGAGGTCTATATTGGTAGGTTCGAAATTGCCTCCGTTGTGGAAATGCTTTTACTATTATTGTTTGTTTGTTTGTTTGTTTTTTTTTTTGCAAAAGTATTGAACAAAAGCATATCATTTCTAACACTGTTTCTATATTTTCTCCATTCGCGAAGAAATTGTTAAATATATAAAGTCATTTTATACATACAATTTCAACATGACTTTTTAATTACTTTCATTTTTATTAAAATATTATTTTTTAATATTGAATTGACTTTATTTTAGTTAAAATAAAAAAAAGTGAGGTGAGAAAAGAGGAGAGATAACAAATTTAGAAAAATAATAACATAATATATATGATGAATAAACGGTGATTCTTCATTTGTGAAAAAAAACATTGTAGCGAGCTATTTTCACAAATGAATAGTTATATAAATAGTCTGTTGTAGCATGAATTTTAAATTTAACTGTTTTTATAAATAATATAGAGTATGATGGAGTTTAAAGATTTGCATGAAATACTTATATTATTATAATTATATGTTGTCATAATTATTAATTTTTGATTTGTTTTATTTTTTAAAAAGGCATGTGGCAATAACTATAATAAAAAAAAGTCACACATAAGGTATGCATAAAATTTAATAATCAAAATGACTGATGTTAAAAAATTATTATATTTAATTTTATTAAATAAAAACGAATTTAACTCAATTTTAAAAATTTAAAGGTCAAATTGTTCCACATTATACAATTCAAAACTTGAACTAGTATAGGGGTAAAATTGGCTCAATAGTTCTAATACCAAGGTAGAATTGGTATTTTTGTCTTTTTCATAATATTTTAAAAATACTTCAACAAAAAATTATTTACTATTTATCTCATTGAATTTAACTCAGAGCAATCACATTAGGTTCTCTATAATGATATTTTTCTATAATTTAGATATAATTTTAAAGTTTTAGTATAAAAGAGTTTACATTAGGTTTTTTAAAATAAAATTTAAAAATAGAGATCTAAAAGAAAATATTTATATTTAAAAGATCATTATTTATCATCTGAATAAAATTTACATATATATTTTTATATATAAATACTTAATTATTTATAATAAATAAAAGAGATGAAAAAAACCCAATCATTTTTATACACACCAACCAAATAAAATGTTATTCAAAGTAATCATTTTAATTTTGATTGAAAGATAATTTCAAGTTCAATGAGTTTATCTAGGGGTGGGCAACGGATACCCGCTCCCGCTACCCTGCCCGCTATCCGCTCCACCCTTGCTATGCAGGGCGGGTTATCCTGTCTAGGCAAGAGCGGGGTGTAGTTTTTAAACTTGACATCCCGCCCCAAGCAGGCACGGGGAGCGGTAATAGGTAGCGGGGTACCCCACCCCGCCTAATTTTAATAGTATTTATTTATAAATTTATAATATTTATAATATTATTATTTAACTATTATGCATGATTTTTGATATTTTTGAATAATATTTATTATTATAAAATTAAATCATTTTTAATAAGTTTTTGGTTAAAAATGATGTAGAAATTTGATTTAAGCCAAAATTATTGATATGAATAGATCCAATAAAAAGCGATAACAGATGCGGGCAAATCGAACCTCATTCGCAGACACATTAAAGAACGGTATATCGTGTTATGCCTATATATGAAACGTGATACAATCTTAAAATTTAATCTATTGCCTAAGCGAGAACAAGAGGCGGTAATAGGTTGATTCCGCCCCCGATAGGACCCGAATTACTCCTATCAACTACTTCGTGGAGCCTCTAAAAGGCAAAATTGTTTTAAAAGAGAAATCAATAAAAGTCGGTAGTGGGATGCGGGCAGATGAAGCCTCCCCCCGCTTACCCCGCCATAGGACGGGGTACCCCGCCCCGCCTACACATGGGACGAGATACGGTTTTAAAATTTTATTACCCGCCTAGTGTTAGTAATTCCGCAAGCGTACAGATCGTTACAAGTAATAAAGTGGACTCAAAGTTCGGATGTCGAACCCACAGGGAAGGTGGTCAAGTATAAAGTTCATTTTGTAACTCCATGATGTAAATTGAAAATTGGTTTGTAACAATTGTAATTTAAATGTTTACAATTTAAATAAACAAAGAAAATGTAAATGATCTTATGGGAGAAATAGGGAATTGGATTTCAATTGATGTAATTTATTTATTCTAAGTTCTTAAAGCATATTAATTCAAACTTTCCCCTTTTGTCTAAAACCCAACACTTTTGCATGAACTAGCCTCTTTCGAGTGATCTAGCCGTGTGTATACCCTAGCTTGGGGGACGGGCAACCCATTAAGTGCTCAAGTTGTTTGAGTGTAGATTGGCATCACACCAATCCTAACTAGGTTACAAGCAAGATTACTGGCTTTCGCAAATTATAATCTTTACAAGTCAAATATCTTAACTATCCGGTTATCAACGTCTTCTTTTGATCCATAATTGAATAACCTGGAACAAGAATTAAGATGGCCAAACCTAATTCTCACATGTAAATTCAAGAGACTTGATAAACAAATAAGGGAATTTAAATTAACAAACCAAAAGAAAAGAAATTAAAAGCTTACATCAATATCCATCCTCCTCCCATGGTGTTTTATGTCACGCCCCCGAATTCCAGGGAACCCGGAACCGGGTACATGACTTCCTTTTGCCCGCACCCGAAAGGTCAAGGGGTTGGTGACTAGCACCAATAGAGACTACACCGCGGGTGCTGTCTCAAATATGTAACCCTGTACAGTCATACATCAAGGGTAATCCTGTACTTTTCCATATATCATCATGCATACAAAGAGTCAAACAGTCATACAGACATCACATCATACAGTATGCAAATATAACTGTCCACGGACCCATGTCCGGGATATCACACAAAACAATACAGAATATAACTGTATCATACATCAGAGTAGTGGGCGTCCTCCTGGAAGAAAGTCCTCCACTAGTCTCGGGTCACACCTGAAAAGGGTAAACAACAAGTAGGGGTGAGCGACAAGCTCAGTAGGTGACCCTAACACTCCACATCATGCAACACATATAAGTCTATACTATATGCTCAGTGTACTCGTGCATCGTGTAGTGTGCACAATCATCAGGACTCAGCCTGCAACAAACATCAGGACAACATGTCCACGATCCTCCATGGGATCCTAGCTCAGGGCACTCAGCCCTAGCTCCACGAGCTCAACGGCTCAACTCAGGCCTTAGCCTGTCCACAGTGCAATATGCCCGGCCACAGTCGCCACACAGGCCTGCCATCGGTGCATATGCCTGCCACGTCAACCACATAGCACCATCGGTGCATCACGGTGAAAACCCAAACAAGTCACGGAGTTCATGCCCCAATACCTCACATTAAAATACTAACATTAGTATAACATGTCATTCTCAACATTTCCTTTAGAATTGTAGCCAGTCTTCACAAGTAAATCCTCAACCCTTGATTTATGAAGGAAGTACTCATAGCAGCTATTTTCTTGAAATTAAAAGTCCCGGCATTGGGTTCTCTTATCATAAATAAGATAATCTGATTTTTGGGGATTTTTCCGAGATGTCTAACCCCACTTTCCAAAAATTCACCACTACGAACTTTTGGGTTTTTCCGAGATTTTACACTAAATCCCAATTTTCACATTTTGAAATAGTGAGAATTTATTTTTCTAGTATTTTTCTTTGAATCCAAATGGGGGGTATTTCGTTATTTACATTGTAACTTAATACTTAGGCATAATGGTTTACAATGTAAATGTCCAGTGCAGTGCAGTTGCACTGCTGCGGAACACTGTTTCACTCCTACGGATTTGATGCTCCGGACTGATGCTACGGATCACTGTTTCACTGCTACGGATTTGATTACTCCGGACTACTAATCCGGACTAACTCCTCCGGACTACTGATCCGGACTAACTCCTCCGGACTACTGATCCGGACTAACTCATCCGGACTACTGATCCGGACTAACTAAGTTGTTGACTCCATAGCTGCTGACTCCATAGCTGCTGACTGGTCCGTTGACTCTAAAACTCGCCCAGGGTACTGTTCATCATCGTTTTTGGCTTGTTCTTCATCTGGGAGCAACCCAGTGACCCCCAGACGCTCATAAACATCTGTTTTACGCAATAAACTGCAATATTTACCTCAAAACGCGTCCTAAACGCCTCTAATTCGCACGATAACATCATAAATACACACAAATCATATATTCATCTAGATCTAAATTTAGACCTCCATGGTTGACTTCTCAACCCTCATAAAATACACACTCATACATCCACAGATCACATATTCAGAGATAGGATCGAAATAAGACAGTTAAGGACACCTACCTGGAAGATTATTTGCAATCCACGAGCTCCAATCGCCCCAAAATCGCCAAGAAAGCTATACGCTCTTCACCTTCTCTCTCTCTCTCTCTCTCTCTCTCTCTCTCTCTCTTGCTCAAACATGCACGTACCAATAATTGGCAATTAAAGATATAAGGCAGTTCTTAATTATATATATACCGTTGCCAATAATTGGCCTCCCAACAATAATTGACCCGAACGCAATAATTGACCTCCCGAGGTCACGAACTCCAAATTGAGTCAAATTACTGTCAAAACGCTCGAAATAACGAGCACAACACTGTTCAGATATTATCACACTCAAATGACTGCTCAAACGCAAAGTCAACCAATAAACGCCAAAAAGTTAACAATCGGGTCAAACGGGGCCCCGACTCGAAATCGGGCCCAAGTACAGTCAAAATGCTCACATCGACGGCTACACTACCGTCCAGATAGTTACATTCCCATAGAATGACTATCTCTCAAAACTACCCAAATACGAGTCTTTACATCCTCCCCACCTTAGGACTTTTCGTCCTCGAAAATAAAACACAAGCCCAAAAGACATAGCAAAATCCAAGCTCAAGCACCGCACAACAACAAGGCACAAAAATATGATCATCAACATGATCACCAACCACACAGGTGCAATGCAACTCACAACAAGCCAAAAAGGCTCACACGATGCCAGGATGCCAACCAACAAACAACAAGCTAAACCACATCTCAAACAACATATGCAAAACAAATGCATAAAACATAACTCATACCTTAGGGAAGGTCCTCACATCTTCCCCACCTCAGGACTGATCGTCCTCGAACAGCTCAGGATGAAGAACCCGCATCTGGCTCTCTTTTTTCCCAAGTCTGCTCCTCCATGCCTCGGTGTCGCCATAACACCCGAACTAGTGGGATCGTCTTGCCTCGCAAGACCTGGTCCCGCTGTCCAAAATCGTGCCGGCATCTCAACAACGGCACCATCATCAGCCAAGTCTATCTCGCGATAGTCCAACACATGAGAAGGATCTGGGTGATACCGTCGCAACTGAGACACATGAAACACATCATGTACTCGAGCCAACTCCGGTGGCAAAGCTAACCGATAAGCCACTGCGCCCACGGTGGCAACAATCTCAAATGGCCCCACAAAACGAGGGGAAAGTTTGGATCCACGTCCAAACCTCCGATGCCCTCGACGCGGTGAAACCCGCAAAAATACACGGTCACCCACCTCAAACCGCAAAGGTCGACGCCTCGGTCTGCGTAGGACTTCGCGCTACTCGCTTGTTAACATGCGCTGCCGAATCAACTGCACTATCTCTGTGGTCTCTCGAACCATATCGGGACCGAGAACTGCTGTCTCTCCCGTCTGTGCCCAACACAAGGGTGATCTACAAGGCCGCCCATATAGCGCCTCATATGGAGCCATCCCAATCGTGGCCTGATAATTGTTGTTGTAAGAGAACTCCACCAAAGGAAGGTGAGTCTCCCAACAACCTCCAAAATCTAGGACACAGGCACGCAACATATCCTCGAGTGTCTGAATCGTCCGCTCCGACTGACCATCCGTCTGCGGGTGAAAGGTCAGACCGAGGTTCACCCTAGTACCCAAGGCTCGCCGCAATTGTCTCCAAAACCGAGATGTGAACCTCGCATCCCGATCAGATACAATAGATAATGGGACTCCATGCAACCGCACAATAACATCAATATACCTCTGTCCCAAAGTCCTCACTGGGTCTGTCTCTCGAATCGGAATAAAATGTGCCGATTTGGTCAACCGGTCGACAACTACCCATATCGTGTCGTGTCCCCTGGAACGAGGAAGTCCAGTGACAAAATCCATGGTCACGTGGTCCCATTTCCACTCGCACCTGGCAATGATCGCAACTCACCAGCCGATCTCAGGTGCTCGCCTTGACCTGCCGACAGGTCAAACATCTCCTCACAAAATCAGCAACGGCCTTCTTCAGGCCTGGCCACCAATATCGCCTCCTCACGGCATGGTACATCTTGGTCCCACCAGGATGTACGGCTAACCTCGACCTGGTGAAATTCCCGAAGAATCTCCTCCCGAAGAGAAGTGGGAACTATCAGGCGACCCCTATACCTCAATATATGCTCGGCATCCTCGGTCCAATCGAAGATGTCTGCCCCGTCGAATCCTGTCTCTCGAGGACCTCACAATCAATGTCCCCCACTGATCCTCTATGATCCTGTGCCGCAACTCAGGGACTGGACAACAACACCGAGGGTCCCTCGCCCCTCACCTGGTCACCATTTGCAACCTCATCGCCGCTAACCGACCCATCATCTCCCATTCTTTAATGGCACAATGGGCCACCACGCCCCGCTCTTCCTACTCTGGAGCATCTGCCACCACATTACCCTTCCCAGGGGTGTACATCATATCAAATCGAAACCGTTCAGGTACTCCACCCACCGTCTCTGCCTAAGGTTCAGGTCTCGCCGAGAGAAGATATACCGCAAGCTCTTGTGGTCCGTATACACCACAAATTTCTCCCCAAGGAGATAATGCCGCCACTCTTTAAAGCAAAGATCACTGCAGCCAACTCCAAATCATGCGTGGGATAATTTTGCTCATGTGGTCTCAATCGCCTAGATCCATAAGCAATCACCTGTCGAGTCCGCATCAACACACAACCAAGACCCACCCTGGAAGCATCACAATACACCTCAAAAGGCACACCCTCCTGTGGGAGAATCAAGATAGGTGCTGAGGTCAATCGTGCCTTCAGCTCCATGAAAGCACTCTCACACACATCAAACCAAATGAAAGGAACTCCCTTCCTAGTCAAGTGTGTCATAGGAGCCGCCAACCGGGAAAAATCCTCCACGAACCTCCGATAATAGCCTGCCAAACCAAGGAAGCTACGAATCTCAAACACATTCGTGGGCCTCTTCCACGACATGATCGCCTCAATCTTCTCAGGGTCCACCGTGATACCCTCTCGAAGACACCACATGCCCCAAGAAGTGCACTGTTGCAACCAGAAGTCACATTTCGTGAACTTCGCGTACAACCCATGCTCCTGCAAGGTCCGCAACACAACCTGCAAATGCTCCTCATGCTCCCTCTTGGTCGCCGAATAGACCAAGATATCGTCGATGAACACCACAACGAACATATCTAAATATGGAGCGAACACCTGGTTCATCAATCCCATAAACACCGCTGGAGCATTCGTGAGCCCAAACGGCATCACAAGCCACTCATAATGCCCATAGCGACAACCGAATGCGGTCTTTGGGATATCTGCCTCCCCTAACCCTCAACCGATGGTATCCGGACCTCAAGTCTATCTTGGAAAACCATCTTGCACCTCGAAACCGATCAAACAGGTCATCGATCCTCGGCAATGGATACTGTTCTTCACGATCACCTGGTTCGCCCCCGGTAGTCTATACACGCCGAAGTGAACCATCCGCCTTCTTGGCAAACAACACCTGGAGCGCCCCACGGTGAGCTACTTGCCTGATAAAGCCTCGTGCCAATAGATCATCTATCTGTCTCTTGAGCTCTCTAAGCTCGTCGGTGCCATCCTTGTAGGCCGCTAACCTGATCGGTGTTGTCCCTGGAAACAACTCGATCGAAAACTCTACCTCCCTCATGGGTGGCAAACCGACCAAGTCCTCGGGAAACACATCCTGGAATTGATCCACAATGGGTGGCAAAACAGCCTTCCCCTCTCTCCTCCCCGTCAACCAACGTCAAGGCGGCTAACCGGTGGGTCACATCACCCCACCCATGCCTCAAAGGTCCCAACCTTGCATGCCTCCTCGGTCCACTCACCCACAAAGACACCCCGCATGCCCTCTGGGTGTGAGGAACGTCACACGCCGTCGAAAACAATCAATCTTGGCCTCCACGGAGACCAACCAGTCCATACCCTGGATAACATCAAAATCATCTAACTCCATGATATACAAATCACACAACAGGTTAACACCCCCAAGTGTTACCTGACAAGCACGACGGATACTCTCAAGTATCACAATTCCACCCAAAGGTGAAGCAACCATCGAGACCGACTCACCTGTCTCCTGGTCTAACTCCAAGCCAACCACCGTAGCATACGAAATAAAAGAATGGGTAGCACCAGGTATCAATCAAAACCGAACAAATAGTATGAGAAATGATAATGGTACCTCTCACCACCGAAGGTCCCGCTCCGCCTCGTCCACTGGTGGAACCTCTCGCTCTCTACTAGTAAGGGCAAAAGTCCTCCCTCGTGGTCCACTCGCCACTAGCCTGGCCCATTGGGGCCTTACCCCGCTAATCAACATGACCCTGTGCCTCCCGCCGAGGCCGCCGTTGCCCGCAGTCGCGTCTGCGTGCTCTCGTGCTCGCAAGATCGACCTTTCGAGACGGAGCCCCACTCCTCTCGTCCGTGATCTCTCGGACGAGGGCCTACACCGCCTGGTTGAGCTAAGGGTAACACATTCCCTAGCTCCATGCCCTACTTTCCCGCATCGAAACAGGTCATTTTTTTCCTTGGGCGAGTCTCTCGAGACATGCCCGGTCAAACCACAACTCCAACAGGTCCCTGGCCTCCTGCTGGCTGAACTCTCCCGGGGGCCCACCGCCTGGCTGGAAACCCTCTGGCACCTGCCTCTCCCAGGCTGAGGAGCACTGCTCTCCCCACTCTGTCTCTTCTTACTCGAACCTACCGAACCGCCCGGCCTCTGGGCTCTGCTTGATCCCGACCTCGCTCAATAATGAGCGCCTTGTCGACTGCCTCCCGGTAGCTGGTCAACTGCATCGGTTCCAGCTGTCTTTTCAAAGATGGCCTCAAGCCCTGAATGAAGTCCTGCGTCTTCCGGCCTTCCTTTTCCCAAGACTCCAGAGCAAACCGCCCCAAATCTGTGAAGGCCTGCACATACTCCCCCACACTCATGCTACCCTGCACAAGCTCATAATACTCTCTACGTCGAGCATACTACAACGAGCTGGGAAAATACTCCCCAAAGAAGCGCTCAACAAACTCTCTCCAGCTCATCTGACTGCCATGGACAGCTCTAGTGGATTCCCACCACCTGCGTGGGATACCCAACAAATAGTGCGTCGCCACGCGCACCCGCTCCTCATCTGGCACCCCAATCATCTCAAAGATGTCCTCTGTCCATCTAATCCAGTCCTCGGCTACCTCTGGCCGCGAACCATCCTCAAAAGTCCTGGGTGCGTGTTTCAAAAACTGCGCGGCCCTAGTCCACTCCTCGTCGTCCGGCTCTACCACGACCTCCTGGCTGGTGCACATCCCGCACCACCCTCGCCTCCTCGTCGCCGAGGCCGTGGTGGCCGCCGAGGCTACCGTTGCCTCTTCGGCTCATCCACCTCTCTAGCCATATCCCTCATCGAGCCCTGCATACCCCGTATGGCCTCCCGCAATTGAATCAACACTGCGTCAAATCGGGTCCCACAACGGGAGCCGATGACTTGGCCGCGGGCTCGCTGCGCCCCTGGTGCCCCGACTCTATCGTGGGTTCCTCTGCCGGACCCTGGCCTCGGACAACCCTCCTCGGTGGTGCCATCACACCTGGTTACAACAACAAACAACAAACAATCAATACTAGCATCTGCGAAGACAAACGACCATCAAAGGCACAACCGACTTGTAGGTTCTCACCACACGACCCGTAGGTCCATACCATGCATATAGCATCATGTCCCCCCATCAGGGTACACCACACTCAAGTCCTGGCTCTCACGGCCACGTGTCATCCCTGGCACCACATACAAGCACATCACACACAAAGACAAGCTAGTGCCCTATATGCACACAATCATACCACTAGCAATGCACCCCATCCCCATGTATGCTCCTAGGATGATCTAACCGACACCAAAATAACCTAGAATACATGTAAGGACTGCGTTGATCAGGCGCCCTCCCTACGGTTTTCCAAGTCACATGGAATCAATTAACCACCCCTCACTAACCTAGGTCCACTAGACCATGCTCGATACCAACTTGTCACGCCCCGAATTCCAGGGAACCCGGAACCGGGTACATGACTTCCCCTTGCCCGCACCCGAAAGGTCAAGGGGTTGGTGACTAGCACCAATAGAGACTACACGAGGGTCTTTGTCTCAAATATGCAACCCTGTACGATCATACATCAAGGGTAATCCCGTACTTTTCCATATATCATCATGCATACAAAGAGTCAAACATCATACAGACATCACATCATACAGTATGCAAATACAATCGTCCACGGACCCATGTCCGGGATATCACATAAAACAATACGAGAATATAACGTATCATACATCGAGTAGTGGGCGTCCTCCTGGAAGAAAGTCCTCCACTAGTCTCGGGTCACACCTGAAAAGGGTAAACAACAAGTAGGGGTGAGCGACAAGCTCTAGAGGTGACCCTAACACTCCACATCATGCAACACATATAAGTCTATACTATATGCTCGGTGTACTCGTGCACCGTGTAGTGTGCACAATCATCGGGACTCACCGCAATAAACATCAGACAACTTGTCCACGATCCTCCATGGGATCCCAGCTCGGGGCACTCGGCCCTAGCTCCACGAGCTCAACGGCTCAACTCAGGCCTTAGCTTGTCCACGGCGCAATATGCTCGGCCACGTCGCCACACAGGCCCGCCATCGGTGCATATGCCGCCACGTCAACCACATAGCACCATCGGTGCATCACGGTGAAAACCCAAACAAGTCACGGAGTTCATGCCCCAATACCTCACATCAACATACTAACATTAGTATGGCATGTCATTCTCAACATTTCCTTTAGAATTGTAGCCAGTCTTCACAAGTAAATCCTCAACCCTTGATTTATGAAGGAAGTACTCATAGCAGCTATTTTCTTGAAATTAAAAGTCCCGGCATTGGGTTCCCTTATCATAAATAAGATAATCTGATTTTTGGGGATTTTTCTGAGATGTCTAACCCCACTTTCCAAAAATTCACCACTACGAACTTTTGGGTTTTTCCGAGATTTTACACTAAATCCCAATTTTCACATTTTGAAATAGTGGGAATTTATTTTTCTAGTATTTTTCTTTGAATCCAAATGGGGGGTATTTCGTTATTTACATTGTAACTTAATACTTAGGCATAATGGTTTACAATGTAAATGTCCAGTGCAGTGCAGTTGCACTGCTGCGGAACACTGTTTCACTCCTACAGATTTGATGCTCCGGACTGATGCTACGGATCATTGTTTCACTGCTACGGATTTGATTACTCCGGACTACTGATCCGGACTAACTCCTCCGGACTACTGATCCGGACTAACTCCTCCGGACTACTGATCCGGACTAACTAAGTTGTTGACTCCATAGCTGCTGACTCCATAGCTGCTGACTGGTCCGTCGACTCTAAAACTCGCCCAGGGTACTGTTCATCATCGTTTTTGGCCTGTTTTTCATCTGGGAGCAACCCAGTGACCCCCAGACGCTCATAAACATCTGTTTTACGCAATAAACTGTAATATTTACCTCAAAACGCGTCCTAAACGCCTCTAATTCGCACGATAACATCATAAATACACACAAATCATATATTCATCTAGATCTAAATTTAGACCTCCATGGTTGACTTCTCAACCCTCATAAAATACACACTCATGCATCCACAGATCACATATTCAGAGATAGGATCGAAATAAGACAGTTAAGGACACCTACCTGGAAGATTATTTGCAATCCACGAGCTCCAATCGCCCCAAAATCGCCAAGAAAGCTCTACGCTCTTCACTCTCTCTCTCTCTCTCTCTCTCTCTCTCTTGCTCAAACATGCACGTACCAATAATTGGCAATTAAAGATATAAGGCAGTTCTTAATTATATATATACCGTTGCCAATAATTGGCCTCCCAGCAATAATTGACCCGAACGCAATAATTGACCTCCCAAGGTCACGAACTCCAAATTGAGTCAAATTACTGTCAAAGCGCTCGAAATAACGAGCACAACACTGTTCAGATATTATCACACTCAAATGACTGCTCAAACGCAAAGTCAACCAATAAACGCCAAAAAGTTAACAATCGGGTCAAACGGGGCCCCGACTCGAAATCGGGCCCAAGTACAGTCAAAATGCTCACATCGACGGCTACACTACCGTCCAGATAGTTACATTCCCATAGAATGACTATCTCTCAAAACTACCCAAATACGAGTCTTTACATTTTAAGCTACCATAGTGAATAACAAAATAATTGGTCTTGCCATGAGAACCCAAACGATTCCTCTCTCTCTCTCTCTCCCTAATTCAACGATCACCCTAATTACATCAATTTCCCCCTTTTAGATCTCATTCCCACATGTGAGAATCATCCAACCGTCAATAACCGTTCCCTCAATTAATTTGAAGTTGTTTCCCTCTCAAAATGGTTGATGGAAGTCGTTAGATCCTTTAAAGAAGAGATCTAGGCTGTACAAGTGGTATCTGAAGGAGTTACGTGGGTCTACAAGTTACGTCGTGCAGAAACTGCTCATGGTTGAGTCATTTGGTCAACTCAATTTCAAATGACCATTTCATATGACCAAGCTCTCGGGAGCTTTTGGTCATCTCAATTGGCTCCGTCATTTCTTTTTGGTCATTTCAAATTTCAGTTGACCGCAGTGCAGATTGTTCTTTATTCCTTCCTTCTCTCTTTGGTCCTTATACTTGGCCTGTTTTCCATTCAAAGACAACAAAAACACCACAAAAGGATTTACAATTGCTATGTTAGGATGTTAGTTCATTAATCAATCAAATCTATCAAAATAATGATCAAAGCATGATTGTTTCTCCTATAATCTTCATTATTTGACATTGAATTATGGTAAAAAAAAACCCCTAACACCTAGGTGGGACAAAGTATGGTAATAGGTAGATTCCGCCCCCGCTATGGCGGGTAGCACCCCTAAGTTTATCTAACACGGCTCCTTGGTTTACTAGACCTATCCGGATTAATGTTTTATCTACGTTGTCTTTTATGCGGTCTCTTCTTTTCATGGATTTCACACAACACCCAAATGGTCAAGATGCTCCAAAAAACCCAAAACAAAACACGATTTAAATTTATTTCTGATTTCTCATAACTTTTTTCCTCCTTAAATGTTTTATTTAATTTTGAAAAGTACCGCTCGGTCCGCTCCATGTAAACATAGGAATGTGCACTCGACCAAACACGACCCCAACAAAGGGGCTGGGTCATTTTTTTTTATTTAGGTCCAACACGACCCCAAATACAAGTTTTGAGTTTTGGTTATTGGATAATTCAGGTATACTTAAATTTTTTCTTTTTAAAAAGTAAATAAAATATTCATTTTTTTAATAAAAAGCTAGATAAAAAACGTTGAATTATTTTAAATAAAATAATTACAGTTTTTTTTATTCAAGTTTCTACTTACTTGCACCAAATCAGATTAAGGACTAATCCAATCAGAACAATATATGTAGTTATGTACAAGTTTACGTTGGTTCAAGTTTTAAAAATTGGGTTCAGGTCTTATGCTTCTAGTAATATTTTGCATATACATTTGTAAAACAATTATGATTCGTTTAATACATGTTTTTGTTTTTGTGTTATGATTTTATGATTTTTTATTTAATTAAAGTTGTTATTTGAATTTTAATTTTATTAAAAAAATAATAAGAAAAAATGTATTTAAAAATAATATAATTATTTTTTAAATAGATACTATAGATGAAAAGAAAAAAATTAAATTAAATTAAATTTTATAAAAAATTGAGTTTGAATTTTAAAATAAAAAACATCTAAAATATGTTTCCCAAATAACTATTATTGCACCATGTCGAACATGAGAAAAACCACATTTTTTGTTTTGGAAAACACAAAATCACAGTTTGGTTAAGATCTTGCCAATCAATGGTTGCCTTATTATATATATGTGCCATGTAAGATAAATTTTTATTCTAAGAAATTTTAATCTAAACTGTTAGTTTAATATTCAACAGTCTAGATTAAACTTTTATTTAACTGTAGCTCCACTATATTAATTAAATAAACATTTAATCTGTATTATTTGTTGCAATCTCTAATGGTTTAAATTAACGTTTTTCACGATAAAAAGTTGGTATCACGTTTTTATTATAGCAAAATACACACTCTCTCTGTCAAAACCGGCCTTGGAGTTTGGGTGGCCCTAAGCGGCATTTTAGAATGGGGCTCCAAGGTAGTGTAGGACATTTAATATTCAAATATTAGTAAAAAGAAGAAGTTTGAGTTGTGACGTGCGTTTAACAATCGTAAAAATAGTAAAAGGGCCGGATGGGTGAATGACTACTACCCAGGGTCGACAGAGGCGAGGCGTCGCGGACGCGGACGCGGACGACTACTGGCTATTGGTCGCGAGGCATTGATCAATCGAGGCAAGGGAGAGGCAGAGATCCGGAGGACCAGAGTGACAGATCCGGAAGAGGAGAGATGGAGGGGTAATCAGCAATGTCGAGACGGATGACGGTGGCTAACGTCGAGGGGGGCCTCCGACAGAGAGCATAGAGTAGAGCCAAATGAGAAAGAGGAGAGGCAAGGCTAGGTGTGACAGCAGAAGAGAGGTGCAACGCCAGAGGACAGGCACAACACGAAGATAACCATAGAAAATTATAGGTAAAATTAGGATTTTCTAGCATGGTACAGTTAAAATGATATTATTTTGATATTTTTTATATTAAAATTATATTATTTTAGTATATAATTTTTTTAAAAAAACATATTTTAATGTAACCATAAAAAAACTCATATAAGTACGACATTTACTCAAATAATAATATATTTTGGTCTTTTTTTCAACAACACGAATCTCAGTTATTGCATAATGTGGTACACCAAGCCGTTTTGCTTTAATTTGCTTTAAAAAAAAGAAATTGCATCAAACCAAGATGGTTTTTGGAGTATTTTGGGTACCTCTATATACGATGGCGTTCTTTTTTCCGAATCAGGATTCCCCGCTATATATATAAAACGAGTCCGGACGGTAGTTTTCTCTACGTTTTCAATATGGTAGGATCAAACGACAACGTTTTGCTATTTTTAAATAAATAACAAATAAAAATAAGGGATCAATCACGCGCTAGATCCACTCTCCCTCGATCCCCCTAACCCAGCCCAGTCCATCAAATCTCCGGCGGCTAAGTCTCCTCCCTCTTGGCTGCAGTCTCTTCCCATGGCTTCTGGGTCCCGATTTTTCATTTTTGGAGTATGTTGGACAATCCTTGACGGATGATGATGACATATTGGGTGGTGGAATCTTCGTGACCCCTTGGCTCTCCAAGCAGTTGAGCGATCGATCTACGAAGTCCTCGCTACGATGCCTCATTGGAGCCCTCTTTCTTGCGTCGATAACTATACGCTGCTACCAGAACATGGCCTAAAACATCATGAAAGAACAAGGTGCAATCCGCGGCAATCGGAATTGTTGGAGAGCCTTTTCCTCAGCCCCTGTGTTACGACGGCCACCACCCTAGACCCACCACCAAAATCGAAGGAGGGAACGGGAGCAAGAATCAAAAGAAGCCTCAAAGGAAAATTGGAAAACCGAAAAACAAGTATGAGGTGGTGGATTTGGAGAATCTGCACCCGCGCCTTGGCGTTGCCAACGACTCTCGAAAAACTATTGAATTGTTGAAGCAAATTGGGCTGTTCTCTTCACCTCGGCGACGCCTCCCAGAGACTAGCCCACTACTTTGCCTAAGGCCTAGAGGCATGATTCATTGGCATTGCCTCCGGCACTCAGCTCTACACCGACAACTCTGCTCCAGGCCACGGTCCGCCAAAAGTCTAAAACTCACTCCTCGCTGCTTGTCCCTCAAGCAAATTGTCCAATCACCTAGCAATCCTCTACATCCTCAAGCTCGCCCAAAAAGCCACCACGCTTCACATCATAGGCTTTGGTATCTTAAACGATTTCTAGTGGCCCATGGTCATCCAACGGCTCTTCACCAGGTATGGCGGTCCTCCCAAGCTTCAGATCATTGGATTTGAGCTTTCAATGCCCGGAACGTCTTGGTCGACAGAGCTCATGGATCTGGCGCGTGATTAATCTTTTATTTTTATTTATTTTAAAATAATAAAATGTCATCGTTTTTTCTACTGTATTGAAAACGTAGAGAAAACTACGTTGAGGATCCGGACTCATATAAAACTACATTTAATTTAATTTAATTTTTTTCACCAATATTATGCAACGAAAATGAATTTAGGAAGGCAGATGTAGCGCCCGCAACACATACTTTTCCTCTTATTGTTTCACATTTCCTGGAGTGGGACTGGGACTAATTTTTCAACGCAAAACTCCAGTCTTCGCCTCGTTTCCTGCATCGCGAAGCCAAGCCATTCACTCAATTTCTAAACCATGGATCAGATCGAGCACAAGTACGTACAAGTAGCAGGAGGCCTCAAGCTTCACGTAGCTCAGATCGGAACTGGTCCCTTCCCTTCATCATCATCATCATCTTCTTCTTCTTCTTCTTCTTCTCTCGCCTAACCTATGATTTCTGATTTTCAGGTCCCTCAGTTGTCGTGTTCCTCCACGGCTTTCCGGAGATATGGTACACCTGGCGCCACCAGATGCTCGCCGTCGCCGCCGACGGTGGGTTCCGGGCGATCGCTCCTGATTTCCGAGGCTACGGACTATCCGACCAACCCGCTGAGCCCGACAAGACCACTTTCTCTGACCTTGTATCTGATCTCCTTGCACTTGTTGATTCCCTCGGCGTCAATAAGGTATCCATCACCTTGCACTTGTAAACCCCTGTTTTTATTTACTTACTTCAAGGAACAACCAGCCCATCAGAAGAAGCACACCCTTCTCACGGATTAGTTGTTAGCATTGAAAAGTACGGCCATGGAAATTGAATACAAGAAAATTTTTAAGACGTTACATGGTATGGGTCTATACTGCATCCGACTTGTTCACATCAACTTCATACGAATCATACCACATGAGAAAATTGTTTAACGAAATAGTTTTGTTTTGTTTTGTTCGCAATGTCTGATTTCCTGATTGCATGTGAAAACAGGTTTTTATTGTGTCAAAAGACTTCGGAAACCGGCCAGCTCACTATTTCGCTCTTTTCTACCCAGACAGAGTCGCAGGAGTTATAACACTAGGGGGGCCGTATGCGCCTGGTCCCCCTGCTTATAAGGAAGGCCTTCCCGAAGGATTTTATATCTCAAGATGGCAGGTGCTTTATGTTGAAATTGTAAAGTTTTTAACACTTAAAAAAAAGGAGTAATTGAATATGCATGACACCGTACCGGCACCGCATATGCTTTTTCCTTACTGCTGTAAATAGAGAGACAAAACAGCAGAGGTGATTGAGTTCAAGTAATTAATTAAGCTGAAGAACCCACTTGGCTTCCCACTTCAATTCCGTGACATTTCTTTGTCTCAGGAGCCGGGGCGAGCCGAAGCTGATTTTGGTCGCTTTGATGCTACAACTGTTCTGAGAAAGATCTACATCCTTTTCTCAAAGAGCGAGATTCCCATTGCTGCAGAGAAGCAGGAGGTCATGGATTTGGTGGACCCGTCAGCTCCCCTTCCCCCTTGGTTCACAGAGGAAGACCTCGCTGCTTATGGATCTTTGTATGAAAAATCTGGTTTTGGAACACCCCTACAAGTCCCATATAGGTAAATGTGCCGTACGTTTATGCTTTTTCGGGTGGATATGTTGTAACTGCTCCCCTATTACAATTTACAGAGCGCTGCTGCGAGAGCTCCCGAATGTTACGGATCCTAAAATTAATGTGCCGTTGCTGCTGATCTTGGGAGAGCAGGATTTCGCCTTCAGATTTCCAGGGAAGGAAGACTACGTGAGAAGTGGGAAGGTGAAAGAGTATGTACCTGATATGGAGATTGAGTTCATACCAGAGGGGTCGCATTTTGTTCATGAGCAGTTCCCGGATCAAGTGAACCAGCGAATACTTGCTTTCCTTAAAAATCATGTCTGAAACATGCCAACAACAAATCTCTTCTCAAGAACCCCCCCTTCTTTTTTTTTTTTTTTTTCCATAAAGGGGGCCTTACAACTAACTAGTCTCATAAGTCTACTATGGAGAGGTTGTCCTATCTTACTACTCCCACCAAATGTGACTGACTGCTTAAATCTTAATAACTTGGATGTGGATTGTGGATCTCTATGTTAGGATCGGGCTAAAGCGTAAGTTCATTCGTATGTCACAATATTGTCCGTTTTGGGTTCGTCACATCAGCTCGTACGGTTTTAAAATGCGTTGTAATATTTTTAGGCTTGTTTTACCTTATAAATCCCATGGTCTTTCCCAAATCTTTTCATATGGGACATCACTTCCCAACACCTACAAATGTAATAGAAACTGTTGCCCTGCCCTAAGCATTCCAAGGGACTGAAACACATAAAAAGGGATGTGCTATTCTACATCTGTTGTCCTCCCATCGGATGTTTGACATGTCATCCGCTTTTTCTATCTAACGTTGTATAACTGAAACACATAAAAAGCATGTTGTTTTGACCCCTTCATCCCAAAACCCGCTATGCTCTCTGCCCCTCTCCTGCGATCTCTCTCGCCTATTCGGAGTGGAGTGGGGAGAGATGGAATTGCCGGAGGGGGTTCGAGTTGGAAGCGTTGGATAAAGATTTCGTAAGCAGTTGTGCTTGCCGGACTCGGTGAGATATTGACTCGTTTTTTTTTTTTTTTTTTGCTGGACCACCTCAAAAAAAATTCTTTTTTAGAAAAACAAATAAACAAACTCGAAAAATTAGTCCAAAACACAGGTTAACTCGTTTGTTTTTCCTCCTGGTTTCTGTTCTCCTATTAAATTAAATTAAATTAAATATAGTGAGCTGCGCGTTCACGGGCGAGAGTAGTAGATTGATTTGAAGTTTTGAACTAGTAGTACTAGTCTCCTTATTATTTTTTTAAAACCCCCTAGATTGCGTGGTAGGGGTGTAACTCTAAATCGCTAAACCGTCAAAATCGATCCAAACCGATCTGCCGAAACCGCTAATTTATCAAACCGCTGAAATCGAATAAAAATCGGTTTGGTTTGGTTTGAAACTGAATAATATATCAGTTTGATTTGATTTGAGATTTCAAAATCGCGGTTTAAACCAAACCGAACCGAATAATGTTATTATTTACTGATTTTATATTTTTATTTTATGTTTTGGATTTATTTATTTAAGATTGTTTGTTAATACTTGATATGTTATATTTGTAAATTATATTATAAAATTTTGAGACTTATAAATATAAATTTAATATGTATTAATATTGATATGCTTACACACTATTTTTTTTTTATTTTATATTATTTTAATTTTAAGAATTTTAAAATTTATGAACTAAACCGACTAAAACATTCAAATCGATAATAATTCAAACGCGTGTTAAACCAAACCAAATCAAACCAAATCAATTGTCCACCCCGGTTTGGTCCAACCAATAGGTTTGGTTTGGTTTGATTTTGTCCAAACTAAAACATATCAAATTGATTTGAAAAATGACTTAAATCAATCCAACCCACCCCCCCCCCCCCCCCCCCAACGTGGTTTGAAAAACTTAATTACTGTACAGTATTCACGGGTCTGATTGAGGGTCAGCTCAATTATTATTATTAATTTTTAAAAATTGTTTTAAATTAATATGACTTCCACTCCACTTGCAGCTCAATTAATTGCGTCGTCAAATTTGAATCTAACAAGGCGTGTTCATGTCACCAGAGTCGGATGTGTGACAGTTATGACAAAAAAAACCAAAAAAAAAACAAAAAACAAAAACTTCTCATTCATGATTCATCCACCCACCACGCCGTGCTGGGCTGGCCATATCTTTAAATTAGCCATCATAATATATATATATATATGTATGCATTAATTAATACTCGCTATCTTCCACTCGCTTCATGCATCGGTGAAGCGAAGCCAAGCCATTGACTCAGTTTCTCAGTCATGGATCAGATAGAACACAAGTACGTAGAAGTAGCAGGAGGCCTCAAGCTGCACGTAGCTCATATCGGAACTGGTCCATTCTTCTTCTTCTTCGTTTTCTTGTGTGTGTGTGTATATATATATATATCC
Source organism: Taxillus chinensis (assembly GCA_023512835.1). NCBI lineage: Eukaryota > Viridiplantae > Streptophyta > Magnoliopsida > Santalales > Loranthaceae > Taxillus > Taxillus chinensis. The sequence goes on along the minus strand of CM042092.1, from coordinate 19,700,564 downwards.
CCCGACCTGTTTCTTGTTCCTCTTCTCTCACCTTTTTTTTTTTTTTTGGTATCTGATACTCAGGTACTTCAGTTGTCGTCTTCCTTCACGGCTTTCCGGAGATATGGTACACTTGGCGCCATCAGATGCTCGCCGTGGCCGCCGCCGGCTACAGAGCGATCGCGCCTGATTTCAGAGGCTACGGACTCTCCGACCAACCTGCTGAACCCAGCAAAACCACTTTCACTGACCTCGTTACCGATGTCCTTGGAATTGTCGATTCCTTCGGCTTTAGTAAGGTGCTTCTATTCATCTTTCTTTTTTCCCCCTTTCTTGAATTTTGGTTTCCGTTTGTTTGCCTAGAAATCTACGATTACACTGCAGCGCATAGTCAGTCAGTCGCCTGTAGAATTTCGCTTTTTATTCTTGTTTGACAGATCTTGAATCTCGCGAGCAGAGTAAAATCTATATTTTGAAGCTGATTATTATTATTATTGGGAAAAAAAATCATGATACTGACAAGACCACCTTCGTAGTCTCATGCGCGGGATGTCCGAAGTACAACATAAGTAAAAACAACATTCCTAGTACATATGCAATGGACCTGCAGTTTAATCATTCACTGAATTTCCAAATACAAGATAAATTTGTGTTTGTTCTTTTGGAATGAGTATCCAGTGGCCGACTAATCTTCCCGAGTACACGATTGACCCCACGAATCCGTTACCTGCTGTTGGAGATTACAAGTACTTTTTTTTTCTTGTTCTTTTGGTTATTGTTGTAATCTCCAACATCTAGTAAATATGCAGTTAGGCGGGCATGAACCCAGAACCTTCCTAAGGAAAGCTAGTCCTGTCCTCCTTACCACTGCGCCCATGATTGGGGGTTTTACCTTCACACTTGAAATTTACAGTTGTCTCTCATTATATTTGAGCAGGTTTTTCTTGTGGCGAAAGATTTTGGAGTTTGGCCAGCTTACCATTTTGCTCTCCTCTACCCAGAGAGGGTCTCAGCAGTCATAACACTGGGGATCCCATATTTACCGCCAGGGATGCGTGTTGCGGAAGGACTTCCTGAAGGCTTTTACATTTCCAGATGGCGGGTGCGTTCAACTTGAGTAACTGAATATACAGTAATGGTTCTTATTTGACAAGCCTTAAATTTGTTGATCGTGCCTGAGTTGATCATCCATGTTTTGAATTTTATGTATGTTATGAGTTTTGTTTGTTTTCAGCGCATTCACAAAATTAAGAAACAAATCTGATATTAAATTTTATTGATGTAAGTATTCTCAGCCAAACAAACACTAGTCATGAGAATGCAAGATCGGATTAGACATTTAATGTGTGCTGGCTGTGTGTAATGCGCTATGCACTTTCTTCTCTGTCAGTGATTTCCAGTCTTTACTCTTCGTCAAACCATTCATTTAAATTAAGGCGAATGTTGCCGCTTTCCCACTTCATTTCAGTGACATTTCCTCATCTCAGGAAGCTGGGCGAGCTGAAGCTGATTTTGGTCGCTTGGATGCTAAAACTGTTGTCAGAAACATCTACATCCTGTTCTCGAGGAGTGAAATACCTATTGCTGCAGAGAACCAGGAGGTCATGGATATGGTTGACCAATCTACTCCTCTTCCCACCTGGTTTACTGAGGAAGACCTTGCAGCCTATGGATCTCTGTATGAAAAATCCGGTTTTCACACGGCACTTCAAGTTCCATACAGGTAAATACGTTGTCCTGGTTTACTAAATGAGTGTTTGAAACTCCTTTATATGTCACTCGCATTATTTCTAGTATTTCTAAATTTGTGCTTGTTGTCCTTTTATAGAAATTATATGGAATTGAATTCTACTTCTGATTTGTTGACGGTTTCACCCTCATTGGCTTTTACATTCCTCTCTTCAAAGCAAGCCATTTTGTTTGCTATTGTTTATGTTTTCCCCTGTTAGTGAGGGGCAAAAGAGTTCAATTTAATACAGTTCTCTTTCTATTCATTAATTCGATGAACCAGTGTGAATGTCAAGAAGAAAGCTATTAAGATCGGATGTGTAGAAGACTACATCTACATGTGAATTTGTTTTGATCCATTGCATGCAATAATCTGTTCAAAAATTCTCTTGCTTGGATGATTTGTATACCAAACACGAAAACTTAGCTTGTAACTGCTTTATAGAGCAACGAGTGGGGGGTCCAGCTGGATATATAACTGTGTGAAACTCAAATTGATGTCCGCTAAAATTTGATGCCTAGAAGACTACGTTGTGAATTCGTTTTGATCCAAAACATTGTATAAGGCAATGGGTGAGGACCTGAATATGATAAGTGCTAATAGCTAAACATCAAAATTGATATCTATTATGAAGACTAGTCGTGAAGTGTTTCGATCAACTGCATACTACAATTTGTTAACAAACTGGATGATTTGTAGATTTGACACTAAAACATCGTTACTGCACTATAGGTCATTGGGTGTGGATGTGGATATAAAAGATCCTATAGTCAGGGTCCCTACCCTGGTGATCGTAGGCGAGGCGGATTATGTCTTCAAATTTCCAGGGATGGAGGGCTACATACGGAGTGGGAAGGTGAAAGAGTTTGTGCCTGATCTGAAGATTGATTACATGGCTAAAGGATCGCATTTTGTTCACGAGCAGTTCCCGGATGAAGTGAACCAGAAAATCCTCACCTTCCTCAAAAACCATGTCTGAAAGTGAAAATGCCATAATGGAACCAGTTCTTCACAGATAAGCTGCTTGAAAAAAATGGGTTGTTCTGTCCCAAGTATGCGGTAGTCACTGTTTTCTACTACTAGACTCTCATCAATCATGTATGTGGTAGTCACTGTTTTCGACTACCATACTCATGAATCATGATGTGTACGTCCTGATTCACATTATAATAAAATTAGTGAGAGTATAATAATAATAAGAAAATAGATATAATTTTTATTTGGTTTGGTAGTACCATTGTGAGAAATCGATGGTCGAGAAGTACTGGAAATGAGAAGCCTGCTGTTTGGATCCATCTCCCAGGGATCCTCAATAATTTAAATATGGTATTTTTATTTTAATGGTAGACCAAGTTTAAAGTTGATTTTTAATATATTTTTTCTTTAAGGGATAGAAAAAGTAGGAATGATTTGTTTTGGGTTGTTTTGTTTTAATTTGATCCGTTTTTATTTGACCTATTCTGATAAGCTATCGAATCGAGTTCGAGTGTTATCTGATCGGCTTGATAATTGGTATTTTTAAGTAAATGTAACATAAAATATTTTGATTCATACCAACTTGATTTGACTTGTCCTAAACTGTTCAAACTACTTGTGTGGGTTGGGTTTGAGGCAGAACTATATATATTCGAATTAGGTTTGAGTCAGATGAGTAAGAAATTATATTTTACTCAAATATATATATATATATATATATATATATATAAAGGAGTATAATGAGCAAAGTAGGATCATAAGCTTTTTAATTATATCAAACGGTTCAAATTATACTTTTATTCAATTGTAGTAGAGTATTATAATATGTATTATGGTGGATAAATAATTAAATGAAAGTATTGTTTGAGCTCTTCAATTTGTTCAATCATGATTGAATGGCTTTCAGCACACTTATTGCAGTACTTTTTCGGTTAGTAATATATATATATATATATATATATATATATATATATTTATGTAAGTTGTATGTGTACTTTAATAATTTACAGACAATTCAATTTAAGAAATGTCTGAATTTCTTAGAAGAGTAAACGTTATAAAAAAAGTACAGTAGAAAAACCGACAAATCGATTTAATCCGATAAACAAAAGACCAAAAACTGAATAAACCAATGGTTATTTGTGCGGGTTAATTAACCTCTCAATCCGATCGAAAATCGAATAAACTGATTAGATAAATAGTACAATTTGCCCAAATTGACCGGAGAACACTTTTGGATAAATTTTATTTTGACATGGTAAGAAATATAAATAATTTATAAATTAAAAGTGAAAGTCTATTGATTGTAGACTTCCTAGGTTTAATTCAAAGGTATTTTTGATGACAACAATTTATTTGATTTGATTTGTTGAGATTATATATTAGATTATTTATTCTAATTTAAATGATGTTATGAATATAAGGTGAGAAATTGGCGATACTAGGGTTGAGTAGAAAAATTGTTAATTCAATTTAATCCAACAAATTGACCGACTAAAAACCGAATAAATCGATTTGAATGAGTTAAGAAATTCTATTAATCCGACCGAAAATAAAAAATTTAATTTAGAAACGTAGTAAAAAAAAAAACAAGAATTTTTGAATATATATATATATAAAAATTATATTTTAGTTAACACGGCTTTAATAAAAGAGATTTTAGCATGTGAGTTGTAAGTGTGCTTTAATAATTGTGATTTCTATTTTCTGTATTCTTCATTTCCCTTCTGTACCGATTTGTTGAAAAGGTGTGTAAGCTTTATCTTTACAATTCAACAGATTCATCAAGTGTTCTTGACTTCTTGTTATATATAAGTTAAAAATAAACTTATATATGTTTATATATGTCTCACCGAGCGGGAGATGGGTGGCCGGACGCGTCGCCGAGCGCAGGGTGGCGCCAAGGACGTCGCTGTCATCGATGTAACTCTAATCAAGATCAGAACGGTCTAAATCTGAATCAGCACCACTATCACTTCCCTTTCAACGTCTTCCGATTCGGTCCATAGAACTGCTGTCTTCATCCCTCTTCATCGGAGGTGTCTGACCTAGGGTGTTTTGGGGCGGATTGGGCTGATTAAAGTTCGATCGGTTAAAACGCAGGCCTAAACGGATTGACCCGTTTAGGTCTGACCGTGCGAACTCGCTGGCTTTTTAAAATTTAAAATTTTATTTTTCATTCTTAAATATCTTAAAATTTAATATATATATATATATATATATTGTATTATATTATTTTAATTAAGTAATTAAATTTTATATAGGAATAATTATAAAATAAAATTAATTTAATAAAATTATATCGATTAATTTTAAATTTTTAAAAAATAAAAAATAAAAAAAAATAAAAAAATACGAATCAACCCGTGAACTCCTGCAGATCACTGCGGGTCAAGCCAAGTCAAGCTAAGCTTTGCCCAATTCATTTGAAACACAAGCTTAAACAAGTTGACCTGTTTAGGCCCGCCCGTAACGGGTCGAGCTAAACTGGGCCAGATTGGCCCGTTTAAGCCCATCTCATCACGGGCCGAGCCGAGCCAGGCCAGATTAGCCCATTTTACCCTCGTAGTCCGACCTCTCACGCCAGGCTGTTCAGATATTTGGTGGGCAGCTGGATTTCCGTTGGCAAGAACGCACCAAGGCCTCGTGGGGGAGAGAGAAATCAACGAAGAAATCAACCCGACGACGTAGAGTAATAACAATTGACAGCTTGACAAAGAAGAATATGCATTTAAAAATTGAATACAATAATAATAATACATATTACGTGCTTGCAATAGATCATTGCTAGAGAGGGAGAGAGGGCATGATGCAGTGAGTTGTTACAATCTCAGTCACCGGGGAGGGCGACAGCAGCCAACCGAAAGAGAGGGAGAGGGTGCCAACCACCCCTAGCTTGCAATGCGATTGATTGGCTTAGGCTTGAACGAGAAGGGGAAGCCGACGCGAGACGAAGATGAAGTAAGACGCGTTTTTCGTTTAAAAATAAAAAAATAAAACAAGGCCAAAGCGAATAAATGTATTCACAAAAGAGTAAAACTACAATATAATTCCTTTATATTTTTATCAAAATAATATTTTAATAAAAAATTTATTTATCAAATCGATATCATTTTAATAAAAATATAAAAAGACTAAACTGCAATATCCCTTTATAATACAATTTCTATTTGAAGACTGCAAATAAAATTTTTCTTCACAAAAATACTAAACACAAATAGTTTTTAATCTCATATAAAATTATAAAAATATCCTTAATTTTTTTAAATTTTTTATAATATATAAATAGTAACATAAATTAAATATTCAAATATAATTTTTGTTTTAAAAATATTTTTTAAATATACTAATTCAAAATTTTTATTACTATTTGATTAAAAATATTTTTAAGCCTTCAAACATAAATATAATATTTAAAAAATAATATTTAACAAGATGCTTACCTCAAACATTCCCTCCTACTTAACAAATTTCTATTTGGGAGGGTAACATGAAGCGTCACAATCTCCGAATTTAGACTCAAATACGGCCCAACCCAGTTATCTCATCATCGTTGGGAATTACTCACCCACGCACTGGTTATGATAATTGATTCTCCCCCAGCCCCGGTTATGAGCGAGTCCAATGAAAATAATTACCCTTGTTTATAGAAAAGCCCAAAGAAAAATAATATTGAAAGTAAAATTCATTCAAAAGAAAAATATAAAATAGGCAAACAATGCATGGAAGATGACATTTGTATTATGCTATCAATTTCTACAAGCAATATTTCCGTATACAAAGAGAGGATTTGGGGGGATGGGGAGGGGCGGGCGGCAACCTAATATAACACAGGTAATGGTTAATTTGATTGTTCCCAACCAGATGAACATCTTGCAACAAGAAAAGGTGGATATACAGAATGTTCAAGTTGTTCTTGCAAATCTCATCGTACTCTACATGATTCAATTACTTCACTCACAGCTATATGGGTCTCCGGTGATATCATCTCTAAGGTCAAATGAAATGCCTGAACATTTAAAATTTAATTAATTATTGACATCAAACGGTAAAAATCATGTTGCCGTACAAAGTCGGTATTGTCATGAAGGAATAGCAAGGCAAAAGATCTACATACCAAAAACCTTTCCAACACTGGCACGAGAATTGCCATATTGTGTTCTGGTAGACGATCAGCAATGGCATTGCGTATGCTCTCACTGTCAGCAGAAAAGAAAACAATACCTTTGGAGATAATCAAAGGTAAGAACTGCACGGGATTAAAAACCTAAAGAAATAACTTACAGACCTTTCCATTGAAAGAAAGGCAAGTAGAAGAGCTGCATAAGCTTCAATAATTGTCTTCTCAGCCTCTTTCTCTCCCAGAAGAACAGCCAACTCATCATCCTGTCAAGTTAAAAAAACTAGTTCTCATTAAATCCCCTAGCCTAACGCTGCCAATCATGATTTTCTGCATTTATGATATACTCTACCATTACCATCAAAACCCTGTTCTTCACTAATCTAATCTTTACTACTAGCCATTAATACCAGAGGACTGCAACTTATTGATCCTTAAGATGTCTAGATGAACTATCGATGGAACCAATATTAGCATTTAAGTCACAGTCAACCATGTAACTGTGGGCCTGACATCCACCAACGTCAAAGGAAACCCCATTAATACTAAATCCCAAAAAAGAATAAACGAGAGAATTTTTTGCAACAAGTGCGATCAGATTAATTTCATATTCAGAAGAAAAAAAATAGAATAAATAAAAACAGTAGCATTATCTGCTTTTGTCCTACGGAAATTTGGCATTATCAGAGGACTTACAGTCACATCAATTAAATAATGACAGCTCACATAAGCACAATACGGAAAGACTTGGTTGGGTCATTAATTCATTTTACCCAAAACGTTATCAGTGAAAAACTAAATAAGTTATGATTTTGGAGAAATGAGAAGATATTACACACCAGGTTTTCTTCTTTAACTGCTTCACCTGCTCCTCGATTGGCCAAAAAGATGGCGCACAGTAGTGGAATTACATCACTTCGATTTTCTTCATTTAACCTTCCTGATTTGGGTAACAGGACACTTGCAGCTGCAAGTCGTGATCTGCAGCAATTTGGGGGGAAGAAATACATATTTGTCTGATTTTTCCAATTTATAACTCTTCCGGGGGAAGTAGCCATATACATCTTACCCATCAATAATTATGCTCAATGCAGATAAGCACAAAAAATATTTGATATCAATATGTACATTTCATCTTATGATTGTACTTATAGTATTGCACTATTCTTCAGAGTATAATTTGTTTTAGGACATCCAGAATCCAGATATTAATTTAAATGCTAAAAGTGAACTCTGGGCGACAATGCTTAGTGTGTTACGTATACTCATTAGAAAAATATGATGAGACTAGAAGCAAAATATCAAAACCATAACTTTGCCATTGGCATAAAAACAATGTACAATAAAAAGCCAGAATATAACCAAACTTGATAAAAACACCCCACATCCTGAATGATAAAATATCAGAAATTCCATAAAATCCATAAAACTCCAGAGCCAATAAAAAAATCAAATGAAATAATTTAAATTACCTTAAATTGAAAAGAAGAAAAAGGAAATTAGTGTACACTAATAGAAGCAAAAAAAATAAAATAGGGATTGAAGATAACCTGTTATAACCATCCTTTTCAACCAAATTCACAAGCAAACCCAATATAGAAACAAGAAAATCCATCTGCCGTTCAGTGAGATGTCTGTCTTCCTCGTGGCCAAGGTCAACAGTTGACTGTGACAAAAAATTACATTCTGGTGCGTCCCTGAAGGAAGATGAAGATGAGCTAAACATAGGGAAGTGGCAAGCAATTAACAGAGACATGGTCTCCAATCCTCCACTTGCAGCAATTTGTTGACAACCATCAGGGTTGTCATTTGTTAAGTTCATCAGGACCTGAAAAATGGAAAAATAAAATAAAATAGAACCTAATGGCAATTCAATGTCATGTCTCACTGTGTGAATAAACCCCCAGAAATGCTCTCCGTTAGAGGGAAAACCTGATAACCAATAGACTCATGTATACTGGGAAAGCCAATTAGTACATCATAGAGAACATGTGAGGCCATATGGGCACTAGACCACTTTTGAATAGTGAATACATAACACCAAGAAAAGATTCAGAACTGACATCAGTGGTGGACGCCAGAATTGTTCTCAGGGCAGATGTGCTTTATGCAAGAACCAAAAGCTCAAAAGTCCGCTCAAGCACCTAATGGCTTATGAGCTACCCTAATTAGTCAGAATAGGCAAGCCTTAGCTTTGCCTTTAAAAGCTTGACCTTTTGTTGTTTTTAGGGTTAGTAGACATCTACCCTGATCAGGTTGTGTGTCCACCCCTGACTGACATAAATCTCCAAAATGATTTGGTATTTAGCACCACCACATCAGCCTTCAGAACTCAAAATAATGGCAATTCCAATACTTTAAAAACAGTACCTTGACAGCAGTTAGAAGACAATTAGCAATAAGGTCTATAATTTCCTCATCCCCTGCAGCAGTATGTGAGACATCACGAGAATGATGGCTGTCACAATTACTTGACTCTTGCTGGCTCATCATTGTTTCAGTTTGAAATCTATCTTCCGGTTCTCTGCGTGTTACCATACTTTTCTGAGATTGAGATGCCTTTTGTTTTCCAGATAGTAAGTCCCACTTAGAAGGTTTTTCATCTTCATCAAATGCAAAAGGATCTTCACTGTCTTCTAAAAGTACAATTTCTTGGGAATCAATAGGCCTCTTACCATGAACAAAGTTTTTCCTTAAACCAATTTTAGAAGGTTTATCATCTTCATCAAACGCAAAAGGATCTTCACTGTCCTCTAATAGTACGATTTCTTCAGAAACAATGGGCCGCTTACCAAGAACAATGTTCTTTCTTAGACCATTCTTGGAAGGTATTTCATGATTTTCATCTTCATCAAATGCAAAAGGATCTTCACTGTCCTTTAAAATTACAATTTCCTTAGGAACAACGGGTCTCTTCCCAATAACAATATTCTTCATTGAACCATTCTTAGTAACCTGCCGATCACCACAGGAACTTCTTGAAGTCACACTGCATGAGCCAGAAGTAGAAGAGTCGATTCTCATCTTTAACAAACAAGAATCAGCCAGAGATGCAGCAGAAACTTCAGAACTAGATGCAGAATTCCCCAGCCGTACAGAAGACAACCATTGGTTATTCTGGCATATACTTAAGCTCTTCTCAGTGGCAATCCTCGCCTTACGTATGCACTTGGATGAAGTCTGAGTTCTGTCCCCTACGATATTTACTAAAAGAACATCAAGTCCAAGCTCAACATGCCATTAACTCAATTTAAATTGGTAATAGCTAATAAGAGGAAACAGGTTATTTCTGATATTTCACATTTTCTAAGGAATTGAAATCTAGTTTACACATTTGTGGTCCAAACAATTAAAAAATGGTCAAAAAAAAAAAATACAGCACTCAGCTGGCTATTGGTTTCTTATGCAGGGCGTTTTAAATTGTTAAAAATTCAATGTTATTATTATAATCAAACGTACACTCACCTGCACCATACAACCCCAATAAAACTATTGAACTTCTCAATAGAGCTGCACGTCTACTGAGGGATTCAAATCGACAATCAAACAAAATCATGCATGTGTTCATGGTGTATTTTTAGAGAGATACAGAGAGAGGGAGAGAATGAGCCACTAATGTTACAACCATAGTAGGAATACAATACCTTCCTGGTATTGTTCTAACACTAAAGGCATATCAGAAGTATGGCCACCCCTGTCAGGAAAATTATAAGAGTTTCCTTCATCAGAAACAGCTGAAGTTTTATTCAAAAAGAGTCCTACAAAATGAAGACTGTCAATCATCAGAATGCAAATAAATTAACGCAAACTGCAACTACTTTTTAGCAGAAAAACACCCCTTTTGTCAACAGCTATACCTGAGAGAATTTTTATTGCTCTTATAATAAGTTCAGTGAAGGATAACAATTCTCGATGGTCCAACTTCCCTCTCATACCAAGCAAATGATTCTAACAATAACAAGTTTTTAAACAATGGCCACTGATCATCAATAAAGAGCTCTTGCTCATCAATGGATGAAATGAATGGAAAAATAAAACCCCGCAACAGAGTGAAATTGCACTTCAATTTACCTGATTATCCTTGCTTAAGAATGTGGCATTTTCCATGATTTTCAAAAATTTTAGTAGTATCACTAGACTTTCCACATCTGGGTCATCTTTTATGTCCTTAATTAAAGGTAAAGGAGGCCCAAATTTCCCCTGCAGGATTTTTTTTTAAAATCAGAGAGAGAGAGAGAGAGAGAGCACAATATGGCCTCCATGAAATTGTCAGGATGAACCAAAAAAAAGGAAAAATAACAATAAAGCATTATCAATGTCCACAAAGCAACAACTTGCTACAGATTGGATTTTGACAATCCAATTGTGACATTTTATGATATATTAGACAGGTCTGTGAAGATCCAGTAAAGCAGAATAGAAAATAGGATAAATGGAATAGAAAATGATAGCTGAAGCAGGCTTACAAGGATTCAAGCTGAAAGGAAACTTGAACCCAAGTATGCAGAACAGCCACCAACAAAGTATCTACCAACTGCAATGAATTTTTTTTTAAAAAAAAGACAACTGTGATCCTTCATTTCGTTTATCAATAACATTTCTGGGAAGAAATGAGAATAACTTTCCAATATTCACATTCGTATTTCTATGAAAAGCACGTATATTTGTTTCAAAGCTTCCCTAAAGGCACAAGCTTATTTCCCAGATATTGAATCTGATAATATCATATGGATAAAACTACAGATTGTGTGTTGCTCTCATGCATACTCAGATTTTTGCTTGCATACATATTCAAAACTAGGGTTGGCAACAAACAAGAATAGACACTAAATAAAACAAAATCCAGATAGACATGATTTGCGACTATAAAAGCAGTATAAGTTACACCAAATTCCAATAATTCGCTAGGATACATCCATAAAATTAAAAGATGCAGCATGCAACGAAAGAAAAAGGGGAGAAGAACAATGTTAGTAATAGAACAGCGTACATGATCACACAATAATTTAACCACTCCCTCAGTCAAAACCAAAGGTAAATGGAAATGAATTTCAAAATCAATCTCTTTACAATAAAGACAATTTATTACGATTTTTCTTCTTCCAGGAGCTTCCAATGTGAACAGATGTAATATAATCTCTGGAATTGGGTGAACTAATAAAAAAAAAACCATTGATCTCTCTAAATATGTTAATGGTTTCATTGTGTAACAAAAATGATAATGAGACTAAAGAAAAAGACATCACACCTCCAAAATGGAATAGCAATTCAATGCAACATCGAAGATGGCATCAAGTCCTCCAAACTCTCGCAATTTTTCTTTGAAGTTTCCACCAGTCTTCCTCATTGTACCAGACGTCTCTGAATCAATGCAAATTCACATAAAACAAGTCAATAATCAATATCTCAAGAAGAAAGAGAAAATTACTTTCAAGGTAGAAGAGGGCATGACAAATAAATAACATGGTGAATGTATAGACACACAATACACACACACACACACACACACACACACACAATAAAATGAACTATATCCACAAAATGTGGAAGTGGTAACAATATCAACTTCAAAAACACAATATAGAAGGTGTTATCCTACCTTCCAGAGAAATGGTTGACAATGAAGCTTTTTCCATTGTCAATAAAGCGATCCATTTGGGGCTCAATTCAGGCCTTCCCATTCCATTATCATAAAGTTCACTTATGCTCAATTCCTTACATTTCACAAAAATTTCTTGAACTTTAAGGACTATCGCTGCAAGACTGGAATCTGATCTCTTGGCCGCATCTACTTTAATGTCCTCATGATCCTTATGCAGTGCCAAAAGTTTACAGCCAATTGTTGGTGCTTTTGGGTAAGAAGAATCAGCTGCAATGGGTTTCAAAATTTTAAGCAGAAATCTAATGCAGCTTGGTGACTCCAAAAGGTGCTCCTCTTGACCCTAATGCAGTGGAAAATGAAGACTTTAGTTGGGTGCATTGATCATTTTGATTGGTAATCAAAATATTTTAGGATTACTAGCATGTTTCATTTGCTATAATAGCTATTCCATTTCAGGTGTATTCCTATGGCAGAACTATTGGGACATTAGGTTCATTGGAAAGAGTATTCCATAAATTAGTGATTTTGTAAAAAGGATAATAGTTAATAAACCAAACTTGCCTTAATAGTTTGATAGAGTATAATTATAGAAAGCTGTTTTTTAATCATCTTCTAATATTGAAAGCAAATATTAAGTGAGCATCCAATTAGGGTATCCAACTTTCCCGTCTCTCCCTCTGTTCTTCTTCAGCTACTATGTATATACAAACATACACTTTGCAAAGATGTCAAAACAAAATTGTGATAGGACCCCACATGCAACCCAATAAGGTCACTTTGTTGCTGTTGTAGAGTACTAGAGTTCATGATTTGTGTAACTTTCAGTATTGTATGGCAATCTCATGAGGACAGTTTCATATTCAAAGGAGTGCTTTAGGGTTTGAAAAGTAAAGCAGCTTCCATAAACTATCTTGTAGCAACTAGCTTTTCTTCATAGGAGTTTGAATGATTTGTATATGAGGCAGGATTGGGAGATTTGGAAGCAGTGGTTCGACTTTGAGGTCTAATGAGGCTCTTTCAGGTGGTTTTTAAGATAGCAATTACAAAAAAAGTGAATAATCTAGAAATAAATATGAAAGAAAAATAACCTAGGATTAGCCTGAACCACCTGTTTGGTATATAAACCTATTTTGGGAGTGTTTGATTAGAATGCCAAAATCATGTTTAAGAAGAAGTTTGGAAAAACCTAGAAATGGCCTCAAAACCAAGTTTTGCATAAAATGGTTGATGGGTAATAGGGGCAAACAACTTGTCAAAATTAAGCTGTGTAAACTGGGTGTTTGGTATTAGGGTCAAAGAGCAACTAGTTTCTCAAAATTAAGTTTTTTAGGTTTGGTGTACATTTTCCAAAATATAATTTTGATGGTAAAAAAATGACATGAAGAGAATTAGCAACAAGTAATAAAAAGAATGGTAATCATGACCTATTGACAAAATAATGTTCTACAACTATAATTAGCAATCCTGATCAAAATAAATAAATATAGTTAGCAATAAATAATATTAAGAATGATAATCAAATGTAAACATAATTAGCAAGTAGCAAAAATTATTAGCGTTATTTATATTTTTACTGTTTTATTTTTAATTAATCACATGACTTGTACATACATGTAGCTTGTAACCCTAGTTTGAAGCTCCCAAGAGGAGAAGATTGTTTTCTCCATCTATTATTCCACAATTATAATATCAATAATTACCTTTAAAATAGTGGCATTATATGATCAGCAATTAATAATAATAATATAGAGTTATGTAATATGATCAGCAACTAATTATGTTATGTAGTAACAAATAATAAGTATGAATTATTTTAAAGGATTCTCAAAGGGTAAATGGTGAACTTATAGAAGAAAAGTAAACACTATAGAGTAATTATTGATCATAACTAAGTTTTAAACTTGACAAAATAATGGTTTTGCAAATGCACATCACCCCTTGCATTTGCAAAACAAAATTTTGAGCTTCGAATTTTAGTTTTTGATATATTTTTTTAGGTTTATTTTTTCTTCAAAAGTTAATTTAGGGGAAAAAATAAACACCAAATAAGGGAAAATTATAAAAACTTAATTTTGAGGGGACAGTAATTGCAAACTATAGCCCTTTCAAGATTATTTTTTCCTTTTTTCAAATGAAAACTTACATCACATGTGAGAACATAGAATAGTGCAGCAGCAGCCAGATTACTAGGTGAATCATCCAAACTAAGACCCAGAACAGCATCAATAATAGTCTTTGCCATCCTGCGAACAAAAGGTAATTGAAGTCTAGCCACACACATACATAAACAACTCGAAGATTTCTAGGTTGCGAGCATTTATAAAAATGGACTTTAAAAAAAGGCAGATTCATGAGATAGACCAGAAAGCAACTTATGAAACCGCTACTTCTCTACACTGGGTCTTCCCCAAGAATGTGTACAATGCTTTACTTTCAGTCTTTGAGACACTGTCCTTCCTATCCAACCAACAAGCATTTTGTTTCAACTTTTAATACATCAATAAACACCTTTAAATAAACAAAATAAATAAATAATAAACTTTTAAATATTTTTCCCAGAAGGTGTAATAATTTATAGTTACAGAACATATGAGTAGACCACAGAAACTATAGAAATAACTTTTTTACTGTAATATTGTATGAGCGCTATAATATAGCTCGAGGGAAGAAAAGGAAAAGGAACAATATAAAGAGTAAATAAAAGAAAAAACCAAACATGGATCAAACAAGGTTTTTATTCCAAATAATGATATCAATTATCAACATTCAGCCTTCAAGACCATGTCTCATTCAATAATCTATAGAAACCAAGCGTTGCAATTTTGTTGTCTCCTTAGAGCAAACCCAATGCGACATCAATGGTTCACAAGTACCACTAAAGCGTCCAAGATTTGAAATTCAAGCACAACATTAATTGGTACTATCGATTTTTCAATCAAATTAAATTCCCAAATCACCAATCGAATCGAATCAAATTAGCACTATTCAATCAAATTGCACAAACCCTTGAGTTCTAAGAAGGCGGCGCCGCTGCACCGTCGCACAAATCGACAGCAGGGACAACAGACTGGCGCGTTTGATCCTCACCGGCTGCCCCATCCTCAGCCCATCCAGGGCAAAATTGACCTCGTCCACATGTTCCATCATTTCCCCAAACTCTTGGGTCTCCATCAACGTCGCCGTCGCGGTCACCGCCGGCGGGCCCATCGTCCCAACCTTCGCCGCCTTCCCATTTCTCGCCTTCTTCACCTTCCGACCACCCTCACCGCCGCGCTCCGACTCTCCGACTGAAACCTGGGTCGAATCGAAGGCCCACGGCGACGACGAAATCGAGCCCTGCGACGAGAACCCGAACCCGCAAACGTCCTGCTGCTGGGAGGTTTCCTGCGAAGAGACGGGGTCTCCCAAATCCTGATCCTCGGTGGAGGTGTCGGAGCAGGTCCTTGCGATGCTGCGGCTTCGACGGCCGTACGTGCGGACGATCATCCTCGTCTCTGGCGATGGACTGCGTCTTGTTGTCCGATCTGACGAGTCTGGTACTGATCTGAGACTCGCATTTGTGGGGGAACGGAGAGGGTTGAGTATTCCAGGGTTTCGAGATTTGAAAATTGAAATTTAACGGTTTAGGGAGAGGCGAGTGACGGATCGATACTACATCTCGGTAGCATAATAAGGCCTCGTGGAGGCTTTCTCAGGCATCGGAAGACGACCACGCCGGTCTCTCATTTTTTTCTTTTTTTCTTTTTTCTTTTATTTTTTTTATCGACAATTGTATACCAATTTTGTCCCTTACTAATTTTGTTATAAATGTACCTTTTAAGCTTTTTTGTTTTTAATTTATTGGTTAATTCAATACTGACTATAAGATTTGTGACCATTAAACTTTCAGCTGTGCGTTCAATGGAAAGTTTGAATTCATATTAAATTTAATTTGTAAATGAAGTTATATAAAAAATAAGATTAGAGCATCTCCATGGTAAGCTAAAATTTCAAACAAAAGCAATATTTAACTTACTACAGTAATATTTTGATTAATATGCTCTAATCTTGTTTTATCTATTTTTTTCTTGAATTATTATTTCGCCTAATATATTCTTTTTTATATGCTTCCTAAATTAAAAAATCCCTAGGTTTGCTGGGCAGTAGGGTGCTGTCTAGGGGAATCGAATGGCAATTAGGGAGCGCTGTCGCACGCGGGTGGGATGGGGTGCCATCTGTCGAGGGGGATGGGGGCGTCGTCGTGCGCGAGGAGGATGGGGAGTGCTATTGCGCCGGGGGGATGGGGAACGTTGGCGGAAGGAGGGGGGATGCTGCGTCTTCAAGGGACTTGCCAAGGTGGAGAGAGGAGAGAAGATCAGGAGTAGATGTGTAAATTGATATTATTTGATGACATGACATCATCAGCAAAAGTAAAAGTTGAAGCCATATTTACCTTTTTTTTTGTTTTTGCTAATGATTTGCCTAATGGATTGGAGAGAGATTTTAGTCAAATATATATTTGGCTTTTGCTTTTGCTAATGAATTGGAGATGCTCTTAGAACATCTCCAACTTATAAGCTATAGTAATATTTGGTTTAAAATTCTCTCCAATGCATTAGTTATATGTTAAGAGCAACTCTAATGGGCTCTCTATTATTTACAAATAGAGAGCCAAATGCCAAAAACTAACTCCCACACACTCTTCAGCTCACTCTGCTGTGTTGCCGCCCTGAGCGAGCCCTCTCGCTCGCTGCAGGTCTTCCACTCCTCCCTCCTATGGCCCCGCTGCTATGTGATCCGGCGATCTGTGACATCCATCCAACCAACGACCGTGAGAGTGTGAGACCATCTCTGCCTCAATCCGGCGACTGGAGATCCGTCCGACTCCGACTGTGAGACCGTGACCATCCCTACCTCGATCCGTGATCCGTTCAACCATGTGTGAGGTGCGTGAGTATGTCTATTTCTCCTGTGTTGCTTCCAAGTAGCTTATGCTTAGTTATTATTTAGAGGTCGTGAAGATTGAACATTGAAGAACTATAAAAAAACCCTGCAATGTAAATGTGTGAGTATGTCTGTTCTTGTAGATGTGTGTGAAGAATGTGAAAATCTTCTTATCGAGAGTGGAAGAAAACATATGTTGACTTTACCAATTTACGGGAATGATGTGAGAGCCTTATACAATTGTCAATTGGGGTCTTGCTCTTTCATTTTGTGCACATTTGATTGCCGACGTTAGGCCGTTAAGCATTGTCCTTGCTTTTTTTTTTGTACCCATTAGATTATGTGTCTTTTCTTTTCCTTCTATGCTATGGTTTTACTAATGTTTCTGGGGTGATTTCAATCTCAAATTATGAGAAAAGAAAAACTTGTGCCCATGAAAATTACTAGATTAAAAGTGAAGAGTGGATTGAAATTTTCACATTTAGTATTTTGAACATGATTTTTTCTACCTCCTATGCCCTTTTAAGCTTGCTATGAATTCATTTCTGTTGTTTTTCAATAGAAATTTGAACTATGTTTTACAATAAGTGTAATGCGACTCTCTATTATTATCGTTGTCAAGGGCCGCGCCCCTGCACGCACTCTCTCTCTCCCTTCCCCCCACCCATTGCGCCATCTCTCCAAGGCTGCGCACCGCCTCCACGGCGTTGCTAGGAGGTAGATCTGGTCTGACTCGACCGCGCACAGCCCCGACGGCATTGCTGGGAGGTAGATTGGGTCTGACGCCGTGTACCAAGTCTCGCGAGGAAGGGCGGATGAGGCAGATAGAATAAATTATTATTTTAATAAAAATAAAAATAAAAATTATTTTAAGCAACACATCGGCACGAATTGAATGAAGACTACACGGGATGTGCAAGGAGTATACGTGGCGATGCACATGACATGTCTCCATGTGTAATTTTTCTAATATTTTTAATGCATAACGAGTTAAAATAACTATAAAATGATATATTTATAAGCTAATCTGAGTTTTTGGAATTAGTTATAATTTTTCAAAGTTGGAAATAAATATAAGAAAGTGACAGTGCACGTGGCGATGCATGTAGCGATGGTCGCTACGTGCAATTCTTTTCATATTTTTGTTGGATAACTAGTTAAAATATCTACAAAATGGTATATTTTATAAGTCAATCAAAGTTATGTAGAATTAGTTATGATTTTTTTAAGTTGGAAAAAATCTACAGCACCACGGGCACAATATTTGCACGCAGTGGGCTTGGTGCATGCACGTGGTGATACACGTCCCTGTGCACGTGGCGATACATGTCCCGTGCACGTGGTGTACATCACCATGTGTAGCGCCACATGCGGTAGGTTTCCTTTCGGGTGCAGGCATAGGGCAGTCACGTGCTCAATTTCGGGCTTCCGAAATTGGGGTGTGACATAACCCCCTTGCCCTTCCCTGCTTTCTTTCATATGAGACACAATTTCCCAACAAAATAACTATTACTTTGATTTCAGATACTTCGTGATAAGGGATTGCATCCTCAACTTCTAACCCGAACTTCAACTTGTTAAGATAGACTTACTTCAATTCAAAGAGATTTGCGATGAAAGCTCCAATACAGAATTTGAACACATAAATCAATAGAGCAATACAAACTTCCTTTTGAGTTAAAGTCTTCTTCACCCGAATCAAACTGCATACTAAACCGAACGAATTATCTTTGAACAACACATGAGTCGAATGACATCAAAACTTAGAGACGAACATCCTTCATTTCAAACCAAACTAGATAGGCTTAAGATGCTTCCAAGAAACAAGCTCACCAAGGACAACTTCATAATGAATTTGTAACATATAACACATCTTAAACTGAACTCTTGTGAGACACTACAGTCGTTCAAGCGAATTCCTTTAATAACTCTTCGAGACGCATACACCACTTTTTCGAGATATAAACTCTTGTCACAAACAGTAACCCACAGGCTTAGTACATGAACTTTGATGATCACAGGGACGGATTTAGGGGGGCCGGCAGGGGCCATGTGTCACGACCCGAGCAGCGTGGTGCTGGCGGGACATTTCTCAGTGGCACGATTCAGGAATGTATTCGTGCTACATAAAGGAGAGGGGTTGGTTGAAAGCGTAGATGGTGCGTAGCAGAAGGTTCCAGGCAGTTCGTGGAGGAAAACGGATGGAACCCCTTCGGAGTTCAGACCTGCCGACCTGGTTGAATGCGGGGAGCACGCCGGTAGTTGAGGACTTGACGTTGAAGAAGAGATTTGGCCATCCTTACACAAACTGGTCGGGAACTGGAGCCATTCTCCTGATGAGCCCAATGGCAGGGTGAAACCAGTCTACGTGCACTTCAACCCTCAAAGGCTAAACTTAGCAAAAAGTGGATAGAGAAGCTAAGTGCTGCAATGGGTTAAGAGGCGCAGGAAACCTGATCCCGTGACAAATGGTATCAGAGCCGAACCGGCCCATATCCTGAAGACTCGCTGAGCACTCTCGCGAGTAGCGTGATCCTAAGGTGGGAGCTCACAGAGGTGAGTCGACTGATAGTGTCTTGCACGCCTTGCGTCCATAGAGTTGGAGTATCCTAGAGTGTGATACAGAGTTAGGCAAGGGAGTATGAAGGAGCGCGTTGGAGCGATCTTGGAAGCCTCCTATCCTTTGGACATTGGGCGAGCGAGAGAGCATCTTGGTAAAGGTGTTGCAACCTGCGGGGAAGCAATGTCCAAGCTGTTGACATTGGACGAGTGGGAGAGCGTCGAGGTAATGATGCCATCGCCTGCGGGGAAGCAATGTCGACAAACGCAACGAGGACGTTGCAAGGATTGGGTGGAAGAGAATGTCATGACCCGAGCAGTGTGGTGCTGGCGGGACGTTTCTCAGTGGCACGATTCAGGAATGTATTCGTGCTACGTAAAGGAGATGGGTTGGTTGAAAGTGTAGATGGTGCACAGCGGAAGGTTCCAAGCAGTTCGTGGAGGAAAACGGATGGAACCCCTTCGGAGTTCAGACGTGCCGACCCAGTTGAATGCGGGGAGCACGCCGGTAATCGAGGAATTGACGTTGAAGAAGGGATTTGACCATCCTTACACAAACTGGTCGGGAACTGGAGCCGTTCTCCTGATGAGCCAAGTGGCAGGGCGAAACCAGTTTACGTGCGCTTCAACCCTCAAAGGCTAAACTTAGCGGACCGTGGATAGAGAAGCTAAGTGCCGCAATGGGTTGAGAGGCGCAGGAAACCTGACCCCGTGACACATGGCCCCCCTCCCTCCAGCCATTTTTTTAAACAAATATAATTTATATATATTAATTAATTTAATTTTAATTACATATTATATATAAAATTAGAATTAAATTAATTAATAATATAATTTACTATCATATATTAGTTGTGATAAATATATTATTAACTATAATAGTGGTAAAAAATTATATAATTTTAAAAAGTTATTTGATTTGATTATACAATAATTTGATGAGTTTTTTATGCTTTTATGTTATTAGTTTTAACTTAAATGGTACTAATTGTCAATGCTGGTTTCAAAGCCAATTAAGTGAGGCTTGAGTCTTGGCCTCTAAAAATTAGATGAGGTTTGAGTCTTGGCCTCCGAAAATTAGATTAAAATTAGGACTTCTAGACCTCATATCATTTTGGCCTAACTTCCGGCAGTAGAAAAGAATTAAAAATTAATTTATAATTTCGACAATAATATATGTTTTAAAATGTTATATTATTACTATAATTATAGTAAAGTAATAATAAAAATAAAAATCGACAATTTAATTGTATCTACATAAGGGCTTTTAATTTAATAATCACCTTCGACCTCATAAAATTCGGGACCGGTCCTACTAATTGTAGTTTTAAATAACAATTTATAAACGTGAATTACATACTTTATATCTCAGCCCCCCTAACCGGACTTTCTGGATCCGTCCCTGGATGATCACCACGTGATTATTTCGAGATGTCTTTGAGATATTACCATTCATTCGGACCGAAGTAAATTGTTCATAACAGAGTTCTCGCAACCAGCGATGGATCCAAAAAGTTCAGTTAGGGAGAGGGGGGAGCGAAATATGAAGTATGTAATTCACGTTTAAAAACTGTTATCTAAAACTATAATTAGTATAGGTGGTTTCGAGATTTAAAGAGTCTAAGGTGATTATTAAATTAGAAGCCTTTATCCATAAATTAAATTATCGATTTTTATTTTTTAATTATAATTATATGAACAATATAAAATTTAAAAATATATATATCATTGTCGAAATTATAAATTAATTTTTGATTGTTTGTTGTCGTCAGAAGTTAGGCCAAGATGAGATGAGCCCTGAAAGCCCTAATTTTAATCTAATTTTTGGGGGCCAAAGACTCAGGTCTCACTTGTCTGGCCTTGAAACCAACACTGACGATTAGTACCATTTAACTTAAAATTAATAACATAAAAGCATAAAAAACTTATCAAATTATCATATAATCAAGTTAGATAATTTTTTAAAATCATATAATTAATTTACACTATTATAATTAGCAACATGTTTATCACAAATAATATAGTATAGTAAATTATATTACTAATTAATTTTAATTGTAATTATATAAATAATTAAAAGACATCTAAATGTGTGATAAAGTGAAATATATAATTTCCATTTAAATCCAAACATTAAACATATACATATACACATGTGAATTGCTACAACTACTAACTTTAAAAAGTGGATGAATTAAAAGCTTTTCCCATAAATATTATAAACATCTAATGAATTATCACCACTATATTATCAACTTTGTTGCTAACATCTGATTTTCTATTTCACTTTTCCCCATTTAACCACTCATGGTTATAATTGTCACAATTTATTTATTTAAACAGTGTAGGATTTAAAGTCAAAAATGTTCTACATAGAGAATATATGTACTAATATAGAGTTAGTGGAATTAGAAAATGTAGAAAACGTTCTGCATGTACTACCAGTGCGCGTGCGCACACACACACACACACACACACACACATATATATATAGTACACAAACAAAAAAACAGCAAAGCAACAAAAAATATGAAAACAGAAACTTATAATTGCACGCCAAACAAAGGAAAACAAAAAAAGCCAGACATACCTTAATAATATTATGAAAACAAAAAAATTATTTGTGAAAAAAATAAACAAACACCATGGTCTATTGTGAAAACGGAAAAATTATGAAAACAACAACAATTGTCAAAGGTTCTTGCCAAATACCACAGTCAATTATGAAAAAAAGAACAACTACAACAAAATTATAAAAACGCCAGACAGTATACAAATTTTCGAACGCTTATAGGTCTTGCTGCTTGTAAAATTCTTACAATATACTTAGATTAGAGGAAGATACCTCGTTTCCCTTCGTAGATTCGATCCCCAGCAAAGGGTCTAGGTTTTAATTGCCAAAGCAGGAACGATCTTCAGCAAGTGTCTGCGGTCCGAGTGGAAGAAGCAGGTGGTCCGAGTGTGGGATGTTGAGGAAGAGGGAGACGGTGATTTTGGAGGAGCGACCGGAGTTTCAAAGGTTTGAGTGTCTATACGATTCGGCAGTGAGGAAGGGATGGAGATGGAGATGGCGAGTCGAGCGAGGAAGGGTTCCAGAGGCTTCTTCGATCGAGACTTTTTTGTTTTGCGCTTAATAATGTAAGTAAATAAGTAATTTAATATTTTATTTAATAATAAACCATTACGGCGTTTTAATCTCATGCCGGTATAAATACTTATGGGACGGCGTTTTAAATGGCGCTGGTAATTAAAATCTCTGTGTCGGCGAAATATTATAGAAACGCCACCACTTATATTTATCTTGCGGCGATAAAATAAATCGCCGTTACAATGACATATTGCGTCACCTTCTAAAAACGCTGCCACCGAAACGCCGCCTAAGTGCAGTTTTCCTATAGTGGTTATATATATACCTATTATTATAATTTATATATATTTATTTAAAAAAATTGGGGTGGGGGGGGGGGGGGTATTGTAAAGTCTGAGGACTTTAAAAATCCCACATCCGCTGGGAGGATAACGAAGTATGCCTCTTCAGAAGGCGTGGAGACCTCTCCTGGCACGAGACCTTTTGAGGTGCTTGTGCGGCACTACCAAGAACAAAATCAGAAATTGGGCTTGGGCACTGAACTAGATAATATCGTGCTATGGGAGACTTGGGTTGTTACACATTGCCCCTGCTGCCCCCTAATTCCGTCCCTACTCGCAACTAATTAAAGGAATGAGACACGTTTTGAGACGAAATAATTTTGGTTCTAAACAAATCACGAACTAGACTCTTAACACTTGGCAATTTCTCGAGCTTTTTAAATAAGTTCTCTAACACTTTGACTTTTGCATGGTTAAATCAAATTCAAAGATCCAACAAAGAGAAATCAAAACAAGTGGTAAAACAAATTATAAACTTTTGAATTCTTAAGATAGGTACCAAAAGGGTGTTTTGGGAGTGTTAACTATTTTGTTTACGCATAATCAAGTCTCGAATCCGTCTCTAGTAACATAGATTTTTTTAGATGATCAATTGCACCTTCAAAATAGTTAGTGGTGACTTTATTTTTCATTACTATTGGATTAACTTTGAGTTTGTATCCCCTAAAGTGGGATCAGACAAAATCCAATGATGATAAGTAGGCTATAGTGTTTGACAAACCTAAAAGGTTTGAGCTTGAAATGGTATGTTTGACAAACTAAATGGGTTTAAGCTTGTAATGGTATGTTTGACAAACTAAAGGGGTTTAAGCTTATTGATACTCGTGCAGATATAATGAGTTAAGCTATAGGGTGACACAAAACTATGAAATGGTTTGATGTTGGTTATTCTGTTACATGTTATATTGTTCTTGATGATCATGTAATAAATGAACAAATTATGGTTAAATTGAGGATTAATCTTCTCCAGTTGATGCTTGCTTATGATATATGTTTGAAATAGCATTTAATTATACAATGGATGATTCTATGGGTAGCTAGGATATTACACTGGTACATGCATACATATCATGTGGATCTTAGGTTTGGTTTACGCCGTAAGGGTGGTGTGGAATTATAGATGACCTACCACGCAATTGTGCTCATTTTTACATTGACGATACGTTTTTTCAGGTACTAACAAATTAGTTGAAGGCTGGTCAGAAGTTTGTAAGTCCCAAGAGGAAGGGCGAGTGTGAATAGACATTTTCGAGGAAGCTAATTATAGCAAAAAAATATATACAAATAATGACTATAATACAATATTAATTAAGAAAAAGACAAAATAGTATATGAGTAATAATAAATACATAGACAAGTCTGAGATGAGTTAATAAGTTTGACAAGAGGACCTCAGACCATAAATGAATATTCCAACAAAAGATGATTTTTAGTTACAGATATAAAATGGCAATATCCTCTATTGATTATGGATCATCTACGTAAAGATTAATAGTTGATTTAATAGTTGGCAATATCCTCTGTTGATTTTTAGGATTATTTGCTTACATTCCAAGCACCTTCAGATATCTTCTCAAATAGTTGGTCCCAGTTCCAGCACGCATAACCAAAGAAAAACCAGTAGTCTGTAAAAGAAGGATTTCCATACTTAACAGTTCATTAATTTCGTTAAATGTTGATTAAGAGAGTAAACAATTGGTAAGACTTTTGGATATTGATATTTTCCATCCTTAAGGTTTAGAGAAACAAGAGGCATTCCTTTCCTTATATGAGGTCCACCCACAGACAGCGGAGCCTCTTTTTAACAGTTCAAGACCCTCTTCAAATCCTTTGGCGTCCCAATTGATATGCCTACAAAGGATCAGACCTTGAAATCTTGTATTCTGATTTGCCGTCACAATAACAATCTTGGATTCTTCAAACAGTTGAACATCAAGAAGCTTGTCAGCAGCAAGGATGCTGGAACCAACAGTTATGGGAGGGGCTGGCTGTTTCACGCAAGCTTTTTGAAATGGAAGATATTTCTGTGTATCTGGCTCTCGTCCTCATCAACGGCAGGTGGCACCTTATTAAAGGAATTCTGATAACTTCCCTGATTTTCTGCCTCACTCCACAGCAGTCCTACCTACCAAAAATCAGTATTTGTTATAGAGACAAAAAAATAAAATAAAATAGACGCACTAGGATTCAATTCAAGTAAAATAAGCATTACATGCATTTTACATGAGTATTCATACTTCACATTGATGCATTTAATGTCAAAATATCGAAAACCATTGGACTTCTAAATATGATAACTCTTATTAATACTTAATATTACATATGTTAGTCCATATATTGGTTTAAACCCAACACTCATAAATCATAATACTATCATATTGTCTTCTTCTCTTTTATAATAATAAATACACGATTTGGTGATCCATGCAGTGTATTGAGTAAGGATGCCATACTGAACAAGCATATTGAAATCAATGCAGAGGTCCTTACAGCTTACTCATGGAGTGATGTTCCCATCATACTAAAAAACAATAAATAAATAAAAAGTTGTGGACATAACATAGTCAGGCCATTTGAGCAAAACAGAACTCGCTCTGTTTGAGCAAGGAGCTCAAGTGTTGCCAGTTCAAGTTTTGTGTTACTCAACCTATTGAAACAACAGTCTAATCAAAAGTATTGTTTATTTTGATATCTATGCCATCCTATCTTTTTTATAAATCACATGAATAAAGACAATCAGGGAGAGAGGCCAGGAAGATCATAAACCCAAATTTCAGCCAAATCAGATCAAGTTCAATGATCAGTATACACAATCAAGTCAAACTTGATTTTCATTATTGTAGACTTCTACTGTATGGCCTTGAACATATGACCAAATTTCAGCCTAATCCAGTGGAACTTAAACAAAGCCCTAGATTTGAAATCAGGTCTTATATATCTTCAAGAGTTGCATATTTTACAAATTGAAAGATCTGGGATCTAACATTAGGATTCTAATTCCAAAAAAAAGGATATATATTATTAATAATAAAGCATAATCAACTTAAGTTTTTGGTAAATGCATCTGCCCAGTGTGATGAGAAAAAAGGTGGCAAGTACTTTTTCAGATAAGGAATTTTTTTTACCTGTCAGCATTTAGAACAATGTACCACTGATGAGTTCAATACGAATAGTTCTTTATGATAGTATGGCTCTTGAGACATGCACTTCATTGTATGTAATGCAATTCGTTCTGCCCATCAATATTGAATACATATTTAACTTAAGCTGACAAACAGATAAGAACTACAGGTGACCCAATAGCATCCACTTCATACTATGCCTTGCTCTAGATTGAATCTAAAATAGAATATGATTTTACTAAAAAAGAGCTGAAAGTCAAAATATAACTACTTACAAGGTGTGAGATCTGTTTAGGTGCTCAAGTCACCCATTGAAAATTGGACTCGACCAATCCAATGCTTGAATCATTACATGCAGAGCAACGCAACAAAAGCATGAAGGTAGGCTAAACTCCTACGAGAATTTGAACAAACCACATAATGTAAGTAGCCACTTTTACGTGAGCTATCTCTATATCATAAAGATTGTTATTTATAATTTGAAATCTACCATGTTGGTCTCATTTAAAAAATATAATTATTTTTCTTCGGGTTACATTTGAAGGCTAATATTATTCTATTTTATAAATAAAATGAAACACATATTTGGAGACTTATTAATAGAGAAAAATAATTATTTAACCTTCAGTCCCTTAGAAGACTATGAAGCAATCTATAAATAAAATGAAGCACAAACTGACAAGCATTTAAAGTCTAAAATTTCACACTTTCAGTTCCTAAACTTTGACAATTTCATTTACTACCCATGCAATTTTTTTAGTATGATCCAAATCTTTGATTTTAGGACACAATTGGAGACTAAGACCGATTCTATCAAATTCTTGAACTACACCTTCATTGTCATTACTATTATGTTTTTTTAAGGTGGTTACAATTCAATATGTGCTTTCTTTCTATATATGGACAACAAATGAATTTCATGTTGGGCCGAAATTCACAGTTTATCCATGTAATTCCAGAAATAAAGATCTAACAGCTTGTTATCAAAGTGGGTCTGAAAAGGGTGGCTGGTCCATTAGTTGACTTGAAATGCACACAATTACTGTCTCCCATCCCATGTCTTTCCATGTCCATTATGTATTCCCAAAACAAGAACCAGAATCCACATTGCATTGTAAAAGAGAAAACATAGGTTATAACTTCCAACACATAAATCCTACACAAACATTCTAATGAAATCAGTAATGTTCTGCTACTAAAAAAACTTATAGTGGGTAACCTTTGCAATGACTCCAACTGTTGTATTATAGAGAAGGATGAGGAATTTAGTTTATAGAGAGGGTTGAGGAATTTGTATTAAATTAATAATCTTACCACTCAAATAGAACCTTAGATTCCAAAATCAAGACCACTCAATCGAAAACATAAAACGAGCAAGCACTCACACATTCAAGTTTCATTTCATAAAATTATCCATTTAGCATGATCCATGTACATAACCCCTGATTTTTTTTATGATTGTTCAATAAATGGACGTCTTTATCCAAAATCAAGTCCAAAGAACTTCTCAATAATAAAAAATCAAATTAACACAATTTCTCATTTATCTAATATTCAAATCACAATCTAATACAAAAGAAAACTATAACTTGAAGAAATGATTCAGCCATCTCTCCTTGTAAAGGCCAAGTAGTTGAAGATCTCTTCGACAAGTTATGACTCAAATAAAATTCATAACCCAGTATGTATTAACCCCCCCCCAACTCTCTCACTCTTGCAATTGATACCCATAAGATAATGGTGGTGCTTATGTACTCTTAGTCTCTTACAATTCTCCAAACGTTTCTATAACATCTTAAACATCTAAGTTTCTAGACTAAAGGTTAAAAATATTCAACATTTCATATATTTCATTATGAAGGTAATTTGCATAAGCAAACAAATGCAATTACGTAAAGCATTGTATGAAATCAACATTTATGATGATTTGTATTCAACCCACCAGATAGAACTTTACATGAAAAAGACAAGGTCAAGTGCACTCTACTCTGCAGGATAAAAACTGACATGTCCCCATCATAAGTATACACATTTACATAAAACTAATCAATATAATGATCAATAAAACATATATTATCACATTAAAATTCAGTGTTCATAGTATATGGAAACTCACACATCCAACATTAGAACACAAGTAAAAATGAACAATAAAACATTTTGAGTTCTGATGATTCTCCTTACCTGTTTGGATCCGAGCTAATAAACCACATCTAAAAAAGAGCAATTTAATCTACCAACCGATACTAGTTCATGTAAAATAGCAATGGTGGTTGCATCAGCACACAAACCGCTCTTCACCATTCTGAGAATAAGTTGTTTTGCCATTGATAAATCATTACATCGAAGAAGTCCCCGTATAATTATATTATATGTGACACTTGTAGGGGTACACCCGCTCTCTTCCATTATTTCAAGCAAGGCAATTCCTTGATTTAGCTGTCCACTTTGACAGAATCCATTGATCATTATAGTGTATGTATAGGAATTGGGTTGTAACTTTTTATCCTCCAAGCTAGAAAACACTTCGTTCGCATCACCAAGCTTCCCATTTGAGCACAAGCCATCAATGAGAATGTTGTATATTATTATATCATGAATATCACGACATGTTTCTATCACATTAAACAATTTCATAGCCTCCTCAACCAATTGATTCTTGAACAGGCCATCAAGTAAAGAACAATAGGTAACCATGTCTGGAACTAACCCATGGGTTTTCATCTTTTGAAGAAGGCTTAGGGCCTTTGATGATTGGCCCACATGGAACCAGCCAGTGATAAGAGTGGTGAAAGTGACAACATCAGGACTAATGCTTTTTTGGGCCATTTCATCAAGCAGCTCCATGGCCTTTCCCATTCTTTTACTCTGACAAAATCCATTAATCAGGATGGTGTAACTATGAAGGACTGGCAAGCAGCCCCTATGAGCCATGCAGTTGAAGACATTCAATGCCTTCTCCACATTCCCTTGCAGACAGTACCCATGCATCAGTGAATTGTAGGTTAGAGTGTCAGGCTCTAGTCCCTGTTCATTCATCGCTTCAAGAACCTGTTCAGCTTCGACAATCTTACCAACCTTACACAGCGAGTCAACCAACACGTTAAAGGTGCACACGTCCATTTTGATCTTTCTACTCTCCATCTCATTCAACAGCCTCATAACTTCCTCCCAACATTCTAGCTTGCACATGCCATGAATCAGGGAGGTGTAGGTGATGGTATGAGGGGGGAATGCCTCTCTCAGTCATTTGAGTGAGGAGGCGGGAAGCCTCATCGAGGAGACTTTTCTTGCAGAGGCAATCGATGATGGTGCTATATGTGATTACATTGGGGGGGACACCCTCTCCCTTCCATCATCCCAAGCACCCGGATAGCAGCATCGTTTTCCCCAATTTTACACAAGCCGTCGATGATTGTTCCGTAGGAAACCACATCAGGCTCACATCCGTCCCGCACCATTTGGTCAAATAATTGCACGGCCTGGGGTGTTCTGTCGCAGCTGCAGAGCCCCCTCATGAGAGTGCTGAATGTGTGGGCGTTGGGCGAGTGGCCAAGTTTAAACATCCTAGCCAAAACAGAGAAAGCATAACCCAGCTTACCGTCTAGGCGGCAGTAACAGTTGATGAGGATATTGAAGGTACAAACGTCGGGGATGATTTGCGACGACGACCATGGTGATGAAGGAAGATGATAAGACATGAGGTGGTTGAGGATGAGGGAGACGGCGGTGGAGTAATGTTTCATTCTCACGATTGAACCCAGCAATTTGTTGCATTTCATGACCCTGGGCCTAGACGGGGTGGGTTTGGAGCGAAGCAATTGGGCGAATGAATCTAAGGCTTTAAGACCATTATTATTATTATTATGCTCACAAGTAGTAAGAGGAGGGGAAGGGGGGGCGATAGGGTTTAGTCTTCATCGTCTCCATGGTCTTAGCATGGATTATTTGTATGGATTAATGATGAAGAAGATGAAGGATAGAAGATGAAGAAGATGAAGAAGATGAAGAACAAATACCTCGGCGCCTCCTCCTTTCGTTTCGTCTTCTCTCAACTAAATAATACAATTCCTATCAAATATCCCATAATATAATATGTTATATTTTATTAGTTCTAATAAAATTATTAGCATGAGATGCCCTGTAAATGTCATTCTCTTCCTATACCTAGACCTAGTCTGCCCTGTTCCTCTACTTTGTGGAACAATTCTAGGATGTAGATTTTTTTCCTCCTCCCTCTCTTACACAGACATAATTGGGCATTTGGGCTCACATAGTAGGGGTGAAATCGGTTCGGTTTGAATTGATTTAAGTCATTTTTCAAACCAATTTGATGTGTTTCGGTTTGGACAAAATCTAACCAAACCAAACCTGTTGCTTGGACCAAACCAAACCAGACCGAACTGATTCGGTTTGAACCGGCGGTTTGGATTATTATCAGTTTGGATCGATTTGAGTCAGTTTAATTCATAAATTCTTGAATTCTTAAAATTAAAATGATGTAAAATAATAAATAAATAAATAGTGTGTAAGCATATCAATATTTATACATATTAAATTTATAATTATAAGTCTCAAAATTTGATAATATAATTCACAAATATAACATATCAAGTATTAACAAACAATCTTAAATAAATAAATCCAAAACATAAAATAAAAATATAAAATAAGTAAATAACAACATTATTCGGTTCGCTTTGGTTTAAACCGCGGTTTTAAAATCTCAAACCAAACCAAATCGATATATTATTCGGTTTCAAACCAAACCAAACCAATTCTTGTTTGGTTTCAACGGTTTGATAAATTGGCGGTTTCGGCGGATCGGTTTGAACCGGTTTCGGTGGTTTGACGGTTTACAGTTACACCCCTATCACCTAGTCCTCTTTCTACGTAACGTAATTCCCGTAACAAATCAGGACTTCCATGTACATGTTTGAATGTTTACCTCACTTCTGCATTTAAAAAACCAATAAAAACAAAGTAAATCAATGTCGACTGTTGAGCACACTATATATATATATATATATATATATATATTATAAAAAGTTCATGAAAAATGAAAATTATGTATTAAAGTTTTATTTTAAAATGACAAATTTATGTATAAGAATATGAAAAACCAATTTTCCCTTTTGAAACAATTTTTTTTATAAATGTGCAAAATTAAAACTGAAAATGTTAAAATATTATTTTCATTCTTTATGACTTAAAATTTTTTAAAAAAACTTTTGTTGTTTTTAATTTTTAATTTTTTATGCTCGAAAATAGATATTACATTGGGGTATTAAACGGCCGGACTGAGCCCGGGCATTAACGGGCTGAGCTCATTTAAAATTAGGTAGAAAAACAAATAAGCTCGAAACTAGAGTCTCGAGTAGGGTGCTTCGAGCAATGGGGTGTGAGTCGCTCGAAGACTAGGGAATGTGAAAAAGAGCTTCGAGCATCGAGCAAAGACTCAAGCAGTTGGGAAGTATTGTTAACAACTCATGTTTCGTGGTATGGAATATTGTTATTTACTTAGCATGAAATGTTAATTGGTATGAATATGATTATGGGTTTAGAATCTCATGATGTTCATGGCTTGGATGTTTTTGTTTTGTTAGTTTGATTGGCGGGTTAACCGAGCTCTCATATAGGGCTTATTAGAGGCCAAGGTCCCATATATGACTGGTTGACTGCGTGAGGTCCCATATGTGGCAAGCTTAGCGTCGCGTTCCTACATATGGCTAGTAGGCTATGAGAGCCACACTGTGTTGACTTAATTTGACATAGCAGTGGTTGATATATTATATGATTGTGGTAAACTGTTGTGATTTCATTTATATTCAATAGGATATTACATTAACACATGCATACACTAAATATGTAGTCCTAGATGTTAGTTTTGATAGGGTGGTGTGGATGTTGGTCAACTACTGGGCATTTGTGCTAACCTTACATAGTTACATTGTTGTTAGGTCTTTTCAGGTTTCGCCAGGAGGTAGCCATTAGATTCGCAATTGAGCAGACTGGACCCCATTGAGTAGGGAACTTTCCTTATTTATTCTCTAGTTGACTTATTGTTTTACATTATTAGTTTCTTTATTTCCGAACATGGTTTTGTGGCCACTGTATTGTTAGGTACTTTTCTCTTGGTTTTTGGTATGAGTTGAAATGTAGAATTCTTGCTGAGATGAATAATGCTCTGACTATTACAGTAGAGAATATACTTCTTTTGAGTCAATCCTAGCTCTTGTAAAAATTTCTTTATCCACAGTATCTCTTTGCAACCTTCAGTGATTATAATATACTTCGCTTCTATGGTAGATAAGGCAACACACTTTTGAAGTCGTGATTGCCATGAAACAACTCCTCCTGCAAATGTTATTAGGTATCAGGATATGAATTTTCTCTTGTCTACATCTCCAGCCATATCTGCATCTTTGTATCCTTTTATTAGTCTCAAAACATAAAAACTGACTGAATGTACCTTAGAGATACCTTAATATCCATTTAACTGTTGCTCAATGTTCCTTTCTTGGATTTGATAAAAATCTAGTTACAATGCCAACTGCGTGAGCAATATTTGATCGGGTGCACACCATAGCATACATGAGACTGTCAACTGCAGACTGATAAGGAACTTTCATCATGTCTGATTTCTCCCCTTCAGTTAATGGACTTTGGCTCTTCGTGGGCTTGAAATGTCTCGCAAGTGGAGTACCAACTGGTTTCATCTTGCTCATGTTGAACCTTTCAAGAACCTTCTCAATATATCGTTCCTGAGATAACCAAATCTTATGATTTTTCCTGTCCCGAGTGATTGTCATGCCAAGAATTTGAGTAACATCTCCTAAGTCCTTCATTTCGAATGACTTGTTCAACTCTTGTTTTAACCTGTTAATTTTGGTTGTATCTCGACCAATAATTAATATATCATCAACATAAAGTAATAAAATAATAAAATCATTATTAGAAAACCTTTTGATGAAAACACAATGATCAGCAGTTATTTTGTTATACTCATTTTTCTCCAAATGAGTTAAATTTCTTGTACCATTGTCTCGGTGCCTGTTTCAAATCATATAAACTTTTTTTTAATTTACATACCATGTGTTCTTTTTCTTTCACCTGAAATCCTTCAGGTTGCTCCATGTATATCTCCTCATCGAGATCATCATGTAAGAATGCAGTCTTTACATCGAGTTGTTGAACCTCCAAATTTAGGCTGGCCGTCAATCCAAGAACAACTCTAATAAAAGACATTTTAATCACAGGAGAAAAGATTTCATCAAAGTCAATACCTTTCTTTTTGTCCAAAGCCTTTTACTACCATCCTAGCCTTATAGCATGGTTGTAAACTGTTATCTTCTCCTTTGATTCTATACACCCACTTATTCTTGAGTGTCTTCTTCCCATGTGATAACTCTATCAGGTCAAATATGTGGTTCTTATGTAAGGATCTCATCTCCTCTTGCATGACTTTCCTCCATTTCATCTTCTGCTAACTTCTGATTGCTTCATCATAATTCTCTAGCTCTCCCCCTTCAGTGAACATTACATACTCATGTGGTGAGTATTGACGACTCGGTTGTCATTCTCTGGTAGATTTCCTCAACTGTGCTTCTGGTGGAACCTGTTGTGGCATATCTAATGATGTATCATCAGATGGAGATATATTACGTAGTGATGATGTATCAATCACAATATCTAGAACTATTGGTGGTGAGTTTGGTTTCAAATTTATTGGAATTTCCTCAAACTAACTTTTCTGGCTTTTCAAAATCTTCAATGGTCTGATATTCAAGAAAGACCACATCTCTACTTCTAAAGATCCTTTTGTTAATGGAATCCCATAGTCGGTAGCCAAACTCCTCATGAGCATATCCTAAGAAGATACACTGTTTTGCCTTTTCCATTCAATTTTGTTCTTTTATCTTTTGGGATGTGTACAAATGCCCAGCAGCCAAATACTTTCAAATGTTTATATGAATCCTCTTTACCTATCCAAACTCGTTCTGGTACATCATAGTTCAATAGAATAGATAGAGATATATTGATAAGATCAATTGCAGTCCTCATTGCCTCCCCCATAGGAGCTTGACATTTTTGCATTTGAGAGCATACACCTAATTCTGTCACAAATGGTCCTATTCATCCTTTCAGCAACTCCATTATGCTGAGGTATTTTGGGTACTGATTTTTTCAACCTGATGCCATAACTTTTGCATTACTCCTCGAATGGACCACGATACTCTCATTTATTGTCTGCACGTGCACACTTCAACCATCTGCCTATTTCTCTTTTCGCTTTTACATGAAACTGCTTAAAAACCTTCTGCACTTGATCTTTAGTTTTTAAAGCAAAACCCATACTTTTCTAGAGTGATCATCAATGAAAGTCACAAAATAAATAGCACCACCCATTGACTTGGTGCTCATCATGCAGACATCATTGTGTATCAGATCTAAAATATCTTCTTTTTTGGAAGGTAAATAACTATGAAATGATACTATGTGTTGTTTTCCTATTATACAATCAACATAAGTATCTAAATGTGTACCTCTGAGTTTGGGTAAAAGATCTTTCTGTGACAATATTTTGAGTCCTTTCTCACTCATGTGGCCAAGTCGTCTGTGCCACACTTCTGCTGAAACCTCCTTTAGGACAACGTTAATTTATCCACCACATGTTTTGACATTTGTAAGATAAAAAGAATTATCTTTCTTGCCTTTTGCAATTATTAGATTAGCTTTGGTAAGTTTTAATTTTCCATCACTAAAAGAGCTGATGTATCCTACATCAAGCATTCCAGTGGATATTAGATTGAAGCGAATATCAGGACATGCCTCACATCTTTGAACATTAACCTGCATTTAATATTAGTTTTCACGAAAATATTGGCAATACCAATAATTTTTTATGCACCATCATTTCCCATCTTAATATTTTCAAAATTTCCTGAGGTATAAGATGAGAAGAAATCTCGTTGTGCTGTGACATGATAGGATCCACTTGAGTCAATTACCCATGTTGAATCATCTCTCATAAAGTTGACCTGATTATCGTCCTGAATAATAACAATTTCATCATTAGCAACTGTAGTGTTATTATTCTGGGTTTTACCTTCAAAATTTCTTTGCTCTGCCTTTAGCTTCCGACACTCTTGGATGAAGTGTGCAGGCTTTCCACAATGGTGACATTTTATGTCGTATCTCGATCAAGATTTCAATCGAGAATTTCTTTGCTTCTGCTTTTTCCCTACCATTATTGTTTTCCTTGTTGTTCGGTGACAAGGGCCTCTGAGTCTAGAGTATGTCCCTCATCCTTCCTTCAAGATTCTTCATTTAGCATTCGATCTTTCACCATTTCCACGGTGAGTTTTCCATCAGGTGCCGAATTGCTGACTGACACGACCAACGTGTCCCACGACTTTGCAAGGAACTCAACATTAACAAGGCTTGCAACTCATCATCCCCCATCATTTTCATGAAATTTAATTAATCAACGATACCTTGGAACTCACTTATATGCTCCGATACGTTGTTTCCATCCTTGTACTTTAAGTTGACAAGTCGGCATATCAGGTTCGCCTTATTTTGTGCGGTTGTCCGTACATACATCTTTTCTAATTTTTGCCATAGAACAAAAGCATCGTGTTCATTGGCAAAATTTTGGAAGATACTTTTGATGATCCATTGTCGGATTTGGGCATTACACTTTCTGTTGAGCACGTTCTATTCGGCATCAATTGGCTAGGTACTCATTGATGTCTTTTCATCATATCCACTTGCCACAGTAACTTCTATTAGTTTTGCAATAGGCTTAGTAGTTTCTACAATAGGCCTCCATAAATCTTTAATATATAAAAGATCCTCCATTTTTGGCCTCCAGGATAAGCATAATTAAAAGTAGTAAGTTTAATTATGTTATTGGTATTTTTCTCCATTGATCAAGTCTGAATTTCAAAAATCTAAACGTATGGATGTGTTCGGAGCAGTCAAATTAGTTGAAAATGACTACTGAATCGTCGAAATCAGACTCCGATTGATCAAGATATGATCAAAACAATATCAACGGTCTAGATTGGCCGATGATGTGGACGTTAGAGTTGTTGCTAGAACGTTACTGGAACTGTCGCCGTCACCAGAACAGTGTCGTCTTCTCAGGCGAGATGGCACTGTAGACACTGGTGTTAACCCGAACTTTGACCACCTTTTCAGAGTTTGTTTTAGTTCCGTTTTTGATGGCGTCTTCATTGTTAGACTCGTAATGTCGTGTTTTAAGTGTCTATATTCTCAAAACTTAATTCCAATCACCTTGAATATTTTCGGTCGCCGAAAAGTTTGCGTCCGTTGTCGACGCTGTCTACATCGTTGGACTCACAATGGCCTGATCTATAAGTCTCTATCGTTCAAAATGAAATCTGAGCAAGTTGAATTTTCTGGCCACCGAAAAACTCCTCTGTTTCTCCTCCACTGGCTCTGATACCACTTTGTTGGGATCGCAAATACACATGCATGCAAAAATCTAAGAAAAAAGAGAATTTACGTAGCTCGGCAAGGTGCCTACGTCCACGGGAGAAGGGAACTAGATTTTCTATTCATCTCCGGCAAGTCTCCGGAGGATAAGATTACAATTTATTTTTTTTTTTTTTTTTTTTTTCTCTCTTAATCTCTAATTCATGGATTCAATCCCGTTTTATAACATCAGCTCATGTCCAAGGCTGCTGTCTAAGAAAGCTGCCTGCCGTTCAAGACCGAGACTGCCCACCGGAGTTGAAGAAGTTGTAGCTGTCGGACTTCTCCCACAATTGGGAGTGGCCTCACAGATGTGAGTAGAATATATAACGGAAATGAGTGTTTTTTCAATTGACATGAATTCTCATGGGAATCTGCCATTTCCAAGGAGAAGCCTTTGTTATTCTGTCCTGCATCAGAGTCATCCAGGCCCTTGGACCCAAGGCTTGAGAGCTCTAAAAAATCGACAGGCTCAATTTTTGCTTTTAAAGAATTAGTGAGTGATATAGAATTGCAACCATTTGGCCTTTCAGATGTGTTAGTCACTGCACTGTTTCAATTATCATTCTTTTATGATTGACCTGCATTGAGTGTGCTTATTACTGCTTCAGTGCATGACGGAGGGCCTTGGCATTACTTTTAAACCCCAAACGCCAGTGGCATCAAATCCATTTTCCAATGAAGTATATGCACAGGTTAACACTTATTGAAGCCTTTCTTCACGATTTTCTGAGTGCTTACACGGTAGCGTTGGATAAATTCCCTAATAATGTTTTTCTTTCTGATTTGCAACTTAAGATTCATAATGTTTGCAATATGCCAGGTTGAAATAGATGATCAGATTCTGGGGAAAGGGTCAGGGTTAACATGAGATGAGGCCAAGTCACTGGTATTGTCCTCTTCAGCTTTCCACTCTACGTTTAAAAGAACGATCCCATCCACTATCTTCTCAGGCTTCCGTTACTTTTGTCCAAGGGCGGGGATGATGGGAAAGGCTGTCAAATAAATTCTCCTGAACTTTCATCATTCCCACCTCCCTTCCATATTAACAAGCTCTAAAGTGGCATTGCCGTTGGCTTCTCTCTTTCTTTTTTGTTAACACTGAAAGACAATTAATATTTTTGAAATTTCAATTGGGTCACTGCATGGAAGATCAAGAAAGCGATTAAAACCAGACTTTCCACAAGTTCTGCAGCAGATGCTGCCTCTTGCCCGATATTCCAGCGATTAAAACGTAGTGATGATGATAGTTTGTCATTAAATTCTACTATATGTAATAAATGTCATTATACATTTTCCGACCAAGAATACAAATTTCACCGCTATAAATTACAATATAAACTCATTTGCCCTTAACGTAAGCTTCAAACTTGGATTGGATTTGCATCTTTAAAAAAAATGGTGACATACGAATAAGTGTTACGGAAAAGCATAAAATTTTATCCACCCTCCGTGAGGATCAATTAAGTTGGTGGACAAAATATTCTTCATCTAGGGCTCACTTCAGTTATAATGGCAGGGACAGAACTCACGGAGCAACTAGTAGATGATTTTTTATTTGAGGCACCGGATGTGCCAGAATCCTCAAAGAAACCAGGGGCAGTGAGTAGCTTCTCATTTAGCCGGATGTTTCTTGAGAGCATGTCAACAACCTGACTCATCAGAGGCCTTTTGCTTGCGGTTGCTTGGGTGCAGAAGAATGCCACTTTCATGTACCTCATGACTTCTTCCTCTGGATATTCTTTAATTTCTGGATCCACTAGCTCCAAGAGTTTCCCTTCTATATAAAGCTCCCATGCCTACAGAAGAAGAAATAAATAATCGTAGTGAATGCAAAAGAGACAGCTACTCAATATGGAAACAACAGCTGTGCAGCTAATTTGGGGTTGAGGGAGAAATCATGAATTGATGGAGGGGGTCAGTTCTCATAAACTATATAACTCACCCATTCCAGAAGCAGTTTCTGCGTCCGTCCCCAGCTTGCCCTTGCACTGCTTCTGCCACTAATTATTTCAAGTATAAGGACCCCAAAGCTATAAACATCGGCCTTCATAGTTAACTGACCACCCAACGCATATTCTGGTGCCAAGTAACCACTGGATCAAAAGAAAGCAAGATATGGGTTCTCATCTACTACATCACGTATTCCAAAAAGCTTTTTCTTTTTAAATAGTGTACTTGAATGGCCAGGGAAATGGCCTCATAGGAGACTACATACGTTGTTCCTGCTATTCTTGTGCTAATGTGAGTGATATCATCTGGGAAAAGTTTTGCCAAGCCAAAGTCTCCAATCTTTGGCACAAAGTCTTCATTGAGAAGTATATTACTCGCTTTGATGTCTCTGTGCACGATATGTGGCACGAGCTCTTCATGAAGGTACGCCAGACCCCTGGCAGTTCCTGTGCAAATGGTGGCTCGTCTTCCCCAATCAAGTTTGAATTTTTCACCCTTTGATCCTGCAATAATCAGACATTATGGTGGCATGTAGGGAATTCCATTGAATTCCTGCTTCATCATGATATGACTTTAGTTAGGTTTCATTACCTAATAACATGTGATCAAGGCTATTGTTTTCTAAATATTCATAGACTAAAATCCGGTTGTTTCTTTCAACACAGCAGCCAATTAACTCAACAAGGTTTGGATGTCTGACATGTGATATAGTTTCAATTTCGGTCAAAAATTCACGCAATCCCTGCTTTGACTCTGCAGAAAGTGTCTTCACAGCAACTGGCGCTCCCGTTCTTAGAACACCCTAACAAAATTGAAAAATCAGAAAGAAGAAAAGTACATTAACATGTGGTCAATTAATTAAAATTATATCTGAATCATCCAATACAAAATTTAGAAGTGCCTTTGACCATTCAGAAACTAAGTAATGAAAGTATGAAGCCCAATCCTTCAAGTTGTCAACATTTTTTGTGATAAGCATAAGAAGTGCCTTAGCAAAAAGTAAATACACAATGAATAACAAGATAACCAACCATAAATTCTAAAACTCTCTGACATATGGCATGTTGAACCCGTGAGGCAAATTTATATTGATGCCAATTTTCTTCCGCACCATAAATTGCATTTTTAAGGGAATTAATGTCTAATGACGGCATATTAACATTCAGTAACCTAATTTAGCTACCAT
Organism: Taxillus chinensis; assembly: GCA_023512835.1. Lineage (NCBI taxonomy): Eukaryota > Viridiplantae > Streptophyta > Magnoliopsida > Santalales > Loranthaceae > Taxillus > Taxillus chinensis. The sequence goes on along the minus strand of CM042092.1, from coordinate 19,660,484 downwards.
ACACAAACCAACCTAGTTGCTTTCTACCTTTTGGATCATTATCTAGGAGTTGTCCCTTTAATAAACTAAGAAAGTCACAATAGTGATTACCCATACAATAAATATCTGTATAATGTAGTCTGCAACAGCAACCATATTTCACTTCTTCTGAAAAACTTGATATCTATGATCTATCAAAAGAAGTGCCTTCTCATAAAGCCTATTCAATAAATTGGCCATGACTCGTGATCCTAACATCTAGCAGAATAAGTGCTTGAGAATTCAGCCATAAGACAAGGAAAAGACACGACACTAAATCAAATTATTTGAAAAAGCAATAATAGTGAAGCTGAATACCTTGTAAACAGTTCCAAAACCCCCCTCGCCCAAGCTTGTTGCTTGAATGAAAATTATCTGTTGCTGAAATTAACTCCTTGTATGAAAAATGTTTGATGTTCCCAAGCGAAAGATCTAGGCATTAAGGAAATGAGAGGGAATACAACAGGGTCATATGGAGAGAAAATCTGATTTAATTCATGGATTTACAGCCCAAAAGTCATATAGAGAAACAGAAACTATTTTAATAAATGAATTACAGTTCAAGATATTAGTGCGAGAGTATTGTCTCCCACAATTAAAAGAGTAATGACAAACCCCAAACATCTTTATGAAGTCCAACCTCAAAAGCAAATATAGATGATATTATAGTTTTTACAAATTGCAACCAAACACCTCTATGCAACTGAATTTCAAAAAAAAAAATATAGATAATGTCATACTTTTTGCACCAAGAAGGGTTTATTAGATTATCTGATTGCAATGGGGACGCTTGTAACAAGAAGGGCTTATGCAATGGTGAGGTCACATGATAAATACCATCTATGTATATGATTTATTTATTTTTTAGAGTAGTACTAGTCCCCTTGAAGTTCTTCATGAACCGTTTAAATATTTTCTATATCCTCATAATAAAAGCAATACTTACTTCAACCAAATTTCATAAATTTATTTCCCCTGATAAACTTATGTTGCATAATTATTGGAGACCCCCAAGAAGCATGCAATAATAAAATGATATAATACTTAAGGTCAAGAGGAAAAGATAATGCAGTTTTGCAAAAAATGAATGTGGGCAATGCACATACGATGCTGCCTCACCAGCTATGTCTTCAGCAGGAGTTTTTGAAGTGGAGGCGCCAAAGCAGCTACAACCCATCATTACCTGTAACGCATTTTTCCAGATTTCATAATTAATTAATTATGATGTACACAGAAGCAAAACTCCATATGCTGCAATATTTATAAATGTAAACCCAACTATCCCTCTCCCCCCGCCAGAGAGATAATAACATTAGCATAAGTATTACGTATTTCAGCTTCTATCAACTGTAACGTTAAGTTGATTCAAAATTAAAGCGGGCCAGAGCTCATCACTTCCCATTTTAGGTTTTAAAAATGATCAATTATCATTTTCATTAGTGGCACTCATTATCATGCTAATGAAAGTAGTTGTTAAAATGATCAATTATCATGCCAGATGAAAGTAGTTATTAACTCATAATAACATATCAAATAAGCGTTTTGTCGTCCAATAATTAAACACTGCCACTCATTTATTGCAACATCTTGAAACTAATATCAAGGGTGGAAATTTAACTAATTAGATAATTAATTAAGGACAATTGCATAATTTCTTTTGGCATAAAAATTAAATTATCTTAGACAAACCATATTAGAAAATTCATCTATTCAAATCAGAAACAAAGAAATTTATAACTTTCCGGAAATGTTTCTAACCATTTCATGTAAAAAGCAAAACACCAAACACCAATTGCACTATGAAAACATCAAACACTAATTGCCCAATGAAGACCCAAGTGCCTATGTGTCGCCTAATCATTCTTCAACGGGCATGCAGTCAGAGCCCTGGAACAACACTTCCAGTCTGACTTGCATGTGTTAAACATGCCCGCGTTCAGAGCCAGGATCGAACTCGAGATCCATAGTCGCATAACTTATAATTTCTTTGTCCGTAGACAAAGCCGATGCACCTACAATTGTCTTTAGCATTAAAATCTCTCTCCACAGCATGCATACAACTCCACACCAACATGGACTAAATTTTAAATTAACATTGATTCAACTAAGTTCGATTTTCGTCATCAACCCATAACTGAATTTTACTCCAGATCCGCATACTACTCACAGACTAGGCAGAGACGACGACAGAAGTTGCAATAATCAACAATTGAATGAATCAGGCTGAACCCGCCACCACTGATGCATAAAAGACAACGACAACAACAGCAACGAAAGGATACCTCAAATTCAGCAGATCGATTATAGCCCTGTGGCCGAGGAACAATACGGCAGACAATTGAAACTTCGGTTCCTGTCTCATATATATCCCATTGGTGGTCGTCCCACCGAGGATCTTCCTGGTTTCTTGTTGGCGTGGCTCTGCGAGGTTATACTGGGTCTTGGGTACCGCGTTGGGAATATGGGAGAGGTAGAAAAAACCGACGTGGATAACAGAACCTAAATCCTAGGTTGCCTCGGTCTCCACCTCTCGTGAGACCATGTGTTTGGCTGTCTCAATGACTCAATGGTGGTGTCCAGTCTGAAAGCCGCCGTTCTCAGCACCTTTGTTCGTCTCCATTCTGAGAACAGAGGGTCCAAATAGATATATGAAAATACTTTTTTTTAATATTTTTGGTCAACAAGTACAGTTGCTTTCAAAATCAAATTAATTTCTTCTTTCGATCAAAATAAAAGTCAATGCGTGTGGATTATTATTCCTCTAATATACTTTAATTTCAGATGGTCGACTAAAGTATTTTTTAAAAGATTATTTATAATTTATAAATACCCAATAAGTCTCAAAATATTCCTCTAATATATTTTATATTTCTTTCTTTACATTTAAAAAATATTATAATTATTTTTTTTATTTCTAAAGAATAACTATTTACTTTTCATATAATATTATTATATCGGAACTATTTCACTCAAGTCAAATGACTTTTCCCTTTTTATATGACTTTATCAACAACAAAAAAATTTTAAAATAAATTTTAAGTCTGACGGCATATAAAACTCATTAAAGTTAATATTAAAAAGTAAAAAAAATATTATAATTATTATGTAATAGTCTAAATAAAAAATAAAATTTTGTATACAAATAATTACTTTTTAAAAATCATTTTAAATTTTTATGCTCATAAGTTCATAACCCACATAATATGAAAATAGATTATAAAAGGACAAAATCGTTGTTAAAATAAGTTTCAGCTTCCAAATCCATCTCATTACACTATTTACATCATTCTGTCGTTATCATTTTGAAGATTATATATATGTTTTCATTGGCATATTCAAATGCAATTGGGTATTTTTTTTGTTTCATATACTTATTTTAACAAAAAGACCATCAAAGTAATCATCCAGGTGATTCAAAAGAGTTAAAGCATGATTATAAAAAGGTAGAATTTCAAGTTTGGATTGTACTTATTGATCTGTATTATACTATATTTTATATATATCATCTAATGAAACCTAAGTCAAATCAAATGGAGGGAACTCATTACTCTAACAATAATATTTTTTTTTAGCTGATTCAAAACTTTTTAAGAGCGTTTGGTTTTTCAATAAAGATCACAGGACCGATTTCACATTTTAAAAATATATGACTATCTCGATATAAATTTATTTTTCAAAATATCGAGATTGATTAATTAATGTTATATTTAATTATATGTATTGGATATGAAAGTGTTGCATTTTTTATTAATATCATATGCTGCGATTACTCATATTATAACACTAAAACCTGTTATGTACACCAAGAAGTTAAAATCATATATTATATTAAAGTTAAATTACCTAGCTCGGATAGGAGAATACTAATAAACATAAATCTAGGTGCTTGTTTGGTACACTAAAATTAATTCGAAGAGATTGAAATCATTAAAAAGAATGAGATTAATAATGGAAATAAAATTTAACAATTATCATATATGATTGAAGAGTAAAATGAATGAATTTGGAATATTTGTAATTTTATTTTCCAAGGTTGAAGGTAAAAATTCATTCCCACATATAAAGGGATAATTTTTTATTCTATTTATTTATACATAAAAGAAAAAGTCTTCTTGCGATCGACAAGTCTCGCACACTACTCATGTTATGATATGTAATTAGATGATAGATGATACAAGGTATAATAATATGCCGTCATATCTATAGGTAGTGTACGAGACTCACACAGTAATAACACAGTACTCATATAAAAAATTCTTCCTGGGTGATTATCTCTCCATCTAAGTTATAGTTTTTTTTTTACACTCTAATTGAACTACCACTACTGTCATGTTTTGTATTCCATCTTCTATTGTGACTTCGACTTCTTTGAATTTCATTCCATTTCTTTTACATTTCCATATACGACCGTGTAAAGTAAGGAGGAGGAGCAGCGTAGTATGTATGAACTGTATTCCATTACGGTGACGGTATTTTTGATAGATACGTGTGGCATTGCTGCCGGGGTATTAAAGTAGCTGAGATTTTCTGTTTGCTTACCTTTTATGGGGATTGGTGCGCGTGCGTGTCACATGGCAAAGGGCTGTGCGGGGCCTGGAGTAGTAGGACGATGACATTTGTAGGAACCATTTATTATTGCTTTAGTTTGTAGTAAATAGATAAATACGGCGTATATAATATATATAGTTCATGTGCTAGCTATGTCGTCATTACATGCGTCATCAGCAGGGTCAAAATCGGAAGCAGGCGCAATTTTATGGAGGATGACCCCCCCCAGCCCCCACTTCCACTTCCACTACCAGCCAGGCAGCCAGCCCGGCCCTGACACGAATGAGGCCCGTCCGTGTTTCTGACTTTTGACCATGCGTTTTTAAGGAAAACTGCATCAGGTCTTTGTAGGTAGGTTAGTTGGTTGAGGTGACAGTTACTGCGATCTTTCATAGCCCACCCATGAGTTATCATTGTATCAATGCAATATTTTAATTGGGACCATTCCACCTCTATTCGACCATTGTTATTTGACTTTTATTTCATTGTACTAAGTTACATAATTTCATTACAGCGGAATTACATATACATAAAAGTTAGAATAGTTATAAACAAATTTGATATTCATATAATACTTTTAGTATTTTATGAGATAAGAATTCCTAGCCAGGTTTGCAGTTAAGTTTTTTTCCCATTCAAATACCAGTCAACATGAATTTAACTTTTGCCCCTCTAAGTAAATAATCATTGAACTAAGCCATACGTGAGACAAGTTAAAAATATTGAAGTGAGTTTATAAACTTAGTTTTAAAACTAACTAGAATTAACAGATAATTTGGATAAAATTGAAAGGTCATTTTTCAAATTTCAAAACTATATAGTGTAATTTTAAATTTCTTTTAGAGTATTATCTATAACTAAAATTGTAAGTATGAGTAGAACCTAACCTCGGCTTAGCAATTGAGTCTTTTTACTAAATTATTGAGTTAAATGCCAAAACCTTTTTTTTCATCCAGCTTAACAAATGCCTATACATGTGAATAGTATTATCTAAATTTAGTTATCTATTGTAGCACTCAACAAATGAAAATATTAGATACCGTGTACTTTAAATAAATGCTTTAGATGAGTGAGGTCATATTAATATCTTAATTATAGAAAAATTTAATTAAATGATTATGCAGCTAAAATGTTTTAAAAAGTAAGATAAAGGTAGCTGTTTTTTAATAAAAAAAAATTAAATATTAAGTTATTTGGACATCAAAATAATTTTTCCTTATGCTTAGCAAAAAATAAATGAATAAATCAAAGCAATAAAAGAATAAGACTTGATGGCTAAGAGCATTTCTATTAGCTTAGCTAAAGTTATATTTAGCTAATAACTTACTTCAACAAGTTAGTTATAGCATTATGTCACGGTCCGGAGCTTTACAGCACAATTTTATAACATTATTATATCATTTGTAATGTTTGTATGGCTCATAGAATGAATTAGCCTATGTATAGGTGATTTGTACTCTCGCACTAACTTGATGTCTCCTAGTGCCAGTTGTAAAATTGTTCTAAATATTATATGTAGAGCAAGACTCTAATGTTAAAACTTGTATTTGACATTGTTCTAATATAAGTTTTCTCACCTTCAAGCATTCTTTACAACTTTTGTTAATCGTTGTCGATTATCCCGTTCGACTCTAAAAACATTCACTCGAACTTAAGGCTTACTTAGTTCTCGAAGTTTTCGCTAAGTGACTAAGTGTCGCATGAGTTAGCTCGTCGTAAGTCTAACTCCGTGACAATTAGCTAAATATAGTTTTAGCTATAATTTTAGGTAAATTTATGTAAACTTTTAACTTTCAGCAATCACCCTCAATTATTTTAACAGTCTAAAATTCTCTCTCTCTCTCTCTCTCTCTCTCTCTCACACACACACACACACACACACACATCATTTGCGTCACCCTCCCCCCACCCTTTGCCACTCACCATCCCCCCTGCTCATTGGCAACAACAGTTATAAAAACTGAAAGTGTTGATGGTTTTTCCCATATTCTTGAAGGAGGAAGGACACATGAGGAAGGAAAGAGTGAAAAGCTTTTGGCTGTGTTATGCTAATGCTACTAGGTTTTGAAGAGCTAATTGGAAAAAAATAAAATTAAGTAATAAATAGCTAAATATATCGATGGAGATGGTGTTAGTTAAAGTTATATTAATTTACTATTTATTCCATTAGAGCATCTACAATACATCGTAGCTAAAAGTTATAGCTAAAGTCAGATATAGCTTGTTACAATTTCAATTTAAATAATGTTGATTCAATAGTGCTCAATGTAATTTTTTTTCTAAACTATGTATTTTCTAAACTTACCCTACCTTTATTCTAGCTAAATCCTTCATTTTGTTTATTCATCATGGGGGGAACACAATGGAACAACGACGTGGGACACAACGCGGGGCGATGCCGTCAGGGACGCCTCCTAAGCCTTGAGGGTTAGGCTTGGGCAGCCGACCACATCCCCGCTTGGACTGCTGGGTATCCCTAGTAGAGGCAAGCTCATCAATGAGGCCCATAGCCACAAAGGTGGGGTTTGGATTAGTCTACACATCGGGTTAAGGTAGTCACCCGAAGGATGTGGCTTCGGAGGCCGATCGAGACCTCGCTTGATCCCGAAGAGGGTAGCGAAAGGGTTGTTCTTGACAATGCTAGAGCCAAAAGATTTCAAAAGCTAGTAAAAGTGCTTCACTGTGAGAAGGATGCCAGTTGACTTGAGTCACTTAAGGTGGAGAGTTAACAAGGTAGAGTGAGTGTTGGGGAGGTTAGTGTAGGTGTCCTCGACGCCGATAGGGACATAGAAAAAGGAGGAGAGGGAACAAAAACACGTAGGCTTAAATTACCTAAGGGGGTTTTAGGTTGATAAAAAAATAGAAGTGAATGCTAATGTGGCATTTTAACTAAAAATAATAAATTTAGCTTAAATTATTATTATAGTTAAATTTAACTAATGATATAGTTATAGTATTAGAGTGCATTTTTATTAAATTTTAGTCAAATTTAATTATAGTTTTTGCTATAATTAAGCTTATTGAATATATTCTTAACTATTGAAATTTAGTTAGAGCTATTGGTGATGCTCTAGTGAAAACTAACCTATGCGTGTGAGTTGTTTGAAACTTGAAAACTAATATGATAATTAATTCCCAAGCTATTAATGATAACCTCATGTCAATAGCCTTGATTTGTATATAGTGATAAATTACCACCATTAAAAAATGAGGCTTTGTATTTTAAAAAATGATATACTTTTTGTTTTGTTTAAAATTCATTTTCTTTCTGCACTACTGTCTGTATAAATGTTTTGACATGATTGATATGAAAAGAAAGAAGAAAATACATAAATTTAAAAAGATTTCAATTTTTTTAGGGAAGCTAGATATGGGAAAGCTTATTTTATTTTATCTTTTGTCTTATGAATGAATAAAATTTGAAATTATATATATAAAAAGAGATTTTTTAAAAAATAATTCACTAATATATTTTAATAATTTATTAAAAATATGATTGTTGGTAAGATAATTACTGGTCAACTTCATACATAATCCCTGATTCGCTATTTTGTTGAGGTTGAAGGGGGATACATAGCAGGCGTAGACAGAATATATTTAAACTTGGAAATGACATAAATAATAAATTTTACGCATTTGTTAGGCCTCCCTTACCCCTTGTTGCCTCATTTCAACCCCAAAATCATATGCCAACCTACATCTGTCTCTCGCTCGTGGACTCCTCTTAGTCAACGGTTGTCCTTATTTCACTGAAAATAAATATTAATTAATTAAGTCGAAGTGGGATTTGGCGATACTGTGTAAGAATGAACAGAAGTCATTTTTCAAAAGAAAAAAACGATTGGTTTTTATTTAGATTTTATATTTTATTCCATATTTTGATTTTCTAACAAAATAATTCGTGTAGGTTAAATTTTTGAAACACAAGCTAACAATAACCCACACATCATTAATGGGCTTTTTTTCCCCGCTTGGCAATGAATAGCCAACTGGCATAATAAAAAAAAAAAGAAGAAAAGAAACAGTACTGTCTCGATCTCATGGAAGGAAAAAAAAACATTCAAACTAATGTTACTAGGCTTCGTGTTGAACAAAAGCAGTGTCCCGATATTACTGATGATGTTCAATGATGATACTCTCATGGAATAGATATAGGTTCAACCATAATGAGTTCTCGTATTTACTGCAAACCAAATAGGATAAAATGCTTTCGTGACATTGTTGTCTTTAACATTAAGCCAAAAGATATTTTCAAATTAAACCCACGAGCTGGGGTCAATTACATCTAGAAAACTAGATGAAGAAATTTTGTGGAAAATGACAAAAACAATTCTCACAAACTTGACAAATCTGACAAAGTTAATAGTATTAAGTTGCAAATTTCTGTCACTACAAATACAATCCAACATCATTTAGATACTAGTATGTAAAAAATAAAAATAATGACTCTAACCCAAAACGTCTGAAATCTCGTAATCTAAACTTCTTATTGGAAAAACACTCTTTTTCATGATGTCCTCATTTATGTTAGCCACCAAAATCTTATTCTTCTTGATCTCATTTGCTTTCTTTCAGAGTTCAATCTTCTTTTTTTCAACTTTCTCAAGTATCTTTACCCGGGATACCTCTCTTTGCAATTCTTCTTTTCCTGTTGAGAAGGTCTTGTTCCATGTCTTGACTATCTGTTATAGTCTGGAGACATTAAATGAATCAATTAAACATGCAAGAATTTTTAGTACGCCTAAAAAACATAATACAAAAGTTTAAGATTTTCTACTGTAATTATTTCAGTGTTGTACTTTCGATATTCTAAGAAGGATAGGTTAGGATTTGTTTTCTCGTATTTCAGTATTTCGATATAGGCACACTCGTAGTAAAATTTTCAACAATTGCAAAACTCATGGACCATGATGACATTCTAACTAAAACCCACTAGTATTCAAAAAGAATAAATATTTATGCAATCGATTCATGTTATCTTCGCGAAATTGTGACTGATTAGATGGTCAATTTTTTTTTCTTTTTCTCTCCCTCCGATGAATTAGTATGCTGATACGTTATCACAGTTCTTCAAAGATTATTCAACTTCGGTTGTATGTAGCATTGCTCATTAAAAAAATACAATAATCAAAGTAGCCAAACAGACACACTAATATACCTCACCAAAACCCAACACTCAACTTATTAATAATCCAATATATATCCCATCAAAATCCTAACATTCAACGCATAAACTAATTTACATAATCAAAAGCATAACAGACTAATTTCACACCATAAAAAAACCCTAGTATTCAACAAACATACTCATTTCATATAAAAGCAAGCTTTATTGATAGGTATGGAAGGCCAATATGATCGGTCTCAAAACTTTACAATATGTCACTATGTTAATCGTAATGTGAATTCAAACAAAAGCCGCTAAAGCCAGAAGGTATCTTGAACGGGTAGTATCTTTTAAAAGAGGAACTCATTTTCCATCAAATGGAATTGGATGCTCTTATATTTTATGCAATAATACATCAACACTAACCGATTGAAATTCAGAAACAATGACATTGAACTTGGAAAGCTTTGGGTGCCGAATAATAGCATACATGAACAAAGATAATACATGTTAATCCCTTTCCACCTCTTAAGCAACGACAGATTATTATATAAGATTATATAAGAATCTTTGGTAAGAACGACAGATTATTATAAGATTATTATGCAAATGTTGCAAACTAAACAAGCTGCTCTTAAGCCTTGGAGACATAAATGGTTGGGCTCGGATCTAAACTAACTGAGCCCGTTTAAGTTTGCATTTAAATGGATCAGAAAATTTTGGCTTGGCTCAGCCCGCTTACGAGCAAGGCCCTTATAATAATAATAATAATAATAATAATTATTATTATTATTATTATATATTAAGTAAGCAAATAAATATGGACAGAACTTGCCTCCAACCCAGGTTAGAGGAAGTTTCTTCAACCCATCGACGTGGCAGCAGCTAAAACTGTCACGTGTTAAATTTAATTTATCTTAATTTTTATTTTATTTTATCTCTCTCTGACCGCTGCCCTTACACACACAAAACGCCAACAAGTAAGTCCACACAAACACCCAAAATAGAAACCAGACCACACCTACACGATCCTGCAATCTTTCAAGCTTGATTGTGCAGACCATTTGCTCACGGAAATAATCACCACCAACATCAACCTTCACCTAACCATCAGACCCCAGCCTTGATCGTAGGGGCTAACCAAACTGCCCTTCTTTGCCAGACAAGAGTAGCACCAAACCAAGCCACTGCAGGCCCGACCACCAATTCACACTACAGTTACTGCACCACACCAAAAAATCTAAACCATTTTGTTGTTGTTCAAGCTCATTGTTCAATTCAATTCATCTATTCAATTCACCACACGCAGCTATTCAATTCACCAGGCCAGTCGGAATTGCCTAGAATAGAAGGGGTCTAGGATGAAGATATACACTCAAATCTAGCATTAAACAAATTTGTGAAAACCAAATTAAGGGTTTCTAGGATTCAAAACCCAAGAGGAAAATTAATGGCATCTGTTTTCCTGTCTTCACAAGATGCTTCGGTGCAAAGTGGGCCTCTTAAATCTTTTACCATTCATGTCTTTTGAACCATTGCTATTTGAAAGAACATTAAAATGGTAAACCCATAAAATCGAGACAAAAAGGAAAAGCCTATAATTTATTTATTATTTTTAATTTTTTTGTCGGAGGGTGGGGAAGAAGAAGAAAATGAGGAAAACAAAACAGAAAGCATTAATAAAAATTGACATACCATCGCTTTTGTTATACTACAACTTCTTCTCGTTCTTCTTCTTCAGGGTCAAATATGGAATGAAGATCGATCTAGACACAAGAATATATTGAACTTGACTTTGGGCCAATTTCCCCCTTTGTGATTTCTACAGAGTGAAGTGATGGAGGCAGCAAATGCTCGGGGAGCATTTAATTACTAATGGGAGTGATTGCGTGCCGATACGGGTAGGGTTAGGACTTAGGAGCAATCGGCTCTGTTCGATCGGACCTGCCACCTGATACCACAGCTTCTCCCTCAATCTCAGAATCTCACCGAAATTGAAGGCACACTTGGAATCTCTCCAAAATACAGTGGCTTTTGAAACAAAATGCAATCTACCTTTTCTTAATTAAAGCATGGCTTTTAAATAGCCGAATACAACCAAAACAATAATATAAAATAAACTCACGATGCACCACTAGAGAAAGTGGGCAATTAATGACAACCAATTTAACACGTAATAAAACCATGACCCACGTTCTATCACTCCTTCATAAAACAGAGGAAAGTGGACGAATTATTTGACAAGCACAAACAATAAGAAAAAAGAACTAATTAACCCACTAATTACATCAGTGCATCCCTCCCAAAGAACTTGCCTCCGGCAAGTAATTCTGAATGTAGGTTTTATATATATCAGGAGCTAGGCGAGAAACCTCGTCACCTTGCAGCCAAACAGATTCTGAAAGAGGCTTGTGTGCCCATTGAACTAAAAATTTAAAATAGCCACCCCAACGAGTTGACACAAACTGATAATCCAACACGTCAAGCACAGTGTCAGGCTAACTAGGGATAGATGGAACTCAGACAGTAATGTCGTTTGACGGCACTAGCATAGCACTTTCAGTGTTGAAACTGGTTAAATTTTTAACATTAAAAACATGACTAATTGTATAGCCTGGAGGCAGATCGATGACATAAGCATTGGGTCCCAATTTCTTTAAAACTTTAAAGGGCCCATGCCGACGAGCATGGAGCTGTAACTACCATGAGGAAAGCGTTCTGGCCGTAAATGAATCAACACTTGATCTCCAATTTCAAATTGTTTATCTCGCCTTCGTAAATTGGCATGATAAGCATAAGCTTCAATCTGTAAAGCTATTTTCTTCTGAACCTCTTCATGAACAGAAATCATATGTGCCGCAAAGTCAACACCAGCCTCACTTGTTCGTTGTGGAAGGGGAAGTGAAGTTGTGTCTATCGGCGTATGTGGGTCCCTTCCATAAACAAGTTGGAATGGAGAGCTACTTGTAGTACGATTGATGGAATTATTGTAAGCGAACTTAGCCTGTGGCAGGATTAAATCCCAACTGGCCGTGTGTTCTTCAACTAGACAACGCATTAAATTTCCCAAACTCCGATTGATGACTTCTGTTTGTCCATTGGTTTGGGGGTAGAACGCGCTGGAAAAAGACAACTTCGTACCCAACTTAGCCCACAAAATTTTCCAAAAATAGCTAACAAATTTTACATCATGGTCGGAGACGATGGAGGTAGGGAGACCGTGCAACCTGACAATTTCTTTCAAAAATAGGGCAGCAACATTAGAGGCTTCCAACGTCTTTTGACATGGGATGAAATGAGCCGTCCGAGAAAAACGATCGACAACCACCATTATAGAATCATTGTGACATTGAGTACAAGGTAACCCAAGAATAAAATCCATACTCAGATCTACCCAAGGAAAGTATGGGATAGGTAATGGAGTGTAAAGTCCAGTATTCTGCTTCGTACCTTTATTAATTTGGCAAGTCCGACATTTAGACATGACTGTATGCACATCACGTCGCATATGGGGCCATAAAAAATGGTCGGTTACCAACAAATAGGTCTTGTCAAAGCCGAAGTGACCTCCCAATCCTCCTGCATGAAGCACTGTGATAATAAAGTCATGCAGTGATCCCCTTGGTACACAAATACAGCCATTCTTAGTGATGAATCCGTCTGACAAAGAGAAATCAGTTCTGGAAATGTTGCCATTCTGCAGTGTCGTCCATATTTCTTTAAAATTAGGGTCCATTGCATATTCGTCTTTCATGGAATCAAAACCCACTGCATTAACAGTAAACGCAGTCAAGAGCTGTGGTCTTTGACTGAGTGCATCTGCTACTTTGTTTTCACGCCCTACTGTATGACGAATTACAAAATCAAATTGTTGAAGATAGTCAAACCATCTAGCGTGCTTTGCATTCAACCTGCTTTGAGAATAAAGATGCTTCAATGAATCGTGATCAGTAAATAAAATGAACTCTTGCTGCAATAAATATGGTCGCCAGTGTTTCAGAGTTTGAACTAAGGCATAAAATTCAACATCGTAAGCTGAATACTTGCGTCAAAATTTATTGAGTTTTTCACTAAAAAAAGGTAATAGGATGTCCTTCTTGACTTAATACTCCACCAATTCCCACATTAGAAGCATCACAAGCAATCTCAAATACCTTAGAAAAATCAGGCAGTTTCAACACGGGGCAGAGGACATCTTCTTCTTAATCTCACCAAATGCTTTTGATGCCGTTGCAGGCCAAGTAAAATTCTTGGATTTAAGGCACTCGGTGATGGGAGCAGTTATGGTGCTGAATCCTTGAATAAATCTACGATAACATGTAGCAAGGCCCAAGAAACTTCAAATATCAAAAAAGGATTTAGGTTTAGGCCATTCACAAACTGCCTGTACCTTGGAGGGATCCACTTCCACCCCTTTGTGTGATATTATGAACCCCAAAAAATTGGTCTTTTCTTTGAGAAATGAACATTTTCCCATGTTGATGTAAAGATGCTCGTTCTGGAGTGTCTCTAGCACTTGGTGAAGGTGTTCAATGTGACCTTCAATAGACTTGCTAAAAATGAGTATGTCATCAAAATATACAACAACAAACTTACCAAGAAAAGGGCACAAGGCTTGAGTCATGACACGCATAAATGTACTTGGACCATTAGTGAGGCCAAAAGGCATGACGAACCATTCATATAACCCTTCTTTTGTCTTGAAGGCGGTTTTCCATTCATCCCCAGGCCTTACACGAATTTGATGATAACCACTCCTCAAATCAAGTTTGGTGAAAATCGTTGCGCCACCAAGTTGGTCCAGCCTATCATCTAAGCAGGGAATTGGAAACCTGTATTTTACAGTGATTTTATTCACAGCTCTACTGTCAATACACATGCGCCAACTACCGTCTTTCTTTGGAGTGAGCAGCGCTAGCAACAGTGCATGGGCTTAAGCTTTCACGGATGAATCCTTTAGCTAGTAAATCAGCACCTGCCTTTGAAGTTCAGCATGTTTAGTAGGGCTCATTCTATAGTGGAGTAAGTTGGGTAAAGTCGAACCTGGAACGAACTCAATAATATGTTAGATGTCCCGCAGCGGTGGTAACTGCTTGGGGAGATCCTCCAGCATCAAGCCTTCAAACTCCTGGAGCAAGGATTTAATGCATTCTGGGATTTTACCATCAACTTGTTTAGTATTACGACCGAATAGAAAAAGGAGGGGTTCACCCTTGTGCACAACTTCTTCAACTTGACGCACAGAAAGCGAGGTGTTGGACTCCCCATGTTTTTCAAACATATCGATGTGGAGTGGCTCCAAGACTATTTTTCGTTCACGAAATAAAAATGAATATGTATTTTCCAAACCATCATAGGATACCTGCCTGTCGAACATCCATGGTCTTCCCAACAATAGATGGCACACGGACATTGGTAGCATGTCACACCAAACTTGATCTACATATGTTTTTCCCAATGAAAACTTCACAAGGCAGCGATCTTTCACCATAATTGGATTAGTGTCATTAATCCAACTGACCCAATAAGGTGTAGGATGTGATTGTAAAGGAAGTCCAAGCCACTTGACTGCATCTTTGGACACCACATTCATGCTGCTACCATTGTCAATAATGACGTTTAATGCTTTGTCTCCATGCACGACTCTTGTGTGAAAAATATTAGTTCTCTTCCAGGCTTGCTCCATCACTTCATTTGCTCTATTTCTGTCGAACATGCTGGATCACACAAACAGGTAGGTCCAGGAGCTTGTACCCGTTCTTCCTCAGGGTTACCTTCATCTAGGTCCTGATTTGCTTGGATCATCAATTGGCTCATCTCCAAATACCAGCTCCTTCTCATAAACATATGCTATTTTTTTATCTCGTGTGGGGCACACCACCGCAAAGTGCCCAAACCCTTTGCACTTATAACATTGGGGGCCTTCACCAAAAACCTTCTCTTTTCCCTTGACATTGTTGTTAACAGCTTTGCACTATTTTTCGTTCACGAAATAAAAATGAATATGTATTTTCCAAACCATCATAGGATACCTGCCTGTCGAACATCCATGGTCTTCCCAACAATAGATGGCGTCATTGGTAGCATGTCACACCAAACTTGATCTACATATGTTTTTCCCAATGAAAACTTCACAAAGCAGCGATCTTTCACCATAATTGGATTAGTGTCATTAATCCAACTGACCCAATAAGGTGTAGGATGTGATTGTAAAGGAAGTCCAAGCCACTTGACTGCATCTTTGGACACCACATTCATGCTGCTACCATTGTCAATAATGACGTTTAATGCTTTGTCTCCATGCACGACTCTTGTGTGAAAAATATTAGTTCTCTTCCAGGCTTGCTCCATCACTTCATTTGCTCTATTTCCTGTCAGAACATGCTGGATCACACAAACAGGTAGGTCCGCAGCTTGTACCCGTTCTTCCTCAGGGTTACCTTCATCTAGGTCCTGATTTGCTTGATCATCAATTGGCTCATCTCCAAATACCAGCTCCTTCTCATAAACATATGCTATTTTTTTATCTCGTGTGGGGCACACCACCGCAAAGTGCCCAAACCCTTTGCACTTATAACATTGGGGGCCTTCACCAAAAACCTTCTCTTTTCCCTTGACATTGTTGTTAACAGCTTGCCCCTTCATTTCAATTGTTGATTGGGAACTAGAAACAGTTAGAAAACGAGGACTTATAGAATCAGTTGAGAAAAACGTTGTGAATTGCCAGTAGCCGATTTTTCGAATTGCAGGGCCAATTGATATGTTTCCTCTACATTGCACAATCGCACAGACAGCATGTCTCTACGAATGTCAGGCTTTAAACCCTTCAGGTATCGAGCCAAGACTTGTGGTTCGGTTTCATTGGTTTTGCTCCTCACCGTCAGTTCATGGAACCTCTCTGTGTATTGATCCACTGTGGCTTGAATGCCTTGGCTCCATTGCAATATGTCTTCGTAAATAAGTTGTTCATAATTCACGGGAAAATATTTTGTTCCTAATCGCTCCTTCATATCTTCCCATTCGGTAATGGGGACTTGATGGGTTCGTTTGAGCATCTCTTCCACACTACTCCACCAAGCACGAGCTAGACCTTTGAGCTTCAATTTGACAAATTGAACTTTGCAGTCCTCAGTAATAGAAACCCAATCGAAATAGTCTTCGAGTGTAGTTACCCAATCAAAAAAAGCGTCTGGATCAAGCTTGCCACTGAAGTCAGCTACTTCCACCTTCATACATCTGGTAAAATCATCCTGGGGTATTTTGTCGAGCATCCGCATTGTGTTGTTATCCCAATATTGTCCTGGGTTCCCTGTGCCTAACCCCGCCCAGTGGCACTTCTTCAATTTCATCTCCACTGTCCCTAATTCCGTCTCGTCGGCTTGGCCCTCTTTGTGCGTCCCTGAATGGTTGTCCCATGTCGCGCTTGCTGTGCTCGTCAAGCACGTCCAAATGATGCAACACCATGCCCAAGGTTTGAGATAATTGATCGAGTTGTTGTTAGACGCTAGATGATGCTTGCGCTGAGTGCTCTGGATTGGGAATAGTACCATTATGCTCCATAATGTTATACGAATGTCCACTCCTAGTGTTTGGCATGAAGAAGTGTTCAATCAAACCGTGCTTTGATACCAATATGATACCACAGCTTCTCCCTCAATCTCAAAATCTCACCGAAATTGAAGGCACACTTGAAATCTCTCCAAAATACAGTGGCTTTTGAAACAAAATACAATCTACCTTTTTCTTAATTAAAGCATGGCTTTTAAATAGCCGAATACAACCAAAACAATAATATAAAATAAACCCACGATGCACCACTAAAGAAAGTGAGCAGTTAATGACAACCAGTCTAACACGTAATAAAACCATGACCCACGTTCTATCACTCTTTCCTAAAACAGAGGAAAGTGGACGAATTATTTGACAAGCACAAACAATAAGAAAAAAGAACTAATTAACCCACTAACTGCATCACCACCTCTTCATCTTCGTCACTCAGCCGACCGATCGGGAGAATCGACGTCCCTCAGGCCAGGTTTGGACAGAAGGGCAGCGGTCGAAAGAGCAGTCGACGTCGATGATGGCGCAGCAGAGAAAGAGAAAATAAAATAAAAATTAAGATAAAATTAAATTTAACATGTGGCAGTTTTAGCTGCTGCTACCACATCGGTTGGTTGGAGAAATTTCTGTCCAATAAATATATAGTCTAATGGTTGGACACCAGGTGTCAGACTGGACGGGCTTTGTGGGTTGCTTGGGCAGTGGGCTGGCCTATATTGTACGAGCCAAACCAATTTAAACTGTGACCCGTGAGTCTAAAATCGTATAGGCTTGAGTAAAATGAACTAAAAAAGTACAACCTATCCTACCATGTATTGTGGGCCAACATGTGCAGCCCGCGGGCCTTTGGTCCATTTAACATGCCTAAAAGTGAGATCAGCCCATGACAAAGAGAACATGAGAATTGCAAAGCAGTCATTCTAAGACATGGGGGGCATGGGTTGGCCTACGAGCTGTGTGGGCTGAGCAGAAAGGCCTTACGGGTTGTTTGGGCAGTGGGCTAGGTAGGATGAGGGTAGATTCTGGCAAACCCATTTAAATCGTACTTCACTTAACATGCCTAAGTGGGACAGATTACACAAGTTGATTACAAAACTGAGACCAGAACACGAGAATTGCAAAGCAGTCATTCTAAGACGTGGATTACACAACTTAACAGAGGATGTAACTCCATAAGCTGAAACTCCTAATACATGGGCAATATTCAAATGAGAGGTGGTGAAGATCAGCTTTGTTTGCTTTTGATTGGATTTCAAGGAAGACTCCCATATACGCTTATTTTATCCGAGCATATGTACAACTGCATTGGCTTTTCTTTGGAGGGCGAAACTAGAGGGTTTTAAGGGGTGTCCCCTCAGTTTTGAAAAGTTTCCCATCCACATGATTTTTGCAATTCTTGGCCGTGGCCTATGGCAAAGAGAACACGAGAATTGCAAAGCAGTCATTCCAAGACATGAATTTTACACAACTTAGCAGACCATATGCCGAAACTCCTAATGCATGGGCAATATCCAAATGAGAGGTGGTGAAGATTGTCAGGATTGTTTGCTTTTGATTGGATTTCAAGGAAAACTCCCATATATGCTTATTTTACCCGATCAGATGTACAAATGCATTGGTTTTTCTTTGGAGGGCGAAACTAGAGGGTTTTAAGGGGTGTCCCCTCAGTTTTGAAAAGTTCCCCATCCACATGATTTTTGCAATTCTTGGCCGTGGCCCCTTTGAATCACGATTTATGCGCTTCTGGAGTTGCATTTAACAAGTCACATAATCGACATATATAGATTTCCCAAATTGAGACTCATTGCAAGTATATGAGGCTACTGCAATGGTTTCCTAAATTACATTTAGCATATGACTTCTGGAATCAATAAACGGGTAACGATTTCACATGCTAAAGCAGCCAAGCCAGCTAAAACTTGGATCTTTAACGAAACAAATATTACAAGTAGGCGAAAGAGGAAGCAACCACGGATTTTATTGCATTCATGATTGCAGTCAGCTCAGGCATGAGGGCCCCACACCTCCCAGTTGGCTTCACTCCCAACACGCGGCATGCTGCCACTGGTGCCTGTGCATGAATCAACCTTGAAGTTCGCCCCACACATGACTCCTTCACTGTCTATCCTCGGCATTGCCTTCATCCTCCTCTTTGGATGCTCAAAGCTCACCAGCCCCCCATCACTGTGGAACATGCAACCTGCAAATGCATACAATTCCATTCAAAACCCCAAAATTTGAAATTCAGCATATAAGATTATTTCTTACATAATTGCAGCTAAATTGAAGGGAAAAGAAACATAAATTGTATATAATTACCAGCAGGGAAGGGTGCATATGACTTGGCACAGCTTGCTTTAATGACCCGCAGGTCATCAGAAATGACCATTGACCCGTCTGCAGCCATACCCCAAAACAGCTTTACCTTTTCATCTGCACCCTGCAACAAAAACAATTTTGCACAATTTTAATGTCGATCGATGACATGCACTGTGTCGGTATTTACTTTAATTACAGGCTTGTTTGGTAATTGGTATGGTTTTTTGTAAAGTAAGAGATGAGGAAACTTGCCAGTGCTGCAAACACGGTTCCATTCTTGCTGTCGTAGACAACAAAGCCGAAGCTGCCATCGAGGTCCTTGAGGACCTGGTGTGCCGGGCACGGACCCCTGTCCCGGAGCGCCCGATAGGCCTCCACCGCGAACATTGCCTCATTAGCGTTCTTGGATAGACCGTACTGCTTCAGGAGGGCACACAGGTTGTTCAGACCCCCAAGGAAGACGCAGTATATATCATCCAACCCACAGAACCACCTGCATGTTATTTTCCACGGCGCAAAATAAATTAAAATTTTAATTAAGAAAACAAAAACTCAATTCTAACAACATTGTCATTTCTTTTCGATTCCCAAATTATTCATAGTTTCATCAGATCTTTCTCCAGACCGTGAAACCACCCGGCATGTGTCTTTCTATGTTGTACCATGTGCCTAATTAGTTAACCGGGTCGGTTATAAAATAAACAAACAAGCAAAAATGTTAACATGTGCGTATATTATTTATTATCCGGGCTATATAATAAACAAAAGAAGAAGAAGATAGGAAGTAACCTGTGGTGAAGAGAATACGAAGGTTGCGGAGGGACATAGGCAATGACGGCTTGATCAGCAAAGCCTATGGAGAGGGGATGACAATTATTATTATTCGGGCAGGCACTGGTAGAGAGGAAGTCCTGGAGGATTTCTTGGGGCAGCTTTGGCGACGAGGAAGACCCTGACGAAGCCGCGCTGTTCAGCTCCTGCGGCGCTTCCACCAACCCTTTCTTGAATATTGCCAACATTTTCTATGATCCGGCGCTGTTTGTTTTTCTCAGATACCAAACACAGTAAACCAACAAAAATTACGGAGCGCAAGTGACGTTGTGTTGAGGTTGGGAATCTGCATATAGAGACATTTATTTATATAGGGTTGGGTCGGAGAGAGAGAGAGAGAGAGAGACGAGGGGGAAGAGAGAGGGAGGTGGCAGCGTTATCCGATTAGCTGGATCTAAGCCTTTATTTTAGGATGGGATTTTATTTCCGTACTGTGATGTGTGGACTGCTTTGCGTACGAGTGCGTGATTGGTGGGCGAAGGGTCTAAGATGTATCACACGGTCATGAAGGCGTGGTGCAGGATTTGATTTGGACACGTGGAAGGAGATCCGACAGTAACGGTTATGGGAACGGTGCTGCGGCGTAGGAGATAGAAAGTCTGTGTCGGGATGGGGGGAGATACGAGGAATTGGTCCGAGGAAGCTTATCCAAAACACGAGAGGGCGAGATTTCATTGACTGTGATCCGAGTCAGCAAATGAATCGAATGAAAAAGAAAAACATTTAATTTCAACCGGCACGTGATGACTGTATCATTGATTTTGAGTTATCCAAATCACTGTGTGCAATGAATTGCACGGATACCCCGCGTAGAATTGCTCAGTAAAAATACGTCAAACCAACTTAAAATATACCCAAAACTAATCAATAATCTATTATTATAATACGTGAATGGCATATTTTGTGAATTAACAAAACTAATTTTACTTTGCTTTTTTTTTAAAAAAACTTTTTTTAAGAAATTATAATTTATTTAATCATTTTTACTAAATAAATCATATAATAAAAAACTACTTAATTATAATTAATTATACTAAAAAGGATAAATTTTATACACAAAATTTCCAAAAGTAGTGAGAATTAATAAAAACATTTGTAATAACTATTAACTAAAATTGATTAACTAAAGTTAAATTTGACTTGCTCCAATATCATTTTACTGTTTCAATACTTTATCACTTTTTTTGATTGACTATAATTTTATTGATTTATCCTTAGTTCTCATCTCCTCTTTCCAATTTCTAAAAATTGAAATTCAAATTTCATGGATCAGTCACTCTCCATCTCATATGGACAATGTTGTTATTGATGTACATGGTAGAATTTGAAATTGAAGATAGTGATAAATTCACATATGTCAACAAATAAAAATAGTATTAATCTCCGCAAAGGAAAAAATAGCAATAAATTCAAATAGTAATAAATAGTAATAGTAATAAATTCATAAATCTTCACGCATAGGAAAGTTCGATTGGAAAATATTAAGATACAAAACGTTAAGATTAATGTAACTCACATCTTGAAACTATTATGTCAAACTATAACTAGTACCATCTAAGTTATAAATAATGTCATAAAAGCACAGAAAGCTCAACAAATACTCTTATAGTCTCAGATAATTTTTTAAAATCATATAATTTATTTACCACTATTGTAGTTAGCAGCATCTTTATCACAAATATTTTGGAGCTTACTAATTAAATTCAAATCTTAATGAAAATTAAAAATACTTCGTTGTGTTATCTATTTATGTATATAAAGAGAATTTTCTTCAAAAATAAGTGAGCCATGGCCCTAGTCGGTCCCCTTAAATCCATCTTTGTGCACGTGATTATTCTCTACACAGCTGACAACCTTACCTACAACATCAACATCTTCGCCTTTGCCAATGGCACATATATTAACAACAAAGACGAAGATTGCGATAGTGATTTAAGTGACAACAACGATAGGGATTCGGACAGTGACAATAGGGCCATATTGAGGAATCGGCGGCAAAGAGGAGAGGGATCTAATTCAACAATTTCAGAAGCTGAAGAAGTAGAGATATTGGATGGAGCATTCCTTGGGAAGCCTAATGTTTGATGTTCAATCTATCAAAACTTGATCTAGAGATGGAACCCAGTGTTTGATTGACCTTAACGTGAATGACAATTTGGGGTTTTAAATGGCTTTCGTGGTAAGAGGATGATGAGGAAGCATTAATTAAAGCTATAATTTTAGTTAAATTTAACTTAAATTTTGGATGAAGTTAAATATAACTTATGTTATAACTGCACCACTAGAGAAACATTTTATAGATTTAAAGTTAATTTTGGCTTTAACTTCTTCTTTAGTTGAGACTATTAGATATGCTCTAAGGGATCAATAACACAAGTCAATTATAATTAGTCAAATTATTTTTTTTATAGGATTAGCAAGTACATTTTCTTGATTTACTAATATTTTTATTAAGCTCAAGTTCAACTTAACATTCAAGTTAAGCTATAAATTAAGTATTTTAAATTTACTCTATTTATATTTTCAAGCTTAAACACCATCTTAAACTAAGTCCATTGAGTTCTATTATTATTTTTTTTGGAAACCCAATATTTGATATTTGTTTGAATTAGCAACCTAATATTCCTTAGGCTGAGTGCTATTAGCCATTATTAGTGCTATAAATGAATCAAATGTTTATGAACAAACTCACGTTCAATTCGGCAAAAAATTATTTATGTTCATTCATTTAAAAAAGGTAATATTCGTGTACAATATTTTTTTTGTTTGCAAAAATAAATGTACGGACTCAAACAAGGTTGTATTTAGCTCATTTATGTTCATGAATGATGTATGAGAACATCAATAATTCATTTATGAACAGTTAAACAAACGAACTATCAATTGAGTTCACAAACAAATTAACAAACATGTTTGTTTATAAATTTTGAATAGTATTTTAGTTCACAACCATCCAAACAGATGAACAACCATTTGAGTTCGCAAACAAATAAATGAGAACTAATTTGTTTATAAATTTTATATACTTACGTGTTTTAGTTTTTCAATAAGTAAACGAACGAATATTTTAAGTTCGCTAATAAAGTAAAAATGCAATATTCACAAACAAGTATGTTAGTGTATTCATAAATATACTGTTTGTGAACTGAACTAGTATTCACAAGTTGTTTGTAAATATTAACTAACTATTCGCAAAC
Source organism: Taxillus chinensis (assembly GCA_023512835.1). Classification (NCBI taxonomy): domain Eukaryota; kingdom Viridiplantae; phylum Streptophyta; class Magnoliopsida; order Santalales; family Loranthaceae; genus Taxillus; species Taxillus chinensis. The sequence goes on along the minus strand of CM042092.1, from coordinate 19,636,904 downwards.
ACTAATGAATAAGCATAAACATGGTGATTTAGTATTCGTGTTTGGCTCGATTATCAAGTCAAGCTCAAACACCTTACTATTTAGATTATTTATAGTGCTAGCCACTATCTAGAGGGCTTATGTTGAGAATGTGAGATAGTAAGAGAGTTGGTTCCTTAATATATAGAACCATATGGAGTGCGATTGTGAATTTTACAAATATATTTTAAACATGTATTTATATTAAATATATTTATATATGTATGTTAATGAAAATATTGTAAAGGGAACAACATTAATAAATTCAAATAGTAATAAATTTGTAGATCTCTATATACACTGACGAATTCAGGAAGTTCAGTTAGGGGAAATCAAGATATAAACTCCTAAGATTAGTTTGACACACATGTAGAAACTATTAGCCCAAACTGTGATTAGTAATATCATGAAAGTATAGAAAGCTCATCAAATTCTCTTATAACTAAGTCTAAGATAACTTTTTAAAATTATATAATCCATTTACCACTATTGCAGTTAACATCATCTTCATTACAAATACTTTGGAGCAATAAGTTATATTACTAATTAAATTTAAATCTTAATAAAAACTAAAAACATAAATACAAATACGTTGTTGCTATATAGATATATATATATATATATATATCTTCAAAATTAGGGAAGCCATGGCCTCAGTCGGTCCCCCTAAATCCATCCCTATCAATGAGGTTGTCCTCCACACTGTTAATGACCTCACCTATGACTTTGACATTTCTGCCTTCGCCAATGGCATAGATCTCAACTTAAATTTTAATTAAAGCTAAATATAGCTTAAGTTATAATTATACCATTAGAGAAAAATTTTACAAATTTTAAGCTAAATTTGGATTTTTCTTTTTCTTTAGTTAAGACTATTGGAGATGTTCTAAGGGATGAGTAATATGAGCCAATTATAATTAAGTACACTAAAAGGCCAACCCCTACTAAATTTTTTTTAAAAAAATCTTAATTGAAGTGGTAATGATTTAGTTAACTTATTTTATAAAAATATAAATTTCAAATGAAAATGTGGATTATAGAATATTAATGTTTTAGAATACTAGTTAAACAAATTTTTTATGATTTCAAGTAGGTTCTCTTGATTCACTACTATTTTTATTAAGCTCAAGTTCAACTTGACATTAAAGTTAAGCTATAAATTAAGTATTTTAAAAGAATAAATATTCGTGCAACCGGCTCGCGGCATCTTCGCGTAACCGTGAGGGATTGGACGGCTACGATCTTTTCTTTTCTTTTTCTCTCCCCCTACGATGAATTGGTAGACTGCCATGTCGTCACGATTACCCAAAGATTACCCAACCCCGATTGTACCTAGTATTGCCCATTTTAAAATTTACAGTATTTATATTTTCAAGCTTAAACACCATCTTATTATTTAGAAACCCAATACTTGATATTTATTTGGATGAGCAACCTAATATTCCTTAAGTTGAGTGCTATTAGCCATTATTAGAGCTATAAATGAATCAAATATTAGCAAACAAAATCACATTCGACTCGATAAAAAAAATTATATTCATTCATTTAAAAAAAGGTGATGTTCATGTACAATATTTTTTTTTGTTTATGAACATAAATGAACAAACTTGAATAAGGTTGTGCTCAGCTCGTTTATGTTCACGAATAATTTACGAAAATATCAATAATTTGTTCACGAACAATTAAACAAACAAAAAAGTAATTAAATTCATGAAAAAATAAGCGAAAACAAACTTGTTTATAAATTTTAGATAATTACGTATTTTAGTTTATGAACAATTAAACGAATGAACATCTTGAGTTTGTGTTAACAAAGTAAAAATGTAATGTTCATGAATAAATATGTCGGTGTATTTATAAATACTATTTGTAAACTAATGTTCACGAATTATTCCTAAATATTAACGAACTATTCGCGAATATTAACAAACAAGCATAAACATGGTGATTTAGTGTTCGTGTTAGGCTCGGTTCATTAAAGAATAATATCAAGCTGAGCTCAAACACCTTACTGTTCGACATGGCTCAAATCATTTATATCTTTAACCATTATCTAGAGGGCTTTCTTGGAGAATGTGAGATAGTTAGAGAGTTGGTTCCCTAATATATGGAAGCATGTGGAGTGAGATTGTGAATTTTATAAATATATTTTAAACATGTATAAATATTATATATATATATATATATATGTATATATGTATGTATGTCAATGAAAATACTAGGATAAATTATTTTCCTTACAAACTTATCAAATCAAGCTAAATTGTTTAAATCAACTAGTTTAAATAACTAAGCTTTAAAATGATATGTTTATAACTCGGGAGGAAGATTAAGTTTGAATTTTTTCATGAGTTGAATGTAAGTTGCTTCCAAACAATATGACTCATTTATAGTATTGCAAACTACAATATCAGACACAAGCAAATAAGATTAACTTATAATCAAGATTTCATTTACTTACATGTATTTATTACTACACAACTAAAAATATTATTTCCATAGGTTTTACTTTTCTATATAAATTAATTTAATACTATATATTAAATTTTATTTTATTATAATTTTTTGAAAAAGTTAATAATGATATTAAAATTTAGAATTTTATGATATAAAATTTTTACTCATAATTTTGTATTTTACATTAGTATTTTATTGAAATTAGTATTTATATTATTTCAAAAGAGTTGTATTTTTGTGAAAGAGAGGGTACAACACCCAAGAAAGATTTTATTAATAAAACAAAGAAGATCATAAATCACCTATCCTTGTGAGATACATAAGTAGAGCAAAAATTTAACCCATCTATAGAGTATTGCCATAGTCTTACAAGAGTTTAAAGAAAATATAAGATACACTTTAAAAAAACCAACACAAAACTACTTACAATACAAGCATAAGAAATTAAAGAACCTATAAAAGTCATAAATTTGGCATACCCAAGTTACCACACAGAATTTTCCTCTAATAAGAGAAAAACCATTAAGAGAAGAATGAAACTAAAAGCTAGATGTCTAAAGGTTCAAGCCTATAATGAAATTTGTAGCTTGATTGCCCTCTATTATATAGCTATGAGAAATTGTGGTTCTAAGTTCTTCTGACATTTGGTGGACATCCTTAACAATCTTATTCAATGTCAATCTTCTCATCCTTCCTAATATGTGCATCCATTGGCCTATGTATTATATTGCCAAATTAACATAAGCGATTCTCTCTTCTCTTATATTCAATTGGAGCTATCCTAACAATACTACAAATATTCTCATTTGTAATCTTGTCCATCCTGATCTTACCACATATCCATCTTAATATTTGTATATTAGTTATACTAATATTCTATGTTTGTTGTTTCCTATTAGTCTAACACTCTATTTGATATGACAAATAATGTTTAACAATTGTCCTATAAAACTTTTCATTTAAACTTGGCATAGTGTGGTTACACAAAATTTCTATCGTACTTCTCCACTTAAACCATCCAACTTTGATCTTATGGTTGACACCACTAAGAATCTCTTTTGTTTCTCTAAATTTTTTACCATTAATACTAAAAACATTTTGTGGCCGGTATCTATTGCCCATCAAGTATGATTATACTTTGTTAATTATTAGTTTTTTTTCCTAAACTTACACTGCATATATTCAATTTTTAATCTATTTAATCTAAATCCTTGAGTTTTCAGAATTTGTCTCAACAACTCTAATTTTTAGTTAACTTTTTTTTAATCTCATCGATCAAAATAATATCATCAACAAACAACATATGGCGCAATATATCCTAGTGAATGGTTATCTCATTTATAAGTAATGCAGGGAGGAAAGGACTTAATGTTGATCCTTGATGCACTCATATTACAATTAAAAACTCATCTATTAATTCACTACTAATTCTGACATTTGTTATAATTCTCTAATACGTATCATTTATTATATTCACATATTTGAGAGGAATTGCTTTTTTTTTTCAAAACACATCTCCATGTATTCTATCATAAGCTTTCTTTAAAACTATAAAGATTATGTGTATATTCTTTTTGCCACTTTAAACCTTCCAATAAGTCTTTTTAATATATACATTACTTCGATAATAGATCTTTCAAATGTGAAATCAAATTAATTTTTCACAATCTTAGCTTGTTCTCTTAAACAATACTTAATAATCTCTTTTCACAACTTCATACTTACTAGTTTTATTCATTTATAATTTAAAAATAATTATATCACCTTTATTTATATAATAATGAGTTAAGAAAGATCTTTTTCAATCCGTTAAATCTTATTAAATAATTTTATCAATCACTTAACCTCAAACTCACTAAATATTTTTATTAATATTATAAATAATTATAAATATATATACTTAAATATTTTTAAATATGTATATTAAGTAATTAAATATTTTTTTAATAAAATTTATGTGTTTTGTACGGAATTTTTACATAAATTTTATTACTTCTACACATTTTATATTATAATTCTAAAAAACATTTTTATTGAAGTAAAAATATATTTAGTAAATACAAATAGGATAAAAAAAACACCTACCATGTTATCCATCAAATATTTCATGGACGTACTCATACACGTTACCCAATGATCATCGATTTGGCTACAAATGAAGAGAAAATTTATCGGATCGAAAACCTGCCTAGATCAAAATTTCTTCATTTACAATTTGTTGAACCAAGTTTACTGCGGTGCTAACACGTTACAACGACACTTAAAATTGAATTTGACATTATATACATAATCATATCAGGCATTTTCATAAAAATTTCAAAATAAGAAAATAACGAATCCAACGAAACGTGTTTATTACGCGATAGAATACTCGAATCAGCTGCTGTAAATGTAATTTAGAGTCCAACCAAATTACATGAGGGTAAGGATTCAGCCCTTCTGTAAAGCCTTCGAATCCGCTCACACTCAAATATGACTAATATAATACATTCTTTAACAATTAGCTATAAGCTTCTGTAGTTCAGCAACGCTAGTGTAGAAGCTGTACATTTGAGAGCAAACGCGCGAAAGAAAAAGAACAAAACAAAACCAAAAACGCCAGCACTACATACTATAGTCTTTGTTGTGGTATTTGTCCTCAGGATAATATATGGTACTCACTGTGTTACCTCCAAATTTACGGCCATGTAGGGCATTCCTCGCATTAGTGCAACCATCAACATCAGAATATTCCAAGAACACCTGCAAAAAAAATCACAGAATCAGACCCGTATTCATTCATTAATTATTAAGTACCGGATTGAAGTATCATGAAATTTCCAGTGCAATGGTCTGATATGATACATTCTCTTCTTTTGAGCCATGGCAATCAATGCGTCGAGGTTACCTTTCCAACACCTGGATTCGGCTCTTCATTTGGATTCGGTCGAGGTATTACAACATCTACCAAGAGTCCTATAAAGAAAACCCCAAAAGTTTTACTCATATCAGTTGAAGACAGTAATATTGATATCCTTGAAAAGAAGAGAATGTAAATATAACAGCAGATCCTTTTCCCGAAATCAAAATTGAACATCTCCGTGTAAAAGGATACAATGGCCAAATAATTCCATGAGTCATCTTTTCCCTTTCAATTGAACAATTTATTATGCTAAAAATTCACCCCAAGTTAGATAAGTGGTGTGGATCATTCTCCAAATATCAAAGCAGAAGTGAGGAAGATCTCTCTTCTACCTTGAAAGAGGTCAAAAACTATCCAACAGTATCAAATAAAAAAATCAAATTGTCTGTCGCATGACTAGCATGCACAAAGAAAATCCGCTTGTGTGTGTGTATATATATATAGAGAGAGAGAAAGAGAGAAATAGATGCACAGACATATTCATACTCTGCTGAGCATTACCGAATTTTGCGCCTTCTTCTTTCATGTCTTCTAATATTTCTTCGTACTCATTGTCATCCAACAGTTGATCAGCAGTGATAACCTATGCAATGAACAAAAAGTCAACTCACGATAAACCAGAAATCAAAAACCAAAGACAAATCCACTGTGATAATTTGACATAATCTGAGAAAATAAGAAAAGAAACAAGCAAACAAATATCTACACAAATATTTGAACATAGAAGTGTAGAAAAAAGCACAAAAACTGTGGCCTGAAACCATGATATAGCCCAGGATACCTCAGTCAAACATAACACTTTGGTTGGAGTGTCCAATGTTGCGGATGACACATTCCCTACTGAGGGAAGATTTACGCCGCCAACTTGCAAGGCCATTTTCTACAGCTCAAATAAAAACAAAGACATGAAGTCCATATATGAATGCGGGTATTTCTATTGGAACATTTAACAGAGATGGGAGATTGGCCTTGCCTGCATAGCAATATGCTGCTGTGCTTGCATTAATATATTTTCCTGTTCTGACTTAATCTGTCCACTGTAGTTAAATACAATTATAAAATAGCTTAGGCAATGCATAACTTTGCTCTGTATGTAAAAGAAATGTGGTACTCGAATAAAATAGAAAAAAATTTGATAGATCATTATTTTAAAAAAAAAACATCTATTGCACAAGGCAATGGAAAATTAAAAAATTAAAAGATAATCACGCGTGATCATGTAGGAATACTCTCATAAGTTTCATTCTAATAGGTCTTCCTAATGGACCACACTAATGTGAAGCTTATCTAAAAAAACAAAACCGAATTTT